>CM032376.1:3194745-3512245 GCA_019023105.1 Diglossa brunneiventris
CACCGAGCCCCCAGAGCCCCTGCCGGGCCCCCCGCCCCGCCCGGGCTGCCCCGGTACCATAAACCCGCCCCCGGCATCGCCCGCCCCGAGCGCCACGGGCTGTTCGGGTTCCGTGTCACATCCCAGTCCTGGGGTGTTTAATATTGCTGGGGATCAGTTGTAGTTCTGTATTCAATATAGTTCCGTATTTAATACACTTCTATAGTTAATACACTTCTACAGTTAATACACTTACATATTTAATACACTTATATAATCAATATACTTATATATTGACTATACTTATATATTGAATATACTTAAACACTGAATATACTGACATATTCAATATAATTATATAGTCAATATACTTATGTATTTAATACACATATAATCAATATACTTATATATTGAATATACTTATATATTGAGTATACTTATACATGAGTATACATAAACATTGAATATACTTATACACTTAATATACTTAAACAATGATTATACTGACATATTCAATATAATTATATACTCAATATACTAATGTTTTAAAACACTTATATACCAATGTACATATATACTGAATATATTTATACATTGAATACACTTATATGATCAATGTACATATATATTGAATATATTTATACATTCAATATCCTTAAATACTCAATATCCTTACATACTCAATGTCCTTATATATTGAATATACCCCCAGAAAAAAATAAAATTAAATATATATATATTTAATGTACAGATGCAGCCTGCTGAGGTTGCAGAGTGAGAGAAGAGCTGGAATCTGTTGCCAAAAAGGTTTTAGAGGAGGTTACACGCTGCCTTTCCCATGTAAGATCAAACCCCTCTGCTCGCTCTCCTCTTCGCTATCATTTTTAATTAATGAAGGCAGCAATGCCTGCGGATACGAACCGGGGAGAGAACGCCTCCCCATCCCTCTGCTGCATTTCCTTTAAGGAAAAAAAAAAAAAAAAAAAAATAAAATGGCAGGGAATGATAATAAATCATAATCTGCAAAGATAGTAACGGTGCAGCAGCTCCAGGTGACCGAGCACAACATTTTGGTGGTTTTTGTACTGGGGACGAGGGGGTTACGGCTCGGGGCTGCTCCCTGTGATTTATGTAAAACATTTTAGTGCACCGGAAAAGAGACAGCGCAGAAAATCCAATCCAGATGATTCAAAAGGCACAAGACAATGGGAGAGAAGGACCAAGTTCAGCTCATTTAAATGCTGTTAATTGTTCATTCCCATAGTGAGACAGTTCCTTCTGCAAATGATGAGAAACAAACCCTTTAACGCTGAGTTAGGGGGTTTTTTGTGTTGTTGTTGTTTTTTTTTTTTAAATTATTTTTTTAGCACCGTGCCAGGACTGAAGTGAACCCAAATAATCTTAATCACTGAATAGCCCTCGCTGTTTTATGGCTTTTTTTAAAGAAAAAGGGAGAAGGAAAAGAAGGAAAGCTGCAGATAACTGGCACAAAGAGGTTGGAAGTCACTGCAATCCGCGCCCAGACCTCTGGAGGTCTCGAGCACCGCTAGAAATGAGGGGGGAAAAAAAAATAAAAATAACAAAACCAACCAAACCCTTCGGAGAGGGAACAAAGTTCCATTTACTGCTCGCCGGTGAGGGCTGCAAGGGGGGGCTGCACCTCCAGTTCTGCTGGAGATGCCCTCCGCTTTATTTCTCCTTTTCCCGTTATGTATTCCTGTCCGAGGCTCGGGGTGCTGCTGAATTTTGGACTCCCCACCTCTTTATTTCTCTTTTCCCGTTATTTTTCCTGTCGAGGCTCGGGGTGCTGCTGAATTTTGGGCTCCCTGACGCTTTATTTCTCTTTTTCCCATTATTTATTCCTGTCCGAGGCTCGGGGTGCTGCTGAATTTTGGACTCCCCACCTCTTTATTTCTCTTTTCCCCGTTATTTATTCCTGTCCGAGGCTCGGGGTGCTGCTGAATTTTGGGGTCCCCGCTGCTTTATTTCTCTTTATCCTGTTACTTATTCCTGTCCGAGGCTCGGGGTGCTGCTGAATTTTGGACTCCCCACCTCTTTATTTCTCTTTTCCCGTTATTTATTCCTGTCCCAGGCTCGGGGTGCTGCTGAATTTTGGTCTCCCTGGTCGGAGGCTCTGGCGAGCTGCCTCGCCCCTCAAAGCCGTGACTATAAAAGGCCAGAGGAGGGAGGGAAAAAAAGGAGCACGAGAAGGAGAAACACCATGGAACACGTTTAGGGCAGGCACAAATGCAGCTGAAGCCGGCAGGACACACAGAGCTGGCTCTGATCCCTCCCCCGGGCTAAAAAACCCCCGAGATGCTCTCAGGGATGCGGGTGAGGATCCTCCTCCTACCTCTATGTCTGTCCCACCTGTGGGCTTCAGATCCTTACAAAAAGGGATTTAATTCCCTGCCTTTTGTGCCTCGGTTCGGGCTCCGCAGGGCAGAGCTGCTCCCCAGCAGCACAAAAAGCAAGCGAGGAAAAGCGGATTTTACTGCAGGCAAACAGAAAAATCTGCATCCGTGGTGGGAAAAGCGAGGGAAATGCTTAAATCAACCCAGCTTGGTAATTCTTGCCCTCACACCTCTTAGTGGGCTCCCAGAGGAGTTCCTGGGTCGGCTCTTGGATGAGCCGAGGGTGCAGCGCTGCTGGGACAGGAGTAAGGGATGAGGATCCTGCTTTTCTGTGCCCAGAACAGACTCCAGAAATGCCAGCACTGTATTTTTCCTGCTCCTTTCCTAGCTCATGCTGCCTTTTGGTGTGGCACCAGCTCTTCCCTACCTGAGCTAACAGCAGCCTGGCTGGAGTCACAGGCTGGATTGGCACAGACATATTTTCTGAAAAAATCCTTTCCTTGGGATTTTTCCTCCTGAGAAGCTGAGAGGCCTCAGGAACAAAATGTAACCAATGGTTATCTGCTGCTGTGGAATGCAACAGGTGCATCTGTGATTGGTCTCATGTGGTTGTTTCTAATTAATGGCCAATCACAGCCCAGCTTGGACTCTCTGTCTGAGCCACAAACCTTTGTTATCATTCCTTTTCTATTCTTAGCCAGCCTTCTGATGAAATCCTTTCTTCTATTCTTTTAGCATAGTTTTAATATAATATATATCATAAAATATAAATCAGCTTCTGAAACATGGAGTCAGATCCTCATCTCTCCCCTCATCCTCAGACCCCTCGTGTAGCACGGTCACACTGGATGTGCAAGGAAAGGGCGTTTCCCAAGCAGGAACGGCCCTGGGAATGAGGAGCACGATCCCAGCCCCATCCCCACTGCCCTGCTGCCAGGATAAGCATCCCAGCATGTCCAGGCTACAGCAGGGGTCAAGACTCCAGCTCTTCTCTAAGGACCTGGCCACTTCCTTTAATTTTCCATCCTTCAGTCCCCAATGGAAATACATTCAATATTTGCAAATCCCGGGCCTCTCCGAGGAATTGCTGTCGTTAAGGGCTCCACACATCACGGGGAAAACATTTGTTTTTGCCATTAGGAGAGCCAGTCCCCCCTCAAACTGCAAGGCAACATCTCTGTTGTGTGTGCCTGACAGTGTTCCTGCCCTGCTCCAAAGGGAAAAACGGGAGCCTTTCACTCCATTTCAATGGACTTTGGAACAGGCCCCTCATGCAATATGCATTCACTCATATAGTGCTGGCAGAAAAGGCTCCTGAATGAGACAAAATATCTAATCAGCTGCATTTACCCCATGCTTCAGTCCCCCACCTGCACCAGGATTATATTTGAGAGCGTGCAAACTGTACCAGAGTTCCTCTATAGCATCAATCACCACATTATGCTGCCACATCTTGCACTGGTGAGGGAAAGCAATTTATAATTTGAGGCAGCCTCGAGTTAGGAAGCAACTGATTACAGCATGAGGAGTTTTGGCTCCCCAGAATATCCCAAACCCCCACAGTTTAAATGGCGCAGCCTTAAAATGGCTGGGAATATTAATAGGGAAATTCCAGGAGAGTTCTGGTGGATTTGGAGATCCTTACCAATGGAAATGTCATCTCCAGTATTTATGTCCCATTTCTTGGGAGTGGAAATGTGCTTTTAAAAAAGCTTCAGTTCTATGGGAGGGGTCTTTTTTTGTTTTAATTTAAGGTGAGACACAGATCTGAACAACAAAGCAGAGCTGGAAGTATTTGGAGAGCTGCAAGCTTACAGCAGAATTCCATTCCCTCCATGCTGAAACCAGCACAATTTGAGGAAATTTTTGTGTGGTGGGTGTCAAACTTAAGCAGAGTTTTGTGCTTCTGTTTCTATTCCATGTTTTCTACGCTGACCTTGACAGAGAGAATATTTGTTAAATTTGGGGACAACACAGAGCTGGGAGAGCGCCACCAGCATGGTAAGGTCAGAATTAGGCTTCAAATTATCACATCTTGCACTGGGGAGGGAAAGCAATTTATAATTTGAGGCAGCCTCAAGTTAGGAAGCAACTGATTACAGCATGAGGAGTTTGTGGCTCCCCAGAATATCCCAAACCCCACAGTTTAAATGGTGCAGCCTTAAAATGGCTGGGAATATTAATAGGGAAATATTCCAGGGAGAGTTCTGGTGGATTTGGAGATCCTTACCAATGGAAATGTCATCTCCAGTATTTATGTCCCATTTCTTGGGAGTGGAAATGTGGCTATAAAAAGCTTCAGTTCTATGGGAGGTCTTCTTTGTTTAATTTCAAGGTGAGACACAGATCTGAACAACAAAGCAGAGCTGGAAGTATTGGGAGAGCTGCAAGCTTACAGGCAGAATTCCATTCCCTCCATGCTGAAACCAGCACAATTTGAGGGAAATTTTGGTGTGGTGGGTGTTGTGCTTCTGTTTCTATTCCATGTTTTCCATGCTGACCTTGACAGAGAGTGTATTTATTAAATTTGGACAGCACAGAGCTGGGAGAGCCCCACCAGCACGGTAAGGTCAGAATTAGCCTTCAAAATTATCTGGATAAATTGAGAAATCGTCTGAAATAACTGGCTGAAACCCAACAGGGGTAAAAGCACGGGGTATCGGACAGAGGCAGGAATATCCCAAAGCAGAAATAAGAGCCAGGGTGATGATGAGGAAGGGACCCAGCAGTGGGTGAGAGCTGAGCAGGCTGGGGCAGAGCCTGGAGGATTTTCTGGTTTTTTCCCTGAGTGAAGGTGATGGGGCTTGCAGGAAGGTGGGGAAGGCTTCTCACATCCTGGGAACGTGATGGATAAGGGAGGCTGGATGTAGCACAATGCACAGTGGTAAATTCAAATTTAATCAAGGTTTGGTGGCACCATTGCAGGCTGGGGAAATTCATCCTTCCCTCAACCAAATCTTGTCTGTCTTTGCTTGTTGGATGTTTTTTGTTTCCTACAAATGAGCCAAGAAAAGCCAAAACTACGGAGAAATTCCCCTTCCATGCCAAGACAGAGGCTCCAGTGGCTTTGTCCTCACTGGGAATTCAGTGATCCTGAGTTTAGATCCCTGTGTGCCCCCTGAAATTCCTGTCTGCTGCTCCAGACTATTGCCGAGCTCCTTCTAGTGAGCTGGTGCAAAGGTGTGGGATCTCCTCCCTGCACGAGTCATTTCCCTCACGGAAATGGGATAATTGCAATTTTACAGGCGCCATGTTGCTGCTCAAAAAAATGCTCAAAGAGACAGAGTGCTCTCAAAAAAAAAAAAAAACCAAAAAACCCCAAAAAATTAAAAATACTCAACCACAAAGCTGCATTTGCTGGGGGTTAAAGCATCTTCTGGCACTTGGAGGGTTGAGGATTATTTTCCTACCGTGCCACCAACTCTGCAGATGATTTGGGTTTCTCTCAGCCCAGAGGAGACACCACAGCACCAGCCCAGTCCCTAATGAGAAAGGCAGCCTGGGAGTGCAGGGTCTTGTCCTTCTCCATCACTAATTATCCTCATTTAACAGCAGATCACCTCAGCAGTTCTGCTTCCCCCTCTGCAGGGTAAAACCCCCACTTATAAACACCCAAAGCTTTATTTTCCCTGCAGGTTCAGACAGCGTTTTAGGATTTTTAGGTAATCCTGCAGGGATGCCACGTCCAGGAGGGCAGGGAGTGCTTCCCTCTGCCTTTATTTCTAAAGGAAACTTGTGCTGCCCCAACCCAAGGCCTTTGTGGGCATTGGAACTGCAGAAATAAAGCACAAAAATGGCAAATTCCTGATAAATCACCCAAGTATCCAAGAGCTGCTCCCACGTCCCTGCTCCACAAGCACTCTAATGGCTTTGGGGGCCAAATTCATGCGAAATCTGTTTTTTCTCAAGGCATCACCATCACCTCAGAAGTGAAATACCACGAGGAGATCATAAATGGTCCTTGAGGTGTAAAAGAAAGGCAGTGAAAAAATATGAGCGCAAATAAAACCACTGGCTCAGGCTGCACACTCTGAATATTGATATTTTTTTTCCCAACACAGTGTCTTCCTTTCAGGCTGAAGGATTTATTGTTTTATGATAACTGTTAACCTGACACTGACTGAGAAAAGTGATCATAACCTGGGGCTGTTCTCTTCCACAGATCATTTAAATAAAACCAAGAATAAAAAAAAAAATTAATATTCTTAATAATAAAAATTATTAATCAAAATTATGAATATAAAAATAAAAGAATTAGAATAGCAACAATATTAATACGAATAATAAGAAAATAATAATACTAAAAATAAAATAATGATAATAACAACAATAATAATAATAAATAATAATAAAATAATAAAAACTAAAAAATTATATTATTTATAATAAAAATAATAATATAAATTAATAAGATAAATAATGATAATAACAACAGTATTAATAAGAATACTAATAAAAGAAAAATAAAAATATAATGATGATAAAATAATAAAATAATGATAATAGTAATAAGTAATAATAATAATAATAATAATAATAATAATAATAATAATAAATAATAATAATAGATTTTTCCCAGGTAGGATTCACACCCAGCCTGTGCTCCTGGATTTTCTGGGCACTTTGAGATCCAGCAGCTCTGGGATCAGTGGCCACCTCCACCCACCTGTGGCAGCCACAGCTGAGCTGCAGCTCAGGTTCTCCCAGCCAAAAGTGACTCCAAGTCCATTTTTGGGAACACTCTGGTCTCAGCTCTGCTCTGCTTGGAGCCAGGAGGGCTTAAATCCCTTATCCAACAACTCTGGCTGAGAATCACAAAAAAACTGGACTGACTTCCCTCCTTGCTGGGCTGTTGTGTTAGAGCTGTTAAAAATACAGAGATTTTTTATAGAGATTTTTTCCCCCCTTTTTAAAATCAGCCTTGCCTGGGTTGCTTTTATTGTTATCTGTCCCAGAAGTTTGTTCAGAGCGCCTTGCTTGGGGTTGGAAGCCCAAACTGCCCCTGTGTGCCGGTGCAGGGGAAGGATCAGACAGCTTTAATTGCAAATTAATCATCATTATCATAATAGGCCCCATCCATAGCCTGCACATTCCAAATGATTCTAGGGCTGATCTCCTCCTGAATCTCTGCCCCTTGTTTTATGCACAAGCCCTGGCACGGGGAGAGCCAGGAGCATAAAAGGCACAAAATCCTCAAGATTAACTCCTGCAAACTCCATGTGGAGAGAAGCATTTGTCACCCTGGGATTTCTCCCACAAGGAGGCAAAATCAACCCCAAAATGTCAAATTCTGTGCCCAAAATCTCAAATATTAACTCCTGCAAAACTCCAATGGACAGAAGCATTGCTACCCTGGGATTTCTCCCTGAGGGAGGCAAAAGAAACCCCAAAATGTTGAATTCTGTGCCCAAAATTCTCAATATTAACTCCTGCAAACTCCACATGGACAGAAGCATTGCCCACCCTGGAATTTCTCCCTGAGGGAGGCAAAATAAACCCCAAAACATTGAATTCTGCACCCCAAATCCTCAAGATTAACTCCTGCAAACTCCACGTGGACAGAAGCATTTCTCACCCTGGGATTTCTCCCATAAGGAGGCAAAAGAAACCCCAAAATGTCAAATTCTGCGCCCAAATTCTGTGCACACAATCCTCAAGATTAACTCCTGCAAATTCCAGGGGAGAGAAGCATTTCCCACCCCAGGATTTCTCCCACAAGGAGGCAAAATCAACCCCCAAAATGTCAAATTCTGCGCCCAAAATCCTCAAGATTAACTCCTGCAAACCCTACGTGGACAGAAGCATTTCCCACCCCGGGATTTCTCCCACAAGGAAGCAAAATCAACCCCAAAACATTGAATTCTGCACCCAAATTCAGTGCACAAAATCCTCAAGATTAACTCCTGCAAATTCCAGGGGAGAGAAGCATTTGTCACCCTGGGATTTCTCCTAGAAGGAGGCAAAATAACCCCCAAAATGTCAAATTCTGTGCCCAAAATCCTCAGGATTAACTCCTGCAAACCCCACGTGGACAGAAGCATTTGTCACCCCGGGATTTCTCCCACAAGGAGGCAAAATAACCCCAAAATGTCAAATTCTGTGCCCAAAATTGTCAAGATTAACTCCTGCAAACCCTGCGTGGACAGAACCATTTCCCACCCTGGGATTTCTCCCACAAGGAAGCAAAATCAACCCCAAAACGTTGAATTCTGCACCCAAATTCCCATCTGGTTGTGTGCAAACGGGGTGGGTGACCCCCGAGCTGGGACAACTCTCGAACGAAAAACTCAGGACTTTTTTTGGTGTTTTTTTTTCTGCTTTTCTCACAGAATGAAGGGGAAAAAAAAAAAAAAAAAAAAAAGAAAAAAACCCCAAACAACTGCCTGTCCTGGCTGCTGTGCCAGAGCCTGCCCTGAGTTTGTGTGTCCCCAGCATTCATTAGTGATTACATGCCCCCCGAACACCTGCGAGAGCCGCTCATAAAGCACGCATTCATGGGCCCTGGCAGCACCAGCCTGGGAACTGCAGGCTACAGGGCCACACTCATTGTATCTCCAGATAAAAAACATTCTCTCACCCAGCCCTCTGAAAATAGAAGCTGGCTGAGGTTTCAGTTCGGCACCACGGGGTATTTAAAAAAAAAAAAAAAAATCAAGTAAAATTTAAAAGAAGGGTTATTTCACCTCGGTTGCTTTTAAAGTCACTTAAGTGCATGGCTGGGGTGCTGTTGGTGCAGCAGCAGCCTCTGCCACACAGCAGGGACAAATCGGAGTCCCCAAGTGTTTCCTTGCTGCAGCATCTGGCAGTGCTGCCATTCCATCCCTTGCACTTCCCATTTATTCCTCTGACAGGGCTGCAGTGTCAGGGTGGGCACTTCCCGCTGGAAATATCAAAACACTCGAAGAAAATAAAAAGATTGTTAAAAGAAAGGGGGGAAAAAAAAGCAGCTACAGCACTTAAATAAAAAGGAATCGTGGCAGGGAAATGTTAGAGCACAATGGTGCCTCACATCGGGGCAGGGCGTGCTGGGAGGGGCTGGGTGCTGCCAGGACCTGGCTCCAAACCTGTCCCCAGGTGCTGCCAGGACTTGCAGGTGCTCGCAGGTCCACATCCCAGGCGCCCTCCCAGCGAACACAAATCACACTGGGGACACAGGTGTGGAACCCCAGGGCACCACAGGGAATATTTCTGTGTCTGCTCTGGGGTGCCCTGACCCCCAGGGCAGCACTGACTTTGACCCTCATCTATGGAGAAAGTTTCCTAAACTCCAGAATAGACTGGAATCCACAAAAGTGTGAAATAGATTATAGAGAGCAGTGTAGGTGCATCACTGGGTGAGAAAATGAGGTTTTGGGATTTTTAGTGTGTTGTGGATGGAGGCAAGATGGAGGGCACAGGGTGTTGTCCTGGGTTTCTTCTTCATGCTTCTTCTTCCTTCTTCTCCATGGGTTTGGGTGGCATTTTTGTAATTGGGCAGATGCTGTGGCTTATCCAGCATCTCTGTCAGGTGTCTTCCACCCTTTGGGGTCACCTCTGGGTCCACATCTGCCCAGGGTAAACCCTAAAGCTGACAGAGAATTCACAGAATTCACAGAATGACTGGGTTGGAAGGGACCTTAAAGATCATCAAGTTCAACCCAGCCTCAAGACCTCAACTGAACCAGCACAAACCTCATTTCTTAACTCAGATTCCTCATTTCCTAACTCAGATCCTCATTTCCTAACTCAGATCCTCATTTCCTAACTCAGATCCTCCCCTCCCACCACAAAAATGCCACCTGCCAAAAACCCTGGGAGATGCAGCTGAGAAGTTGCCCCTGTGCAGAGTCCCAGGCTGACAGGAGATGTTTTAACATTTATGATTCTCCAGGATCCGTGGAAAACAGCTGCATTTTTAAAAACCTCTTCAAAGATTCGCTTGACACAGATTTCCCAAGCAGCCAACCTGGGGTTCACCTCATGTAAATTTTATTCCCCTAAAAAATTAAATGTCTGGTCTGATGCAGCTATTTAAAGTCCCTCTCTAAGCAGTGGAGAGGCATCACTGCCTCCAGAGGGTTCCTTCTCCCATCCTAAATCCCCCAAAACATCGGATTAGAGCAGGAAGCAGCATGGAAACGCGTCAGGAGCATTGCACAATTCAAGAGCAGCACCAGGGGGGTTTTCATGGCTGCACAGAGGGCAGAAAAGCTCATTTTTCACCTCAAAAGGGAGAGGAAAACCGAGGCGATGCCTTTCTGGAGCAGTGAATAGCGGAGAGAAACCATCCCAGTGAATTCCCCTCTGCCTTTCCAGGAGGTCCCACAGCCGGGGAGATGCTGGAATGTCCCAGCCTCTTCCCAAGCATCCCCCCAGAGCATCCCAGCCCTTCCAGGCTCCTCTGCACATTCCCCAGAGCCCCAGCCTGCCAGAGCCGCCCTCCCATGCTGGCACCAAACACCTGCCTTGGGGTCACCACCTTTGCTTCCACAGTGGCCTTTGGGGTCTCCTCTGGCTCCTCACCCAGCCTTTGGGGTCATCCCTGGATCCACAATGGCCTTTGGGGTCACCCCTGGGTGCACACCCGGCCTTTGGGGTCACCCCTGGGTGCACACCCAGCCTTTGGGGTCACCCCTGGGTGCACAATGGCCTTTGGGGTCACGTCTGGCTCCTCACCCAGCCTTTGGGGTCACCTCTGGGTGCACACCCGGCCTTTGGGGTCACCCCTGGGTGCACACCCAGCCTTTGGGTCACCCCTGGGTGCGCACCCAGCCTTTGGGGTCATTCCTTGATCCACACCCAGCCTTTGGGGTCACCCCTGGATGCACACCCAGCCTTTGGGGTCATCCCTGGGTGCCCACCCGGCCTTTGGGGTCACCTCTGTGTCCTCACCCAGCCTTTGGGGTCATCCCTGGGTGCCCACCCAGCCTTTGGGGTCACCCCTGGGTGCACACCCAGCCTTTGGGGTCACCACACTGGCCTTTGGGGTCACCTCTGTGTGCACACCCAGCCTTTGGGGTCACCCCTGTGTCCTCACCCAGCCTTTGGGGTCACCCCTGTGTCCTCACCCAGCCTTTGGGGTCACCCCTGTGTGCACACCCAGCCTTTGGGGTCACCTCTGGGTGCACACCCGGCCTTTGGGGTCACCCCTGTGTGCACACCCAGCCTTTGGGGTCACCCCTGGGTGCCCACCCTGCATCCCCAGTGTTTGGCTTTGGGATCCCTGTGACTTTGAGGGTTTGGGAAAAGGCACTGAGGGTTGGGAAGCTGCAGGAGCACACCAGGCACGGGGAGCTGCATTTCAAAGGGCCTTTTGTAGGGTGGGGAGGAAGAGCCCAGGTGCTCCACTCGCAGAGCTGGACACTCCAAGATCAGAGCCCCACATCCCACACCCCGAGCTGCCTCAAAATCCCACCGTGTCCACCCTTTTGCTATTCAGGAAAGTGAAGAAAATACCATCTTCTTGCAAAGAAGGAGAAAAAAAAAAAGGAAAGGGAAATATGCAGCAAACTCTCCTGTGTGTGTTTTTTGACTCAGTAATATCTGTAGCCAATTTTCCCAAGAGACACAAACAAACACATGCCAAACCTGAATATCAATGAGGGCTTTTTTAGAGCAGGCACATTAAAATGCAAAACAGGAGATAATGAGATAAAGCAGCAACTTACAGGTTTCTTAATTCCAGATTTTGAGAGGGAAGGAGCTGGAGGAAGGGAGCTGGTGGAGGGCTTGGCTGGAGGGGCTGAGGAGGGACTTGGGGTAGGGAAGAGGAGCAGGGGGAGAGGAGGAGGGATCAGGGAGCTCCTGAGATGCAGGTGAGAACATTTTAGAGCTGGGAGGTTGAGCCCTCCTATGAGGGATGATGTTCTGCACTTGTTTGGAGGTTTTGGAGGGGCAGGAGCAGTGCAGAGGGTTGGGAAGGAGTTCAGAGTGGGGCAGCCTCACACCCCACACCTCCCCCAGGGATGGGTTCCTGTTGGTTTGTGTCAGAACCCAGGAAATTCCTCTGGCTGCCCAGGGGGCTCACAGACCCTGCCCAGGGGGCTCACAGACCCTGGCACAGAGCCCCAGACCCCTGTGCCTTTGATTTATCCCTTGGAAAAAACAATTACCAACCTTGTATGAAGAATGACAAGCCACAACACTTTAAGTAGAATGAGAGTGAATTAATCACAGGGCAAAAAAATAGATTTTTTTGGGTTTTTAGAATGGGAGTTCAGGGGGCAAGATGGAGGAATCTGGGGGTGTCCAGCCTTTCTCCTTCTTCTTCTTGGCCTCCATCTTCTGCTGTGATGGTGGCACTTTGGGATTGGTTTAGAGTAGAAGCTCACTGTCTAACATAGGTGATGGGTATTGGGAAGTAATTGTAAATATTGTACATGGAGTTTTTAGTATAAAAAGATAACACCACCCTGGGGCAGGCAGAGTGCCTCTGTCTGTCCTCCTGGATGGACCTCGGCTGGACAGGAGAAAGAATTTTATAGATAAGGAACAATAACCAACCTTGAGACCAAGAAATGAAGAGCTCTGACTCCTTCTTCGACCTCTGGGCTGGGAAAAGAGACTTTCCAACGTATCTCAGGGTCACTGTGAGCAGCTGAGATCCTGAGAGGTTTCGGGAGAGGTGCCCATGCCTGAATTGAGGTGCAAATGTGACCATGGGATGGGAACATCCAGGTTTTATTAAGGTGGATTTTATTTAGCAAGAAATGTGTAAAAGAGAGAGAAGGAAAGAAATAGGAAAGGGGTCTCAGAGAGGGAGAAAGAGAGCAGAGGAGAATCTGCTGGAACTGGGATGATCTTTGAGGTCCTTGTCAAACAACAATTCTAGAGATGTGCATTTACCTTGATATTACTATAATAATAATAATAATAATAAATAATAATAATAAATAATAATAATAACAAGAAATGTGAAAAAGAGAGAAGGAAAGAAATAGGAAAGGGGTCTCAGAGAGGGAGAAAGAGAGCAGAGGAGAATCTGTTGGAACTGGGATGATCTTTGAGGTCTTTCCCAAATGAAACAATTCTAGAGGATGTGCATTTTACCTTGGTATTACTATACTAATACTAATACTAATACTAATACTAATACTAATACTAATACTAATAATACTACTACTACTACTACTAATAATAATAGTAGTAGTTTGCTAGTACCACTACAACATCACCCCCAGACCATTGTTCCTCACTGTTCAACACAATGTGCAGCACACAAAAATCCCTCTGGCACAGGAGGGGACCCCAAGGAGGGGGCAGAGCACCCAACCCTGTGGCTGCTGGGTGAATTTGGGCTCTGGGACAAGCCCAAGCTGGGCTGGCAGCAGCCTCAGAGCCTTTCCTGGACTCAGAGCAGCCATGCTGAGCAGCAGAAAGGTGGTTTTGTTCCTCCTTGCAGGGCTGCAGCCCCTCGGAATGGCAGCTCCGTGTTTTCCCACCCGCAGCCCCGTAGGTGACACTGGAAAATTCGGGGTCACTTTGAGGAGGTGACATTCTGGATGCCGGTGCCAAAAGGATCATGAAAGGAAAACGAGGAGAAGAATGAATGAGAGGAAATGGAGAGAGGGGGAAAGCACAAGAAAGAGCCATTATTTAACCAGACCTGGCCAAGGTAAAGGTTTTATTCTTTCCAAGTGCCATATGTGGTTGCCTGTGGGGGAAAGGCAAAGCCATATTTATCTGACTGAACAATAATCATATCTGTTTCAGAAGCCGACTTTGGTGGATTGTAGATCTCCAGCTGTTCCTAGTCTAGGTCCAGACTTTCCCTGTGGGAATCACTGTAGCAACACGTCTGACTTATAGGATCATATGGAAGGGGAGAGGAGACCCAGAACTGTAAATTCAAACCGTGTGCACGTTACTTCTATGCCTTCAATTCAAAAGCATTTAGGGGCTTTTCAAAACACTCCTTTCACTACAGGAAAACTCCCCCACACTCACAATTTAAAGGAAACAGATCTTCATGTTTACCCTTCCTGTTTCTTGTAGGAGGTCTTGAAATAAAGGTAAGAATGCAAAGCCGGTTTATATTTTTCCAATAAAATTTGGAGCGGTTGCCCTGGTGGACGTGTGTGTGTGTGTGTGTGTGTGTGTGGAGGGGGATGGTGGATGTGTTACTGGGGAATAAATCACAGTGTCAGGATTAAACAAAGAAGGCTCAAGGAATACCTTGACTTTCTGTTGCTTTGCTAAAGACTACTCAAGATTATGTCTCTCCTCAAATTTGTTTTTTGGCACACGCACCCCTCACAGCTTAAGAACCACCAGAGAGTAATACAGGAGTATTTAAAATTCATTTTCACAGCAGAAACTTTGGCATTTTCTTTTACTTGCTTGAGGAACTCCCCTCTTTCTCCCTGGGGACATGGAGCTGGTGTCACTGCTGGTCAAGATTATGTCTCTCCTCAAATATGTTTTTTGGCACACACGCCCCTCACAGCTTAAGAACCATCAGAGGGTAATACAAGAGTGGGCTTTGGTTCGTTTTCACAGCAGAAACTTTGGCATTTCGTTTTACCCGCTTGAGGAGCTCCCCCCTTTCTCCTGGTGGTGTCACTGCTGCTCACCTGGGGGTGGCCAGGTCTGCATCTCCTGGTGCTTCCTGATGAACTGAGCCAGTCCCAAACACAGAGATGGGGAAAGGAGATCCTCACCCTGCTGGAAATTCAGGAAGGACCATGCCCGGAGGAAGAGCAAATTTCCCTCAGGGATGTGCAGCTGAGGAAGGAGAATTTGGCACCTGGAGCACCCAGGGCACTGCCAAGGGTGAGGTCCATGGCAGGGGAATTTTAAGCCCATTGCAGCTCTGATCCAGATGTCAAATCTCTGCTTCCTGTAGCATCACTTTTGTGCAGTTTTTGGCCTGGAGAAACACAGGGTTTTCCTCAAAGCCATATGAGAGTGCTGCTCTGCTCCTGGCAGCAGATGTCTGAGCATGGAACACCTTGGGGATGGCATCAATGCATTTACCAGGGGCATGGAACCATGACTGCAGCAGGCTCAGCCCAAATCTTCACTTTGGCTGAGCAGGATGAACTTCAGCAATTCAGGGAGCATCCAGCACTTGGAAGGATCTGGAAAATTTTGGCTGCAACAGTCCTTAAGCTATGGATTCATATTTTCTAGAACTGATCCTAGCATCTCCCCTTGAAAATGTCAATGATGAGCTGCTGCTCAATGTTAATAACTTTTAATTTGCATCTCAGCAAGGACCTGCTCAGGTGAGTGCTGGGACACCTCCCTAGGTGAGGGACAATATTTGAGAACCCTCTCTTCGCTCTCAAAAAGCCAAAATCTTGTGGTGCTCTGAACCCAGAGGATGAATGGTGGTAGAAGAAGCAGGGGGATACTTCTAACTGAGTTTTTTGCACGAAAAATGTCCTGTTCAATTTCCTAAAAGAGGTTTTCATGGAGAATGAAGTCATTTCAAGCCCTGCTCTCAAAGGCCTCATCGGTGATTGGAGGTGACAGAAAACTGCTTCTCTCTGAATTTCCCTGGCTGAGGTGTCACGTTGTGCTGGGTGATAGATGGGACAGACAGTGACAATTCACAGCCATTCCTGGCTGATTCCAAAGGCTTTCCTGCCTCTCCTTGGGAAGGCAGGAGGGAAAAGCCCAGCCAAGGCAGAGTTGGGAACAGCAGCACCCGCACCAGGCTCAGGTCCAGGATCATCACATAAATCCAGGATCAAATCATCCATCTCTCGTGGGATGCTGCAGAGAGGGACCAGAGGTGGGAGCTAAAGAGGTCCAACAACACCATGGGCCATTAAAATCTGTTTTACACCAGTTTTGGAGGTGTATTTGAAGATATTTTAGGAATAAGAAGCAATGCTGTGTGGAAAACCACCTGCTCTGGGTGTGGCTTCCACCTCACCTGAGCCAAAAATGGCTCAAACACTCTTCTCTCTGCACAGAAACCCTCAAAAAAACCCCCAAAAACCTCACTGAAACCCTCTTTTCACCCTCTCCTCTCTGTTTCACCTTTGCTAAATGCATTCTAGGAATGGAGTCTGTTGGGTTTGGGTTTTTATTGGGTTTGGGGTCTAGACTTTGGAGATCTCCATGGATCTCCTCCTCTTTCTCCAGCAATTTTAAACACAAAATGCTGGGAAAAATCCCCTTTATGTTCTTGAGGGGAGGTTTCTATAGGGTAGGAATCAAATCACAGCAGCCAGCATCTGTCCCATGTGTTGAAGCTGGAGAGAGGCTCCCCAAAATCCCCATGGAGGGTTCTAAACTGGTTCCACTGGGCATCCCAAACACTCTTCTCTCTGCACTGAAACCCTCAAAAAAACCCCGAAAATCCCTCAGAGGGCTGGAAAAATCCCCTTTATGTTCTTGAGAGGGAGGTTTCTATAGGATAGGAATCAAATCACAGCAGTCATCATCTGCCCCTCGTGTTGAAGCTGGAGAGAGGCTCCCCAAAATCCCCATGGAGGGTTCTAAACTGGTTCCACTGGGCATCCCGAACACTCTTCTCTCTGCACTGAAATCTCAAAAAAAAAAAACCCCAAAACCCCTCACTGAAACCCTCTTTCCACCCTCCCCTCTCTGTTTCACCTTTGCTAAATGCATTCTAGGAATGGAGTCTATTGGGTTTGGGTTTTTATTGGGTTTGGGGTCTAGACTTTGGAGATCTCCATGGGTCTCCTCCTCTTTCTCCAGCAATTTTAAACACAAAATGCTGGGAAAAATCCCCTTTATGTTCTTGAGAGGGAGGTTTCTAAAGGGTAGAATCAAATCACAGCAGCCAGCATCTGTCCCACGGGTTGAAGCTGGAGAGAGGCTCCCCAAAATCCCTATGGAGGGTTTTAAACTGGTTCCACTGGGCATACTGGACCCCCAAATGCAGCAGCCTGGCATCAATGCCACCTCCATTTCTTAGGGACCTCCTCACTTCTGCCCTGAAAGCCCCGTGCAGAGGATCTGCCTACAGTCCTGCAGGCTGAGGAACCATGCTGCAAATTCAAAAAAAAAAAATTAAAAAAGGGATGAAATGGTTTCCTTTCCCTCCCAAGGCTGGCCCTGGAAGGGGTTTTTGCCTTTTCTCAGGTGATGGGGGAGGGAGGGATCCAGGGCTGGACGCAGAGGCCCCAAACCCTGGAGCACAGAACTCTCAGAAAGCACAGATGAAAGGGAAGCTGGGGGAGGGCTCCAGACTGGGAGAAACAGCCCTGGTGGCAGGTCCTTGGGCAGGGGTCAGGCTGCAGGATGCAGAGGAGATATATTAAAAAGGGGAAGCTGAAGGAATCCAAATAATCAGGCTCCCCGCTGGATAATGCCTTGACAAGAGGAGATGCTGCGGGAGCCAAGGAAAACTGACTGGAACAGAGGGGTGGAAAAGTAAAAACTCCCTGCACAGAGGGGCTGGGGGACCTGGGAGGCACAGGGGGAAGGGCTGAGAGCTGGAAGGAAATTAAATAATAGCCTGAAATTCCCAGGTGAAGAACAATGGAATTGGAAACAGAAAGGCCCCGAGAGATAAACAAAGCAGGATGGAGAGGCTGAGAGTGGAGAGGGAGAGCTGGGGGCTGAATTCTGCACCCTGTCCTGCCGCCCCACCTGGGCTGGAATGGGCTGCAGCCCTGCCAGGCACCCCACAAGATTAGGGCAGGTCCCAAATGCCTGCCCTGAAAGTTCTTATAACCTAAACCAGCAAAGCCACAGGAAGAATATCAGCTATCCCTATTTATCTGAGGCACGGAGAGATTAAACCCAATTCCCATGCCCTGAAAGGATTTTTACTCTCTGTTTTTTCTCTAGAAAGGCTTTTCAGAGGATGAAAAATGTCCCTGCTTTCTCTAGCACAGCCCCATGGAGAGTTTGCTGCGAGACAAGGAATTAAATCCATGCTTGAGAATCCCAGGATGTGCAAGGCATATTTCATGGAATATCCAGCAGGAAACAGCCTGGGAGACAGAAATCCATGGAACAGCTCTGAATAACTTCTGACACAGGTGTTACAAACTGCTGGATCTCTCTGGCTGTGACAGATGTGTTTTGATTGAGGACATGGTCCTTGGAGAGTGGGAAATTATTGACTTGGAACCAAACAGCAGATTTTTGTTTTTGTTGTTTTGTTTCTTTTTTTGGCAATTCTGTTGTGTTTTAAAATTCATGGGCAGGCCCTGAAAGCACTCTAGCAATAAGCATTAATATTCCCAGAGGAGAAACTGAGGCTTGGGGAGTGGGAGTTGCTGCACCACAATTCAAGAACAAGGCAAAGCAGGCAGAGAGAGCTTCCACGGGGCTTCCTTGTGGAATTCCACACAGTGTCCTGCTGGAATTTACCCACTGCACTCATACTGAACCTGCCCGCTCTGGTAATTTCCTTACAAGTGGAAAAACACAGGAAGTAAAGAGGAAAATCTGAATTTTTCAGCTCCAACTGAAAGCTGTTCCCTAATATCAATCCTTTTCCCACCCTGCGTTCTTCCAGCACCAGCCCAGTTTGTGTTCAAAAGCTTTTTCTATTTCCTTTTCCAGTGCCACATGCTGCTGTCAACATAATCCAGGGTCTTCCCAAACAAAGGAATGTGTGTCTAGAAACCATCCACATTCTGACAGCCAGAGCCCCACCAGCAGGGAAAAAAGAGGTCCCACGCTCCTTTTTATGGCACAGCCTAAAAACTGGGAGTAGGCAGCACCTAACACCAGGTCTGATACAGGATGGGGCAGGTCTGACACCCTGGAGGTTCCTCCACCAGCCCAAGGATTATCCCTGCACAGGAGAATTCAGTTTTGTCCTTTTCTCTGCTCATCATATAGGTTTGAGAAGCTAAAAGTGTGCAAGGATGGGCTTGAACTTCCTCTGTGCCATCAACCACAGCCAAAAAGAAGCAGGAAAGTTCAGTTTTGTCCTTTTCTCTGCTCCTCAGGCCACTTTGAGCAGCTAAAGGTGTGCAAGGACGGGTTTGAACTCCCCCTGTGCCATCAACCACAGCCAAAAAGAACCAGGAGAGTTCATTTTTGTCCTTTTCTCTTCTCATGTAGGTTTGAGAAGCTAAAAGTGTGCAAGGATGGGCTTGAACTTCCTCTGTGCCATCAACCACAGCCAAAAAGAACCAGGGGAGTTCAGTTTTGTCCTTTTCTCTTCTCATGTAGGTTTGAGCAGCTAAAGGTGTGCAAGGATGGGCTTGAATTTGCCCTGTGCCCATCAACCACAGCCACAAAGAACCAGGAGAGTTCATTTTTGTCCTTCTCCTTGCCCCTCATGCAGGAATGAGCAGCTAAAGGTCTGCAAGGATGGGTTTGAATTCCCCCTTGAGGAATTCCCCCATCAGCCACAGCCACAAAGAACCAGGAGAGCTCATTTTTGTCCTTCTCCCTGCCCCTCAGGCAGCTAAAAGTGTTCGAGGATGGGTTTGGATTCTCCCTGTGCCATCAACCACAGCCACAAAGAACAGGAGAGTTCATTTTTCTCCTCCCTGCTCCTCATGCAGGTAAAAGTGTTCAAGGATGGGTTTGGACTCCCCTGTGCCCATCCAAAAAGAACCAGGAGAGTTCAGTTTTGTCCTTCTCCCTGCTCCTCATGCAGCTAAAAGTGTTCAAGGATGGGTTTGGATTCCCCCTGTGCCATCAACCACAGCCACAAAGAACCAGGGGAGTGAGGAGGACCCGCTCTGGTCCCAGCCCTGCTCCCAAATTGTCATTTCATCCTGGCCAAGGCACTTCCTCTGCCTTGCTGACTGAACTCAAGCTGCTTCTGAGGCTGCAGCCAAAAAGGTTTTCATCAGAAAATATGGTTCAGAGGGGAACATATGACCTGCAGCTGAGCTCTGTCGGGGTGTGAGACCATTGGATTGCACAGTGGCATGCCAGACCTCCTCATTTCCATGTAGGATTGATTCAGAGCCCTGCCAAGGATCTGCAGGAAGCATATGCATTTGTTTAACATGGTGGGAGCACCAGGAGGAAGCTCAGGAAACATCCAGCCTTGTTGTAAGAAATCCTGCCCCTGGAAGCTCAGGAGAACAGCCCAGGCTGAGCCAGGAGGGAGCTTTTTTTCCCCCAAGTACCTTGCAGGACATTGTAAAGGGGAAGTGAAGCCAAAATCAGCATCCCTGACAGCAAGGTGACCCCAGCTTTCCTGCCTGGGCTGCCACTGGAGATCCCAGCCAAGCAGAAGGGTGAGGATGTGTTGGGAAGGATGAAAGTTTGACAAGGAAGTCTCACAGATATGTGTGTGCTTAGCAGAAAGGTTTTTTAACGTAGAGTCTGATGAAGGAATAGAAATAAAAGCAAGTTTTGATATAGAAGAAAAGAATTGCTGAGCCAGTCTCACTGGATAACCAAGGAGGCAAAGGGTGTGTTAGTTAGAAGGGGTTTTATGCCTTAGAGCAAAGGATAAACCCACCCCAAACAAGAAGATGTTTTTAACAAGCACAAAGATAGCACAGGCAAACAAGGCAGCAAATGTGGCAAGCAGAAAAAGGTCTCAGAATTTTCCACTGCAAGAAAACTGAAAAACAACTTCAGCTTCAACTGTAATGTACTGACTGTTAGTGATTGGAGAACAGTAACATGGATATGGTAATTACAGTAGTTATGATAGGCTAGAGGTAAAAGTTAAGGTATAGATTGGTTCTACTGTATGAAGATGCTCAGCAAAGAAAAGTATAGAATGCATTGTGACCTAAAGAAAAGTATAGAATGCATTGTGACCTAAAGAAAAGTATAGAATGCATTGTGACCTAAACTCAGGGTCTCCAGGCCTGCCTGACAGCTGTGGGCTCAGCTCTGTCACCCACAACCCTGGGCTGCTGTAACACCTTGGATACAATAAACTGAATTTGGAGAGCCCCTGGAGTCCCACATCCCACATTTAGGCTCTTACAAGGATGTGCCTCCTACCCAGGCAGTGCCTCTCCATCTGCACTTTTACTTTCTATAGTTCTCTCTCTTTAAGTCCAGCATGGCTTTGAAATGACTCAAACGACCTCTGGACTGGAATCTTGGTGCAATTTGCCTCTGTCAGGAGAGCAAGGGGAGGCTCCCCACCCTGCTCAGACCCGCCAGACTTCCCTCGCGAGGACTTGGCCCCCTCATTTAGAAGAAATCCTAAATATTTGTTTTAATTGCAAAATGGATCCTCATAAACCAGCAGGCCTGTGTGCTCTCAGGCTTTGGATTGCAGCAAGCCTGGCATGTGGGCTCATGAGGCAGATGGTCAGGGAAAAGCACCTTGGCACAGCCTTGCCTGGCATCTCTCAGACAAAGGGCTGCACCAGGACCAGGATTTGATCTGATTTTATCTTTCATCGCCCTCTTCCAAAGGCTGCATCCAGCAGGGTGCTAAGCTCCTGTCAGTCTCTGTCAGCCCTTCACTCCCAATGTCTTTCTCCCCGCAGTCTGGCTGCCGGGGGAGCGAGGGCTCCTGGCAGAAGCCAAGGCTGGGTTTGTTCCTGAGCCGCCTGCACGGCCGTGTCTGCAGCTCTGGCTGCACCCCCAGCCCTTCCCAGCTCCCCTTCCTGCCTCCATCATCCCAGGAGCACCCCCTCAAAACTCAGATGGGCACAAGTGTTTAACCCTGACCGACTCTGATCCCAAATTCAGGATTTCAGGGCTCCCCAAAGGAGAATTTCTCAATTGTTGTTGGGGTGCAGCAGTGGGGCAGCTCTGCAGGGAAGGGGAATGCCCTGCCCAGGAATTCCAGATGTTTTCCTCTCCCTGAAACTCCCAGGAATGAGCTGCTGCTGTTCCACACCTCCCATGGAGACAGAGGAACCAGAGTGTGATGCTGTTCACAGGGGTCTGAGGATGAGGGAAGAGACGAGGATCTGACTCCGTGTTTCAGAAGGCTGATTTATTATTTTATGATCTATATTACATTAAAACTATACTAAAAGAATAGAAGAAAAGGTTTCATCAGAAGGCTGGCTAAGAATCGAATAGGAAGGAATGATAACAAAGGTTTGTGGCTCTGCTCTCTGTCCGAGCCAGCTGGGCTGTGATTGGCCATTAATTAGAAACAACCATATGAGACCAATCACAGATGCACCTGCTGCATTCACAGCAGCAGATAACCATTGGTTACATTTTGTTCTGAGGGCCTCTCAGCTTCTCAGGAGGGAAAATCCCAAGGAAAGGATTTTCCATGAAAGATGTCTGTGACAGCAGAGGAGGGTTTGTCTCCCAGCCTGGAGCAGGAGCACTGCTGAGGATTTCAGGATTGGCTTCCTCTGGGCAACCTGGCTCAGCACCATGAACATTTTGCCTCTATTAAACTCTGTGAGGGATGAGTTGAGAAAAAAACCAGATTCCTATGGGTGCAGGTGATATTCCTCCCTGTCTCCCTAGTAGCTGCTACATAAACTCAATCTAAAATGACACCAGCAACCTTTTTATGCCTCCTTATGGCCAGCATGGCCCAATTTAGCCCATTTTATAGGAGATCCAGCATGGATGGCACAAACACAGGCTGGTAAATTCTAGCATTTAAAAGTATTAATTTAGCCCAGTATATTAAGCCCACAAATCTTTCTGCCAATTATTTTGGATAATTGAACTATCACCACAAACAGTTTGAGATTGTACAGGATCTGCAATTATCTGTGTTTCCCCCCCTCCACTGTAAATGAAAGGGATAAGGAGTAGAACCATCAGGGAACAACTTAAAGCTCCTATTTGCTGCTGGGAACATCTGAACCGTTTCTCTGACACCTCCAAAAATTGATTAAAGGCGAAAGGGGATGGATGAAGGGAGATTTATTTACAAACAAAATGAAAAGGGAGCCTGGAAAGTGGGGGAAAACATTACGGGAAAAGGATGAAGAATGGAAAAATGAAGTGAAGAAATGAATGTTCACAGCCCAGTTTGGGCTTTGGCTCTGAAAGGTGCTGGGGAGGGTGCAGACAGCCACGGGCACCCTGTCCAGGGCCAGCTGGTGCCAGCCCCCCCTGTCCCCGCAGCAGGGACATTGCCCACCCAGGAGGAGCCGGGCTGAGCACACCCAGCCGGGAATGCCACTAGAGGGCCCCTGGGCCGGCGGAATGAGGCGCTCCAGGGCTGGGACCTGCCACCATCCTTGGAGACACACAGGTGACCTCGCGCAGGGTGGCACCTCCAGCAGCGCCGTCACCCCGGGCTGGTGGGGACTGAGAGGGGAAAGCGCTCCAGCGCTGCTCTGGAGGGCTCCATCCATCCCCACATCCATCCCCACCTCCATCCCCACCTCCATCCCACATCCACCCCCACATCCATCCCCACATCCATCCCCACCTCCATCCCACCTCCATCCCCACATCCATCCCACATCCATCCCCACATCCATCCCCACCTCCATCCCCACCTCCATCCCACATCCACCCCACATCCATCCCCACATCCATCCCCACCTCCATCCCACCTCCATCCCCACATCCATCCCACATCCATCCCCACATCCACCCCCACATCCATCCCACCTCCATCCCCATCCATCCCCACCTCCATCCCACCTCCATCCCCACATCCATCCCACATCCATCCCCACATCCATCCCCACCTCCATCCCCCCTCCATCCCACATCCACCCCCCACATCCATCCCACATCCATCCCCCCATCCATCCCACATCCATCCCACATCCATCCCACATCCATCCCACATCCATCCCCACCTCCATCCCACATCCATCCCCACATCCACCCCCACATCCATCCCACATCCATCCCCCCATCCATCCCCACCTCCATCCCCACACCATCCCCACATCCATCCCCACCTCCATCCCCACATCCATCCCACATCCATCCCCACATCCATCCCACATCCATCCCCACATCCATCCCACATCCATCCCCACATCCATCCCACATCCACCCTCACATCCATCCCCACATCCATCCCACCTCCATCCCCACATCCATCCCACATCCATCCCACATCCATCCCACATCCACCCCCACATCCATCCCACATCCATCCCCACATCCATCCCCACCTCCATCCCACATCCACCCTCACATCCATCCCACATCCATCCCACCTCCATCCCCACATCCATCCCACATCCATCCCCACATCCATCCCACATCCATCCCCACATCCATCCCACATCCACCCTCACATCCATCCCCACCTCCATCCCACCTCCATCCCACATCCATCCCCACCCCATCCCACCTCCATCCCACCTCCATCCCACATCCATCCCCACATCCATCCCCACATCCATCCCACATCCATCCCCACATCCATCCCCACCTCCATCCCACCTCCATCCCCACACCCATCCCACCTCCATCCCCACCTCCACCCCACATCCATCCCACATCCACCCCACATCCATCCCACATCCATCCCCACATCCATCCCACATCCATCCCCACCTCCATCCCCACATCCACCCCACATCCATCCCCACATCCATCCCCACATCCATCCCACATCCATCCCACATCCATCCCCACCTCCATCCCCACATCCATCCCCACCTCCATCCCACCTCCATCCCACCTCCATCCCACATCCATCCCACATCCATCCCCACATCCATCCCACATCCATCCCACATCCATCCCCACCTCCATCCCCACATCCATCCCCACCCCATCCCACCTCCATCCCACCTCCATCCCCACATCCATCCCACATCCACCCCCACATCCATCCCACATCCATCCCCACATCCATCCCCACCTCCATCCCACATCCATCCCCACCTCCATCCCACCTCCATCCCACCTCCATCCCACATCCATCCCCACCTCCATCCCACCTCCATCCCACCTCCATCCCACATCCATCCCCACCTCCATCCCACCTCCATCCCACCTCCATCCCACATCCATCCCCACATCCATCCCCACATCCATCCCACATCCATCCCCACATCCATCCCCACCTCCATCCCACCTCCATCCCACCTCCATCCCACATCCATCCCCACATCCATCCCCACCTCCATCCTCACATCCATCCCCACATCCATCCCCCCTCCATCCTCACATCCATCCCCACATCCATCCCCACCTCCATCCCACATCCATCCCCACCTCCGTCCCCACATCCGTCCCCACCTCCATCCCCACCTCCATCCCCACCTCCATCCCCACATCCATCCCCACATCCATCCCACATCCATCCCCAGCCTGTTTAACATCTAATAAGTCAAGCACAGCCTGCAGAAGTCTGATTTCCCAGCCAGAGCAGCATCTTGCACCCATTGGAAATGTCCATTTGGAAATTCAGTGTGAATAACACAAACACAAGACAGATGCTGCCACTTACCCAAATGTCTTGGAGGAACAAATGGGGAGGCGAATTTGAAAGCAAATGAAGCAACCAGATTGTAGCTCTTAAGTGGACTCTGTGCTCCAGCAAGGGGAAAACTTGGCAGGGAGGGACTCAGTGCTCAGCACTTTGCTTGATCTACACAAACCATAAGTGCACGTGGAGCTGTTCGCTCCGAGGCTGAAGACTTAATCAAAAACAGGTGAAAAAATCCTTTTTTTTTTGGACTGTGGGGGATAGCTCAGCCCAAAAAGCCACGCCAGGGGCTGTGCTGGGTCAGCACAGGTCCAGTGGCAGCTGCTGCAGGATGTGCAGCAGGTGCATGGGGAGATTTTGGCCTCAAAAATCTCATTTTTCACCCAACGCTGCTGCTCGGGGGTGCTCCCTGCAGTGCTGCAGGAGGATCGGGAAGAAAATGGGGTGGAAACGGGGTAAAAAGGTGGAAATGGTGGTTCTGTGTGCTATCCCCGAGCCACCCAGACACTGAGCATTCAGTGGGAGAGCACATTTCGTGCAGCTGGCGTCGTGTCAGACTAGACTGGCTCCGTGCAGGAAATACTGAGCACTCGCAGCGAGCCTGGGAAGGCGGCCAAGATTGTGCCTCACATCTGCTCCTGCCAAGGCACTGCGAGCCCTGTTTGAGCGTGTGGGGTAAACAACAGCAGCCCCAGCAGAACACAAGCACAAGCAAACGTGGGGGTGCTCGGGGGGCCCACAGCCAGGACCTTTGGGAACAGCTGAGGAGCCTTGTCCTGGCACAGGCCACAAAATATCGCCCCAGCACAGGCAAAGTTAAAGCTCAAAAATCAGCAATTGAACTCCTGACATCACTGAAATGCTGGAGTTTAATCCATGTCCAGTACCTTGCACCCATCTTCCTAAAAATCATCATTTCATTCAGCAATCTGAATTTATTTCTAAGAAAAGAAACCAAAAAAAGCAAATGTGAGCCCTGTTTGAGCGTGTGGGGTAAACAACAGCAGCCCCAGCAGAACACAAGCACAAGCAAACGTGGGGGTGCTCGGGGGGCTCACAGCCAGGACCTTTGGGAACAGCGGAGGAGCCTTGTCCTGGCACAGGCAGCTCAGTGACCACAGACAATTGGCAAAGTTAAAGTTCAAATGTCAGCAATATAAGTCCTGACATCACTGAAATGCTGGAGTTTAAATCCATGTCCAGTACCTTGCACCCATCTTCATAAAAATCATCATTTCACTCAGCAATCTGAATTTATTTCTAAGAAAAGAAACCAAAAAAAGCAAATGTGAGCCCTGTTTGAGCGTGTGGGGTAAACAACAGCAGCCCCAGCAGAACACAAGCACAAGCAAACGTGGGGGTGCTTGGGGGGCTCACAGCCAGGACCTTTGGGAACAGCTGAGGAGCCTTGTCCTGGCAGCTCAGTGACCACAGAAAATTGAGAAAGCACAGGCAAAGTTAAAGTTCAAATGTCAGCAATGTAAGTCCTGACATCACTGAAATGCTGGAGTTTAATCCATGTCCAGTACCTTGCACCCATCTTCCTAAAAATCATCATTTCACTCAGCAATCTGAATTTATTTCTAAGAAAAGAAACCAAAAAAAGCAAATGTGAGCCCTGTTTGAGTGTGTGGGGTAAACAACAGCAGCCCCAGCACAGCACAAACATGGGGGCTCCATCCAGAACTTTTGGAAAAAGCAGAGGAGCTTTGTCCTGGCACAGCCAAGCTGAGTGGCCACAAAATATTGCCCCAGCACAGGGAAAATTAAAGTTCAAAAATCAGCAATGTAAGTGCTGACATCACTGAAATGCTGGAGTTTAATCCATGTCCAGTACCTTGCACCCATCTTCCTAAAAATCATCATTTCGCTCAGCAATCCGAATTTATTCCTGAGAAAACAGTGAAAACCAAAGCCAATGTGAGCCCTGTTTGAGCGTGTGGGGTAAACAACAGCAGCCCCAGCACAGCACAAACATGGGGGCTCCCATGCAGAATTTTTGGAAAAGGGAGAGGAGCTTTGTCCTGGCACAGCCAAGCTGAGTGACCACAAAATATTGCCCCAGCACAGGCAAGGAAAGGTGCAACTTAAAGTTCAAATATCAGCAATGTAAGTGCTGACATCAGTGAAATGCTAGAGTTTAATCTATGACTAGTACCTTGCACCCCTTTTCCTAAAATCATCATTTCATTCAGCAATCTGAATTTATTTCTAAGAAAAGAAACCAAAAAAAGCAAATGTGAGCCCTGTTTGAGTGTGTGGGGTAAACAACAGCAGCCCCAGCAGAACACAAGCACAAGCAAATGTGGGGGTGCTCGGGGGCTCACAGCCAGGACCTTGGGAACAGCTGAGGAGCCTTGTCCTGGCACAGGCAGCTCAGTGACCAAGACAATTGCAAAGTTAAAGTTCAAATGTCAGCAATATAAGTCCTGACATCACTGAAATGCTGGAGTTTAATCCATGTCCAGTACCTTGCACCCATCTTCCTAAAAATCATCATTTCACTCAGCAATCTGAATTTATTTCTAAGAAAAGAAACCAAAAAAAGCAAATGTGAGCCCTGTTTGAGCGTGTGGGGTAAACAACAGCAGCCCCAGCAGAGCACAAACATGGGGGCTCCATCCAGAACTTTTGGAAAAAGCAGAGGAGCTTTGTCCTGGCACAGCCAAGCTGAGTGGCCACAAAATATCGCCCCAGCACAGGGAAAATTAAAGTTCAAAAATCAGCAATGTAAGTGCTGACATCACTGAAATGCTGGAGTTTAAAACATGTCCAGTACCTTGCACCCATCTTCCTAAAAATCATCATTTCACTCAGCAATCTGAATTTATTCCTAAGAAAATAGTGAAAACCAAAGCCAATGTGAGCCCTGTTTGAGAGAACCTAAAGTATCAGCAATTTGAGTCCTGACATCAATGAAATGCTGGAGTTTAATCCATGTCCACTACCTTGCACCCATCTTCCTAAAAATGATATTTCTTTCAGCAATCTGAATTTATTCCTAAGAAACCAAAAGAAAAGCCATGGATGCACAATCCCATCCACCTTTCTGTTGCTTTTCCTCCTCACCTCCATAGAGCACAAGCCTGTTAAATGCTTCCTTTGCTGGTGTTGGCACAAATAAATCTAAATTTTCAAGCTTGGCAAAGCCAGCTAAACAACTGGCATAGAGATAAATGATTCCTCTAAGGTAATGTACAACTCTCATTACCCCAGGACTTCTTCTTTTTTTTTTTTTTTTAATCAATCCCCCCAATACTGCTTTGAAAATCCTGGAAAAAAGACAATTTTCTCCCCCAGCAATAAAGGTAGCAATTTCCCCTGTGGATTCTCAGGTTTTTTCCATTAGAAAATTCCCTGTGATGTGGAAGCTTTCCCCCAAACTGGGAGCAGAATGGGAGCAAACTGGGAGCCGGGAAAATGCAGAGCAGCAAAGAGGCTGGAGGAGAAACTCCTCAGCACCAGCACCCCCTCAAACCATCCAATAAATGGCATTCAGCTCAAACTCTCCAACACTGCAAGGGAACAGGAGAACAAAGGGATTTGAAGTGTGGATTAGATCATTCCAAATGGTCTCAACATTGCTGGTTTGGGGGTTTTCTTTTTTTTTTTTTATTTAATTTTTTTTTCTTTCCCTCAAGCTGTGTGGCAAAGGCTGGATTTGAACCTTTGAGGCCAATGTTTTGACATAAATATTTAAGCTATTTAAAATAAGTAATAACCTTCAGTTACCTTCAAGAGTATTATATTAAAAACAGAGAATGGGATTAAAACAGATTAGCTCCCAACGTTCCTTAATGTGGCAAACAGCATCAATCAGATCATATCAACGTGAGCTGACAGCTCAGGGAAATCCAGAGGAGCAGATTCCCTTCGAAAAAATGAGATATTTGATCAATTCTTGTAAATTCTTTTTTTCTGAGCTGTTAGAAACTGCATTGACTTCATAAAAATGTAATGACAGCTCAGCCTTTGCTTAGCATGACATCCTGAAAGTGCCTGGGAACATTGAATTAGGGCAGGGCTGCTGCGATCCAGGAGTAACTGCTGCTGTCAGTTTGCTCCAAACGCTGCTGCCCATCGATTGTCAGAGTCCAGGACATCCCTCTGGCTGTCCTGGGTGGCTCAAACCCCTGCCAGGGGGCTCAGAGACCCTGGCACAGAGCCCAGAACACCTCTGTCTCTGATTATGACCCATGGGAAAAGTTACCAACCTTATGTTGAGGATCTGCAAGCCATGGAAGTATAAGTAGAATAATAATCAGTTTGTCATGGGGTGAAAAATAGATTTTTGGGGTTTTCAGGATGGGGTTCAGGGGGCAAGATGGAGGGATCTGGGTGTGTCCAGCCTTTCTCCTTCTTCTTCTTGGCCTCCATCTTCTGCTGTGATGGTGGCACTTTGGGATGGGTTTAGAGTAGAAGCTCACTGTCTAACATAGGTGATGGGTATTTGGAAGTTATGGTAAATAATGTACACGTAGTTTTTAGTATAAAAAGATAACACCACCCCAGGGGCAGGCAGAGTGCCTCTGTCTGTCCTGCTGAACAGACCCCAGCAGGACAGGAGAAAGAATTTTATAGATAAGGAACAATAAACAACCTTGAGACCGAGAAATGAAGAGTTCTGACTCCTTCTTCGACCACTGGGCTGGGAAAAGAGACTCTCTAACATCTTGGGGTCACTGTGAGCAGCTAAAGCCACGAGAATGGATTTCCCTCTCAGGGAAATCAGGGAAATGCCTGCCCTGCAACCCCAGCTCTCCATCCTGCATTTGCTGGTGCAGAGCCCTGCTGGGACCCATCAAGCCTCGAGGTGTGAAGTGAGGGGTGAGGCAGCACCAGAGGCAAAGTCTGGGGATGCAGAAATTCCCTTTCACCTGCCCTCACTCTAAACCCTGCCCAGGGGAGCTGCTCCATCCCTGGGAGTGCCCAAGGGCAGCTTGGATGGGGTTTGGAGCCTCCTGCAGTAGTGGAAGGTGTCCCTGCCCATGGAAAGGAGATGATCTTTAATGTTCTTGTCCAACCCAAACCATTCTGGGTTTCTGGGAAGGTGTCCCTGCCCATGGAAGGAGGTAGAACAGAATGATTTTTAAGGTCCTTTCCAACTCAAACCTGTTTTTTTGTTACCTGTCCCCCACTGGATGTGTCTGCTGGTCCTTAATTTCCATCCCATGAAGAGCTGGGCAACCACCCTGACAAGTTTTTCTTATATTTTTTTGGATTCCTAGAAATGATTCCAGGCAGAATTCCAGCCCATTTTGTTTCTTTTCCTCATGTTTCGGAGTCATCTGGAAAAGGAAGAGTTACAGACTTGTGTATTATTTGGAAATGAATTACCACAGGGTCAGGTGGGATTTTGGGGAGGAATTCCTGGCTGGGAGGGTGGGCAGGCCCTGGCACAGGTGCCCAGAGAAGCTGTGGGTGTCCCTGGATCCCTGGATGTGGCATTCACATCCTCTGAACAGAGAGACAGAGATAATTCTCTCTCCCAGTTTTGTTTTTTTTTTTTTTCTAGAGAAGCACAGAGAGAAGAAGAGAAAACAATTCTTATCTCTGTTCTCTACTCCTGTTGTTTTTGCACACGTGGAATGTGTTAAGAAGATTGTTTGCCTGAAGAATATCTATTTTATTATATCACTAAAAGGTTCACAATGCAAGAAACCTAAACAAGGTTCACAATACAAGAAACCTAAACAATCAAGCAAAGAATGCTCATTGTTTCAAGTCCACACAGCTGAGTTTCAGGAGAGGGTTCATTGACTGGAGATGTTGATCTTTGACATCCCTGAAGGTCCTTCCTGCTCCTGAAACAGAGAACTGCTGAATCCTGAAACAGAGAACTGTTAGAGAAAGTCCCTAACAACTATTAGAAACCCATCATATGTAATACTACATAATTATTGAGAAAATTCCTGGAATGCCACGGCCACAGCCTTTAATTCAACCACTTGGGCCGAGGCTGCCTCGTGGCTTTCCAGAACTTTGAGCTGGCAGAAAACTGCAACTCCTGGGAGTGTCCCAGCAGGGTTGGAGCACCCTGGGATGGTGGAAGATGTCCCTGCAACTCCTGGGAGTGTCCCAGCAGGGTTAGAGCACCCTGGGATGGTGGAAGATGTCCCTGCAACTCCTGGGAGTGTCCCAGCAGGGTTGGAACACCCTGGGATGGTGGAAGATGTCCCTGCAACTCCTGGGAGTGTCCCAGCAGGGTTGGAGCACCCTGGGATGGTAGGAGGTGTCCCTGCCCATGGAATTGGATGGACTTTTCCATCTCTTCCAACCCAAAGCAGCCTCTGATCCTGCATTTAGCACCAGAAGGGATCTGGTGAGAGCAGCAGCTTGGAGCACCCTGGGATGGTGGAAGATGTCCCTGCAAATCCTGGGAGTGTCCCAGCAGGGTTGGAGCACCCTGAGACAGTGGAAGATGTCCCTGCCCATGGAACTGGATGGACTTTTCCATCCGTTCCAACCCAAAGCAGCCTCCGATCCTGCATTTAGCGCCAGAAGGGATCTGGGACCTGGAGAGAGCAGGGTGGCAGTGCCACTGTCACACGAGGGACCTGGGCTCCATTTGTGCTGCAGATCCAGACAAGCTCCTGCTCTCCAGCACAATCAAATCAAGCATGAAGGAAGCAGAGCCTGGTGCTTAAAATGGCATTATCCGAGCGCTCCGTGGGAACCGCCGCCCAAATCCCCGCGCATTAACTTGGCCTAATCTTGGAGAAATCTCTTCCCGACTGTTTTGAAATAAATCCTGTTTAAATTCTGCAGGGAATTGGCCTTATCTCTCCACACCTGTGTGGGTTGTTGTTTTTTTTTTTTTCCCCCTACCTTTTCCCCTGTGCCTGGACAAAAGGGAGTGGGTCTGTGTGTGGCAGTGTGTGTGTGTGTGTGTCTGAGAGGAGCTAAAGAGACAATTATCTTCCGCTGAAAATAAACATCATGAAACTATAGATGCCTAATTTTTGCACCTGGAAGATCCTCTTACAGCTATTCACTGCTAATCACTCTTAGCTAATAAATGAATAGAATAACTAATGTGATTAGAGTAATTTGCCTATTCATCAGGAATATTAAATGAATTGAATATTTTGTATTTGACTCGTCTCTCTCAGCGTTTCCCTGATCCTGTAATTAGCCCCTTGTCTGTTCCTGTGGCAAAAACACCACGTGGCCTTTGGAACGGGACACTTGGGCTCGTTCTGCATCCCTGGACAGATGGACACCTGCTTTTACAGCCATACTTTTATGCTAGAATTAAATAATCCCACTGGAAAAGGCTCTGGACACGTGGTGGAAGGAAGTCAGGGCAGAAAATAAGGATAAAACTCCTGGTTTGGAGCAAAAAAGAGATTTAATAGAGCAGCCATGCCTGGTCACCTCAGAGGTCACCCTACGGAGTGACATCAGGGAGGTGGTGGTGGCAGAGGAGCTGCTCCTTGGCCGTCAGCACTGCTTAGGAAGTTGTCCAGAAAATTCTTGGCCACGGTGGCTCTTTTCCTTATTTTGCAGTTGGGAACGTGACAGCTCTCTGAAGACATCCAGGTGAACTCCCAGACCTGTTAATACACGCTGGGATGGTGGCTGTTATATTTAAATCTTGCTGAGGAGTCAGGAGGAAGCTGAACTATGCAAATGATGATATAAAATAACCAATGGGCAGATATTCAAATAAGGATTTCACATATATACATAAAGGGGGAAAAAAAATGCAGATCTGGGATGGAGTTTTCCATATCTATACAAGGTTTTTGAGAGAGAAGACAGCAAAGATTTAGAAAATTAATGCTGGTCCTTGCCTGCTTCTAGAAACTAATGGGGATATGCAGAACAACACAGAAAAGATGCATTAATAAAATTGCCAAAGATCATCTGTCACTTCCTCTTGGTAAGAAGCCAAAGCATTTTTTAAAATGCATTTGCACTTAGCCAGAATGATATCATAATCTTCCTTAGTCATATCTTTTCCTGCCTTCCTGCTACTCCACAAAGCAGACAGCGAGGTTTGCAGGAGACAAACTCCAAACGCTGCATTAAAATTAAAAAGGGAAGAGGCTGCACGGAAAAGCTGCACAAACAGAATCACCTTGAGCTAAACCTTGAGCGAGAAACGCACGGGGCACGTTCGGAGCAGGGAAGGAAATTAGGAGGAGAAAACAATGAATTATTGAAGGCTTCAGGGTTCTCCAGTCTGGCTGGCTCTAAAATCGAGATGTCACACAGCCTTTGCAGGGTATTTTGCTGTGTTTTGTCGGGGTGAGGCAGATGTGAGGTGGTTTTAATCTTTGGAAGGGCAGAATTAGGGGTTCATTTGGGTTTCACCTCCCCTCTTTCACAGCTAACTCCACAAGTCCCTTCTTTACCTTTATTTGGGGTTGTGGGTTGGTTTTTTTGTTTTTTGGTGGTGGTTTTTTTTTTTTCTTTTGTTTGTTTGTATGTTGTTGTTGTTTTTTCTGGTTTTTGTTTGTTTTTTTGTTTTTTTTAAATATAATTGCAAATAAAGCCCAGACCTGCAGAACCTAAAATGTGAGTATCACTGGAATTCTGCATCAGCCTCCATCCTTATTAATTATGCCATAAATCTCCACCTGAACTCCCAGATGTCCCCGTGCTGAAGCAAGCTCTGGATTCCTGCTTCAGAGCTGATCTATTGTGTATCACACACAGCTACCTGGAGAACATCCTTCAAGGCAGACACGAGGCAAAGCTTCTTCTAAATTCTCTTTCATATCTTGTTACACGACAAAATTTCTTCCCCAGCTACCCACAGCTCCTCACCATTATTTTTTCTGCCTTCCTACTTCGACCTGGAGTTTTCACTGTGAACCTGAAACCAGTTTCACAGATTTATTTAGGTATTTTTAACACTCCCCCCGCCCTTAATTTCTCCTTTCAGATTGCTTTCAGACAGCAAGAGTGTAAACCACTTTGATTCCTGGGTTGTTGGGAGAAAAATGCTGTATGAATGAATAAGTAATAATAATAATAATAATACATTACAGTGATAATGATGGATGTGTTTTAAACAAAGCCTCTGGCTGCCAGTGTGGAGGAGCTATGGAAAAAAAAAAAAAATCAAAGATAATCTTGCATGAGGAGAATTGTAATGAGAGAGACCTGGAATATTTTATCTCTGAGCTGCTCCTATCAGGGTTGTCCCAGTTTGGCTTGAAGAGTGTGGCAGGTCTGGGGCTAAATTTAGGAAAAATGGGGATTTTTTGGTCAAACTGCCCTGGCAGCCCTGTCCCACTGCTGGAGGGGCAGGTTCAGCTCAACTCAGCTCGTTTCTGTGGGAAAAATGGGGATTTTGGGTCAAACTGCCCTGGCAGCCTTGTCTCACTGCTGGAAGGGCAGGTTCAGCTCAACTCAGCTCGTTTTTGTGGGAAAAATGGGGATTTTGGGTCAAACTCTGTGCCTGCAGAATGCAACAGATTAAACCAACAGGAATGCTCTGAAGAAAAACTCCTGATCTTCATAAATAATGAGATTTTTAGAGGAAGGGCTTCACGATTTATCCTAGTGGGGATAAATCCTTTCCAGATTAAACCAACAGGAATGCTCTGCACAAAAATTCCTGATTTCCATAAATAATGAGATTTTTAGAGGAACGGCTTCACGATTTATCCTAGTGGGGATAAATCCTTTTCAATTTTATCAAAATCAATTCATTTTGATCATTTATCAAAATATCCCCTCTGACACAAGCAGAAATTGGGCTGGAATGACAACCCATGATTTTTTTTTTCAGCACATGCACCTGTAGAGCTGTTGAGGAGAGCTCCTCAATCACGGGGATTTTGGAAGTACAACACAAGCATTAAATCCAGGACAGAAATCTTTTCTACTCCAGTTTCAATCCCAAGAGCTGCCAGACCTCGGGATGCTAAAAAGCTGAGGAATAGAAAATATTCTCCTCCTTTAGAAAATATAAGGCAGAATAATGTAAAGTGTCCAAATTGCAGCAGCATCCGCAGGTCTGGGTGACTGCAAAGCCCCTTCAGCCACACTAAATATGAGACACAAAAGCAGCAGAGCCTTGCAAGCTCCCTAAAATGCTTTGGAGGCTCCACAATCCTCAGCCTGTGCAAATCCCTGGTGTGCAAGGCTTGGCCTTGGGGGTCTCTGGGCTGGAGGGATTTACTCCTGGCCACTGATTTGAGCCAACATCCCGATTTCCTGCGCTGCCTAAATCTCCCCACCCTCAGGACAGCTCCCAGGACAGACCCTGAGAAAGTAATCTCATGATTTATGAGGTTTTCTAACAATGGCAATAAGCAAGGCAGCGTTTTAAGCAGCTAACTGAATTGGGATGTGGGCTGGGTTTTTGGTTTTTGTTTTTTTTTTCTTTTCCACAGCACAATGTGGATCTATTTAGCCCTTACAGCTTGAATTTCAGCCTCTCTTTGCCCATGAGAAAGCCTGGTAAATGGGATTTGGGCTAGGAGCTATGGGGGAGAATATCTTTTAATTAACCAGGAGGGTGGCTCAGGGAAGATCCAGCACTGCCTCTGAGCTGAGTTTCCAGCTCCACTGCGAGGCACACAGGTACAAATTAAGGCAGAACACATCAAATTCCCAATGGCTCTGGTTTTCCTGGGGTTGTAGAGGACAGGGATGACTCCAGTGCTGCTCTCACCTGGCTGTTTCCACCTGAGCAGCTCAGATGATGTCAATCCACGTGGATTTTCCCCCTGTTTACCGCATGGATTTTCCCCCCTGTTTCTCTTTTCAAGGCGAGGCAATCAAACCTCTCATTACGCTGCTCGTAGGGAAATATTTTTCCATGAGAACACAGCGAGTTCCCCTGTCCAGAAAGCACAAACTGGGCACAGATCCTGCCCTTTCTGCCCCAGCAGCGTGGCTGGGGGCTCCTGCAGGGCAGGGAGGTCACACTGAGCACTCCTCAGTCCTGGGTCACCTGCAAGACACCAGAGGTCACAGCCTGACCAAAGGCAGAGCAGGATTTCAAATATTCAATAATAAAAAACCCACAAAATATCCAAATTCTGAGGAGGTTGGAACAGAAGGAAACCTTTGAGGAGCAGCTGGAAAGACACAATTTCATGAAAGGCCAGAGATGGGACAGCACAGAGCAGCCCTGGTGGAATCTCTCACCTTGAGTGAAGCAAAAAGGAGACATAGATCCAAGAGAAACCAAACTTCCCCAGCACCAGCACCCAGAGAATGGCTGTGCCTGCTCCCAGGATGGAGCCCAGCCCAAATCCTGCATCCTGACACCCCCATCAAAGGCAGGGCAGGATTTACACCTACAGAATATTCAAACTCTGGAGAGGTTGGGACAGAAGGAAACCTTTGTGGAGAGACACGAGCTCAGGAAAGGCCGGAGATGGGACAGCACAGAACAGCCCTGGTGGAATCTCTCACCTTGAGTGAAGCAAAAAGGAGACATAGATCCAAGAGAAACCAAATTTCCCCAGCACCAGCACCCAGGGAATAGCTGTGCCTGCTCCCAGGATGGAGCCAGGGATTAAGATGGAGCTCAGCCCAAAGCCTGGATCCTGATACCCCACCAAAGGCAGAGCAGCATTTACACCCACAGAATACTCAAATTGCGGGGAGGTTGGAACAGAAGCAAACCTTTGAGGAAAGACACAAGCTCAGGAAAGGCCAGAGATGGGACTGGACAGTGGGAAGTCTCACCTTGTTAAAGGCTGAGTGAAGCAAAAAGGAGGCACTGATCCAAGAGAAACCAAATTTCCCCAGCACCAGCACCCAGAGAATGGCTGTGCCTGCTCCCAGGATGGAGCCCAGCCCAAATCCTGGATCCTGGTATCCCCATCTTGTTAAAGGCTGAGTGAAGCACAAACCAGGCCCAGCTCCAAGAGAAACCAAATTTCCCCAGCACCAGCACCCAGGGAATAGCTGTGCCTACTCCCAGGATGGATCCAGGGATGGAGCTGAGCCCAAATCCTGCATCCTGACACCCTCACCTTGTTAAAGGCTGAGTGAAGCAAAAAGGAGGCACTGATCCAAGAGAAACCAAATTTCCCCAGCACCAGCACCCAGAGAATGGCTGTGCCTTCTCCCAGGATGGAGCCCAGCCCAAATCCTGCATCCTGACACCCCCACCAAAGGCAGGGCAGGATTTACACCCACAGAATATTCAAACTCTGGAGAGGTTGGGACAGAAGGAAACCTTTGTGGAGAGACACGAGCTCAGGAAAGGCCGGAGATGGGACAGCACAGAACAGCCCTGGTGGAATCTCTCACCTTGAGAAGATTTGCAGGATTGAAGCAAAAACCAGGCCCAGCTCCAAGAAAAACCAAATTTCCCCAGCACCAGCACCCAGGGAATGGCTGTGCCTGCTCCCAGGATGGAGCCCAGCCCAAATCCTGCATCCTGACACCCCCACCAAAGGCAGGGCAGGATTTACACCCACAGAATATTCAAACTCTTCCTGCAGTGCTGGCCCACACCCAGAGCATCCCTCCCCTGGCCCCTCTCCCTCTCCAAGTCCCGCCGTGTTTTACTGGACAAGGCATGCGAGTTAAATTTACATTTTATTTGAACAATGTTTCATCTTGTTCCTGTGTGTCTCTGCTGGCGATGAGGCAGCGAGAAGCTGATGAAATTTATTCCTGCTCTTGCTGCCACGCTGTATAAATAAAGGGGAAGGAATAAAATACTTCTCCAACAGGAAGTGTGAAGGCTTTAATGCTTTGTTTAAATATGCAGTTGAGAGACTTTATTTATCACGCAGCATCTGTATGCGCCTGCAGCTGAAATTTGCTCCCGAAAATTAAAAAAATCTCCTTCTGCTTGCATTTTTTAACATGTGTCACACCACCAAACCTGGCGGATTTACCCTCAAATCTATGCTGGGTAAGAATCCTCCCCAAAAAAGATGCCCAGAAATATCATGGCTGCTGTATTCATGTATCTCAGGTACTGTGAACTCTGGCTGGCTGCATTTCCCAAGAATAATTGGTGTATACACACACCCTGGGAGATTTATATTCCCCTGCATCTTGGGCTATATACAATATGATTTAGATGGCACGGGCACTGCAGAAAGTGGACAGTAAAGCGTACAGTATTTGAAAATAAACATAAAGCAAAATGGTTTGACATCCTATTTCACTTAAAATGTAAATGGTGAACATTCAGGGCGTGATTTACAACCTTTTTAAAAGCACAAATGTTTTTTCTTTTTGGCCCCCTCACTCAGATGCCACAAATCAGGAGAATTCTTTGCAGCATCAAGAAATCCCCCGTGGTGGGTTGGCTCCTTTTTGTTGCTATCCTAAGGAATACACATGGATCCCCCAGATCAGTTTTCCTGCCTCTCCTTTTGTTTTTTTTCCCCTCTGGTGTCCTGACTTGAAATGTGGCTTTATTGTGAATTTTAGGCTGCAGGCTTTCGGAGGGAGAGGAAGGGGATGCAATGTGTGAGGAGCTTGTTGCTCACTTGTGCAGCCTTTTGCCCAAGGTTAACACCTTAAGGTCAGGTTAAGGTTTCCATGCTTTCAGTCCTGTCTGTGTCACTGCTCCCATCACAAGGGCAGCGTGGGAATCCCTGAATTCCCTCATTCCTGCTGCTCCTGGAGTCACTGACCCAGGACAGCATCCAGCTATGCTCACTTTCCTTTTAGGTGTCCCTCCTAAGCTGTTTTTGCTGCATTCCAAAATATCATCACCCTGTGCTGGCACCACCCCTGCAGCAGCTTCCCAACCCTCCCTTCCCCTCACCCACCACAGAAAAGGTGCAGAGAGAAAAGCGCAAACCAGAAAAGCACAGGGGAGACACCTGAGATGTTTCTTGCAGGATTGAGCCACTTTTATTCCCAGGTTACAGAGTATTCTGAGCTGGAGGTGATGTCTTGAGAGTCCACCTGGAAGAGAAGCTGGGAAGAGTTAAAGAATAAAGTGGGGATTTATTAAAAGGGTTTTAAAGGACACACCTTGGGCTGTACAAGAGCCTGGCCATGGCCACACCCAAGATGGACTTAGAGCCACGAGTTTTCACATTTTTATAAGTTTTGATCCATTTCCACATTGGGTTAATTGTCCAATTCCAGCTCAGGTTATGCAGTCCCAGATTGCTCTCTGTTGTTCAGTTTTCTGTTTATTGCTCAATTCCCTGTTGTTTGCACTTTCTGGCCTGAAGCTGCAGTGGTGTCCTTGGTTCTGGGGCTGGACAAGGATTGTTCTGTGGGACTGAGCTGTGAGGAGAGCTGCTGACACTTTGTATGGAGTTCAGAGTCCCACACCAATGCAGTGCAGAATGTGGGAAATATGAAAGCTCAACCTTAAGGCATCAGAAAATTCCAAGTCTTAAGGGAATGATCCAGATCAGTTGGGTGAGAACTGACTGGAACTCAAGCTCCAAAGCATCAACAGGGTCTTGTGTGCCCCAGAGGCATCAGCTACTGAGCCCCACAAGGCACAAATCTGTGAAACCAGGTCTGCAGGAAATCTCCCTGAATAGAGAGGGAAGGAAAGGAAAGGGAAGGAAAGGAAGGAAAGGGAGGAAAGGAAGGAAAGGGAGGAAAGAAAGGAAAGGGAGGAAAGGGAGGAAAAGGAGGAAAGAAAGGAAAGAAAGGAAATAAAAGAAAGGAAAGAAAGGAAGGAAAGGGAGGAAAAAAGGAAAAAAAGAAAGGAAGGAAAGAAAGTAAAGGAAGGAAAGGGAGGAAAAGGAGGAAAGGAAGGAAAGAAAGAAATAAAGGAAAGAAAGGAAAGGAAGGAAAGTGTCCAACAGGAAAGGAAGGAAATCTCTTCTCCATAGAGACGAGGAGGAGACCACCCCACCAACGTGGTCCTTGTGCAGCCCCATGGCACCAGCACATTCCAGTCTCAAACCACGGCTACACCACAAGGGCGGCCCAAAACCACTTCCCAGCACCTCCCGTCCCTTTCCCAAGGCTCTGGGATGCAGGACCCTGCTCTGAGCATCTGTTCTGGTTCGGGAGGACTCTGCAGCACCTGAGCCCACCCTGGAGCCTCCGCCCTCCTCCCCGAGCTCCCACCGCACCATCCAGCCCTTAAATCTTTAATAACCTTCCTTTCCTTCGCTGGGAGCACACGAGGGCGAGCACATCTCCCCAGATCAAACCGAATCCTTAACTGCAGCAGCTGTTTAGGGTTAAATCTGCCGGCTGCGGTGGCCCCGCCGTCATTGCCGCTCTCACCGTCAGTGGAGCGGGGAGCCCGAAGGGTGTCCGTTCTGAAAAGCCATAATGAATCATTTTTCCTTAGCAAATCTGGCAAACTTCAATCCTGGTTCCTGCAGCCTCCTTTTCACATGTCCAAGCCCTCTGTGACACATCAAATTTAATGAGACTGCACAGACCTCAAATAAGGCACTGTAGCACTGCTGGGATACTTTATTAAGGAGGATCAGACAGAATGTGTTTGCTGTTTAAGAGCCTTTAAAGGCAAATTACGCTTCTTTTTTGGGGGGATGAGAGCCTCCCATTTTTGTTCAGTCTCTGGCCCTCCTCAAACACATCCTGCAGGCCAATTCAAACACAGAGTTAAGGTTTCTGCAAACAGGGAAAGCAGCAAAATTGGCAGCGAGGGCTGAGAGACCAGCGAGGCTGGATTGAAGGTTGAGGGGTAGGACACAGACAAAGGAACGTGTGATTTCACACAATAATAATAATAATAATAATAATAATAATAATAATAATAATAATAATAATAATAATAATAATAATAATAATAATAATAATAATAATAATCTGCCTCTGACAAGCTGTGCAAGGGAACACCCCACCCCTGCTAGCAGGTGCTGCCCTGCTAGGTCCAGGGAAAGGCCAAATTAACCTCTCTGGCTGCTGGAGAGGTGAGAAAATCTTTCTAGAAAGATCATAAAATCCCAGAATGGTTTGGGTTGGAAGGGATCTTAAAGCCCATCCAGTCTCAGCCCTCAAAATGATGATGTGGGATATGTGCTGAGCCATCCTTGGGGAAAAACTGGGGCAGCCCATGAAGAATGAGGAAAATGAAACATTATTTTAATGTCCATATAAATAAAAATAATCAGGGAATCAGGCAGAGTTCAGTCTGCAGACTCAGATTTTGGGGCAAGGGAGGCTCTTTGGTTTTGCTGGTGGATGCTGTAAGAGGTGCAAGATGAAATCCTGGATGACTTCGGGAGCTTTTTCCAGCCATAACCAGCTCAGGTTGTGTCCTTACAGACTTTTTTTTTGTTGAAAAACCCCATTTTGTGCAAGAACTCAGTGCTGTAACTTTGGTTGGAGACTGCAGCAGTCTCGTGGCTTAGCAACCTCCTGCTTAATTCAGAGCATCTCTTCTGAGATCATCGTGTTCAGCTCCTCTGTGTCCACCTCTGGCCACGTCCAGCTCGAAAAAGAGCTGTGATTTATTTCAGCAAGTGCCAGGCTGCTGGACAAGGCAGCAGAAAGCCAAAATGGCTCTCTCAGCATATGGATTCCAACCTAATTGGGGTTTATAGGGAAATATAAAAATTGGACTGGGTTCCAGAGAGCTCTCAAGGGTGCCTAAAGAAGAAAGTCTGAGTCTCAGAAGATTTTTATGTGACTAGAGGAAAAATGATAACATTTTTACCTTGTTGGAGTAAGGACCCAGCCTTCCAAAAAGCACAGTGAGAAATGAAATAATTTACACATCGCAAATGCTTTGGTTGCAGGATAAACCCAGAGACATTTCCTGTGTCAGGACAGCTGAGGCACAACCTGTGGAAGGTTAAATTTAACTTTTCTTCTCCATCTTTTGCTGTCTGAGGAGGTTTGGGGCTCAGCACTCAGTGGCCATTTGGATCCAGGTCACATTTTCTGTGAGCCACCTGCATTTGGAATGAAAGGAAGAGTGTGGTTAATGGATCACTTTAATGACATCAGTTCTGATCCATCTCTAATTAAGGGCTCTGCCAGGAATACAGTCAAGCAATTCTAATGGCCCAGAGGAAAAATTGTGAAGTCAGGTAATGAAATTTGCTTATTAGACAAAATGGGAAGAAGGAGTGCAGGGGCACAGAAATCAATAGGGAGAGAGCAGGGCAGCAGCATCTCCACAGCCCTGCTCATGGACAGAGCCCAGCTAATGAAGCTCAGAGCTCACAAATGGGACAACAAAACCCTGCCCTGCTCCCAGCCCTGAGGATGTTCACCTGGAAAAGATCCAGTTTGTGTGAACTTCCAAACAGTTTGTTCCACACTGCACCTTCCTCGGCCGGAGGATTTCATCACTGCTGGGTTTTGTGTCTCCCAGGGCTTTCAGAGGCAGCTCCGTGCCTCCTTCTAGAGGTGCCTGTGGTGGGACATTCCCAGGATGGTGCCACAACCCTCCAGGATGGAGAAAAGCAGGATCACACCTGCAGCCTGGAAACTTCTTGGATAAATGCCATAATGGCCCCCATTAGATCCCAATAAATGTTATGACATAAATACCCCTGGAAAATTATTCACCTCTGTGGCCTTTTCATCCCAGGAACTTTTCAATCTGTTCCCAGCTCCAGTGGAAGGTGTCCCTGCCCATGGCAGGGGTTGGAATGAGAGGATCTTTGAGGTCCTTCCCAACATAAGCCATTCTGGGATGCTGTGATTAGCACAGAGAAGATGCAGGGGAAAAAAAAGCCAGAGAGAAGCGTGGATGCTGCCAAAAAATTAAAACCTATTTATTCTGTTGTAATCTACAGAGTGCTGGGGAGGGAAATGTTTATAGGTGGGATAGTTCCAGCTCCAAACCCTTCACTTGCAGGCTGGTAGGAGAGGAACAGGAACAGTCTTTGGTGGGTTTTCTTTTGTTTGTTTAGGTTTTTATTTTGGGTTTTTTTTTTTTTTTTGGTTGGTGGGTTTTTGAGGGGTTTTAAATATTTTTTTTTTTTTTTAAGGGGAAAAGTGAACTGAAGCTTATGAGCTTGAGCTGTGGAGCAGAGCCTTTTGTGTCTCGCTTGCCCACATAATTGCACTCCCCCCTCCTCTCAGCCGGTGGCAAAGGAATGTAGGTGGAATGTCTTTACACGGAGAGCAGCTCACACAGGGACTGCACAATGAGGGGAAGAAACAGGAGCCAATCTAAGTAAAGGATCAGGCAAGGAAAATAATATTGGGCTGTCTGCTACCACGTCTAACCCCGTGAAATGCCTCCATGAATCCCCTGCTTCCTTCTGCCTTAAAATGTCCTCCTCCTTTCTCAGAGGTTCAGGGCACATATCTTGTTTCAGTCTCCTTTTTAACACTTTGCTTTTCCCCCCTCTCCTTTCATCCTGCTGCCGCAGATATATTTACTGGCAACGGAAAAAATCAATAAAGGAGAAGGAAATGACTTGGCAGCGTTCCCAAGTGTTAAAATAATTCTCATCTCATCGAGCCCCATTGTTTTTAAACAACATTGCCAGCTCAGGAGCTTGGCCTCGATTTTCAGAAGCAACTGGTGATTTTTGGGGAGGTTCTGGGTTTGTTTTGTTTTTTTTTTTTGGGGTGTCCTTAAAGGGAGAAGTTTGGCACAGCCACGTGGGAAACACAGAGGCTTTTCCACCACACTCCTGCGTTTATCTGTCCCTCGAGGGATCCCACCCCACGAGTTTAATTTGGGGGCACATTTGAGTCAAACAGCCCTAAGAAAAGCTGGACATCCCATAAACTATCCCAGCTGCCTTTCAGCAGGGAAAACTGGGAATGATATTAGCAACCAACAGCCTGAACCAGGTGCATTCCAACCTGTCAATCCCTCCTGTGAGTTATTGCTGCTTAAATACAGACTTTCTGTCCCAGCAGTGAAATATTCTGGCACGTGCTGTGCAAGAACATGGAGAGCTGACCTTTACACTGAGCTGCTCCTTGTGAGCTGCAATCTCTCCTGGAATTCTGTTTTTCCCCCCACATTTTTGAGGCGGATTTTGGAAAATCAGAAGAAGGAGAGCTCAAAACGTTGACATGCCTCAAAGATCCTCTCAGTTCCCACACCAAATATTTCCTCACCAGCTCCAACTAAAATCCAAGGAACTCCATTTCTATTTTGTACTTTTTTTTTTTAAAAAAAGTATTCATGCAATACAAAAATGGAAGTGAGAAGTTATTTCCAAATGGAAAATGGAAGAATTTAACTTGGAAGAGGATGGGAAGCACACCTCCACTTCAGGAATGCTCCATCTTAGTAGAGTAGAAACAGAGTCAATAAATTGGGGGTTTTGTCCAAAACAATGGTTTTTCACAGGGAGGCAACAGCTTAAATGAAAAGTGTCCCTTTATCAATATTTTGGTTGCTTAATCTTTAGAAATTAAGTGTTCTCTGCTACCACTTCATTGCAGGAGAACATGATCCCAGTTTGCACATCTGGAAAATATCAGAATTTGCCTTTTTTCCCCCCTTTTAGACCCAGAGATCCCCTTTTAAATCTAGAATTCCCTTTTTAGACCCAGAGATTCCCTTTCAGACCTAGACATCACTTTTAGGCCTAGAAATCCCCTTTTGGACTTAGAGATCCCTTTTAGACCCAGAGATTCTCTTTTTAGACCCAGAGATCCCCTTTCAGACCTAGCTGAACCCTTTTTAAACTTCAAATTCCCTTTTTAGACCCAGAGATCCCCTTCAGGCCTAGAGATCCCCTTTTAGACCCAAAGATCTCCTTTCAGACCTAGTTGAACCCCTTTTAAACCTCAAATTCCTTTTAAACTTCAAATTCTCTTTTTTAAACCTGAAATTCTCTTTTTAGACCCAGAGATCCCTCTTTAGACCCAGAGATTCCTTTTTAGACCCAGAGATTCCTTTTTAGACCCAGAGATCCCCTTTCAGACCCAAAGATCTCCTTTCAGACCTGGCTGAACCCCTTTTAAACCTCAAATTCTCTTTTTAGACCCAGAGATCCCTTTTTAGACCCAGAGATTCCTTTTTAGACCCAGAGATCCCCTTTCAGACCCAAAGATCTCCTTTCAGACCTAGCTGAACCCCTTTTAGACCTCAAATTCCCTTTTAGACCCAGAGATCCCTCTTTGACCACTTGCACACCAATCCCATCCCCTCCAAGAGCGTTTTTTTATCAACACCAACAATCAGGAGATTATTTTAATGGAAAAAAGCCTCTCCCAAATTCCAGGTGTGCCCATGCCCAGAGCCCTGAGCAGGCCCCAGCTGAGAGCAGCCGCTCCCCTCCGCCACCCCAGCTTTTATTCCTGCTGAGCAAACCACACAGGGAGGGAATTCTTTGCTCCCCAAATGTCCATAAGCCCCAGAAACGTGCACCTTGGAGGCCCTCCCTGTGTCAGCCTGAGAGAAATGGATTTTTTGGGGTGGGAAACATCTGCCCTTCTGTGGGGTTGATAATGGGGCCCATTGTGCGCGCACAGGCACGAAGAGGGGGAATCAATAAACCAGGAAAGGCTCAGTTGTTGGATCAAATGCCAGCCATATCTAATGGCTCCAGGATGCCTCTGGAGCCCACCAGGTCCTGCTTGTTTGATGCCTTCACTTCCTGGCAATCCCGAAAGGAAAAAGCCAAGATATTAACTTTCCTGTACAGAAATGGTGTGTGGGAACGTGGAGCTGGGGAAAAGCTCAGCTTGGCCAAGCTCAGCGTGGCTGTGGGATAAAGGAGAGTCCAGGACCACCCTGTGGGAACTCCAGAGGGGTGGGATCCCAAATTCCCACCCCAAAAGCACCACCAGAACCCCATAAGGGGATGATGTTTCTATGCTGCGTCATAGCAACCCTCAGATGGAAGCAAAATGCAAATTCTCCCGTGTGGAAAGCACATCCATCATCCCACAGCAAGGACAAAACAGGGATATTCCCAACTCGTTGAAAAGCAGCTTCAGAGCAGGGATTGGATTGAAAGGATTTTGGGAATCCTGGCATTGTGCCACCCAGTGCCCAGGTCAGCCTTTCTCCCATGCAAGCTGGCACCAGGGCAAGGAGCTGCATTTCAAACCAGCAGAGGGGTTCAGAGCAGAAAAATGATGATGGGATTGGGGGGAAACAAGAAAAAAAAATACAAAATGAAATTATTTTTCATTTAGTGATTGGAATTTTTCAATTAATAATTTTTCATTTAGCAATTTTTCATTTTTCATTGGAAATTGGACTCGGCCACTGTGCAAGGACATCCCACAGCAAGGACAAAACAGGGATATTCCCAACTCATTGAAAAGCAGCTTCAGAGCAGGGATTGGATTGAAAGGATTTTGGGAACCCTGGCATTGTGCCACCCAGTGCCCAGGTCATCCTTTCTCCCATGCAAGCTGGCGCCAGGGCAAGGAGCTGCATTTCAAACCAGCAGAGCAAAAAATGATGATGGGAGTAGGGGAAAAAAAGAAAAAAAATAATACAAAACAAAATGATTTTTCATTTAGTCATTGGAAATTTTTCAATTAATAATTTTTCGTTTAGCAATTTTTCATTTTTCATTGGAAATTGGACTCGGCCACCGCGCTGCATTTGGAGCAAAACCTCTTTAAACACAACCCATTGAGCAGGGAAATTCTCCCTGGAATCTGGGTTTCCAGGCAGCTCCCCACACTCCTGAAATCCCCTGGAAAACTGAGGAAAAAGCAACGTCCTGGCAGGTTTGGCTGTGGAATGTGGATTTTTTGGGACAAGTCTCTGCAAGAGCCGCGAGAGCTGCAGAGACAAAACCCTGGCAGAGGGTGGCACAGGCAATCCCCTCCCAGCTCCTCTCAAATCGTGTCTGAGGAGGCAAAATCAGCAGCCTGGAGATAGATTTGGGGTTCCACTGCTTTTTTTTTTTGCTGGTTTTTTTTTTTTTTTTTGGTGTTTCCCTCCTTTCTCTTCATTTCCTCGTCCCAGTAGCAAAAGGGGAAATTGAGGGGACAGACACAACCCAGGCTGCACTGAAGGGGAAGCAATAAAACCTTCCTATATGCAAGAATAATCTCTGCCACTCCTGAATATCCCCAAACTGCCAGAATAAAGACATTGGAAAAGGCTGGGTTTTTGTTTTTTGGTTTTTTTCCCACCCATGATAAAAATGCAGTTTTCCTCCTCACAGATTTAGAATCAAGTGAAAATAAGAGTGAAAATAACAAAACTTCTGTACCTTCTGCTCCTGAGTGAGAGATTCTCCTTTAACCTTATCCAGCAAACTTCATGGGATCATTCAGCTTGGAAAAGACTTTCAAAATCATCCAATCCAATCACCAGCCAGCCTCTAAAATTATAAAAACATTTCAAATCTTCTTCTTTTCTTCTTTCCCATTTTCCTTGGGTTTATGGCATTTTTTGTGAAGCACCTGCACATCAGGGGTGAAAAGGGAGATTTTATTCTGTGCCTGAAGTTTGTAGGACAGAAAAAGGAAATTTTATTCTGTGCCTGCAGTTTTTAGGGCAGATTTAGGGAAAAGGGAGATTTTATTCTGTGCCTGTAGTTTGTAGCACAGATTTAGGAAAGGGAGATTTTGTTCTGTGACTGAAGTTAGTAGGGCAGGTTTAGGGAAAAATGAGATTTTATTCTGTGTCTGAACTTTTTAGGGCAGATTTAGGGAAAAGGGAGATTTTATTCTGTGCCTGAAGTTTGTAGCACAGATTTAGGGAAAAATGAGATTTTATTCTGTGCTTGCAGTTTGTAGGACAGATTTAGGGAAAAGGGAGATTTTATTCTGTGCCTGTTGTTTGTAGGACTGATTTAAGGAAAAATGAGATTTTATCCTGTGCCTGCAGTTTGTAGGACTGATTTAGGGAAAAGGGAAAATTTATTTTGTGCCTGAACCTTGTGGCACAGATTTAGGGAAAAGGGGGATTTTATTCTGTGCCTGCAGTTTGTAGGACTGATTTAGGGAAAGTGAGATTTTATTCTGTGCTTGCAGCTTATGGCACAGATTTAGGGATTTAGGGACTGTGCCATGCAACGTGGGCACTGTAGGGTGACAAATCCCATGGGAGAGTGTCCCTGCAGAGGTTTAGGAGGACACAACCCTGGGGGTCTGATTTCATAGAATGACAAAATATCCTGAGTGAGAAGGGACCCACAAGGGTCATCCAGGGCATCTCCTGGCCCTTCCCAATCCCAAAATCCCACCCTGACCCTGAGAGCTTCGTCCTGCAGCCCTGGCAGGCCTGGTGCCCATTCCCTCAGTGCCTGACACCCTCTGGGGGAAAAATCTTGTCCTAAATCCCAACAAAACCTCCCCTGACACGGCTCCAGGTGTTCCCCCAGGTCCTGTCCCTGGTCACAGAGCAGATTTGTGTCCTTGCCCTTTTGGAGCTTCACATCCCAATCCTTCAGAGGGAAACAGTGAGGTGAAGAGAAAGAGTAAGGATGAGGCATTCCTAAAGGGAAGGGGGCAGGAGGGTGTGGGACTGAAGAAAAAACCCCAAACTGAATTATTTGGGGGTGTAAAACATCCCCAAAACACCCTCAAATCGCCAGGCTGTGCTTTCCACGCTGTCAGGCTGCAGCAACGAGCTGGGGAGCCCTTTGGAAAGGGGCAGTTCCTGTGTGAAGATGCAGCGGTGAGGGGTGGGAGGCACAGCTGGACACAGCTGCGCACAGCTGGCACTGGAGCTGCACATTGCTGCAGGCAGCTCTGGCATGTGCACAGGGGGCCCTGCAAGGGGAAGTGCAGCTTGATCCTGGGCGAGCTGGGCCACATCCACCTTCTGCCACAGCTCCTCGCTTCAGCCTCCTTCTTCCCCTTCCTTTCTCTGCTTTTTTTTCTGGATTTCATGGAAAAAAATTTCTCCCTTTTGACCCCTTGCTGCTGGCAAGTTTCCAAGTGCTTCAAGCATCTGATGGGACTCTCAGAATCACCACAGGCTGGGGTGGATAAATCCCACAGCTCCCAGAAATTCAGAGGGGCAAGCTGCTGCACCCCAAACCATTCCTTGTTTCTAAACCAGTTCCAAAAAGTGGAGAAGCTTCTGCTCCCCAAACCTTTCCATGATCCCAAATGTTTCCCTGCTCTCAAACCAGTCCCAAAAGGGGAAAATGTTGCTGCTCCCCAAACCTTGCTCCCCAAACCTTTCCATGCTTCCAAACCAGTTCCAAAAGGGGGAGAAGCTGCTGCTTTCCCAAACTTTCCATGCTCCCCAACCTTTCCATGCTCCCAAACCTTTCCATGCTCCCAAACCTTTCCATGCTCCCCAACTTTTCCATGCTTCCAAACCTTTCCCTACTCTCAAACCAGTCCCAAAAAGGGGAAAATGCTGCTGCTCCCCAAACCTTTCCATGCTCCCCAACCTTTCCATGATCCCCAATCTTTCCATGCTCCCCAAACCTTTCCATGCTTCCAAACCAGTTCCAAAAGGAGGAGAAGCTGCTTCTTTACCAACCTTTCCATCTTCCAAACCTTTCCCTGCTCCCAAATAATCCAAATCCCAAAGCATCCAAACCTTTCCATGCTTCCAAACCTTTCCCTGCTCCCAAATAATCCAAATCCCAAAGCATCCAAACCTTTCCATGCTTCCAAACCTTTCCCTGCTCTCAAACCAGTCCCAAAAAGGGGAAATGCTGCTGCTCCCCAAACCTTGTTCTCCAAACCTTTCCATGCTCCCAAACCTTTCCATGCTCCCCAAACCTTTCCATGCTTCCAAACCAGTTCCAAAAGGAGGAGAAGCTGCTGCTTTACCAACCTTTCCATCTTCCAAACCTTTCCCTGCTCCCAAATAATCCAAATCCCAAAGCATCCAAACCCTTCCCGTGCTCCCAAACCATTCCCTGCTCCCCAGCCAGTTCCAAAAAGGGGAGAAGCTGCTGCTCTCCCAACCTTCCCATTCTCCCAAACCAGCCCCAAAATGCTGCATCTGTTCTGTCCTCCTGATCTTTGTGATGTATGTGGACACGCAGATATTTGGAATTAACAAGGCTTGGAAGGGTTTTTGTATTTTGACATGAGGCGAGGCCCCAGCAGAGCAGGGAAATGAGGGTGAAGGCAGATTAGGATCTGGCCCACCACATGGAACAGGAAGATTTGTGCAAAATATTCATTTGTTGTCCCCAAGAAGGCAGCAAACCCTCAGGAAGTGGCATCTTGTGGGCATTTATTTATTTAGGAAGCACATGAGATGCCCATTGGTCATTGGCACAGGTGACAAACCCCAAAATAAATCAGCTTTCCTTCACCATGAGTGACCAACCAACACCAATCCATCACCAACATACCTGATGTCCAAAAGGTCTTCTACAAGCACCCAACAAATCTTAATTTGCTCCAAAGTGGCTCTGCTGGCCAACAAAGCCTCATCCAGCTACCTGCCAGGGGGTAAAAAAGGCTGACCTAGAACAGAGATTAGACAGAGTTACAGAATAAAGCAGGGATTTATTCAAAGGATCTCCTCCATGGATGCACCTTGGGCAGCACAAGAGCCCAGCCAGGGCTGCACCCAAGATGAACCAAAATGGTCACAAAATGAACCCAAGGAGAACCCAAAATGGTCACAAAATGAACCCAAGATGAACCAAAATGGTCCCAAAATGAACCAAAATGGCCCCAAAATCCCCGACCGCTCCCGGGGTCTCTCACTGTGATCAGTTCTGCTCCATTTGCATCTTGCAGTTCATTGTCCCATTCCAGCTTTAGCCCCTGCAGTCCCACCCTGCTTGTTTTTCTCTCTCCAGCCCACGGTGTTTGTGCTCCTGGGCTGAGATTTGGATCATTTGTCCTTGGTGCCCAGCTGGAGCAGGAATTGTTTTGTCTCCCTGCTCTGTGCACAGAGCTCACCATCCCCTGATGGGAACCCAGACCCACACACTAAAGCAGCACAGAACCTGAAAAATATAAAACTAAACCTGAGACACCACAGTGAACAGTAAAAACCAAAATAAATGTATTTGAGTGCTGGCTTCTGGCCAGATCTCAGAGCAAAGTGGAAGCAATGTGGGCTGGCTGAAGGGGCTGTTTGAACTCTGCCCACTTACAAGGTGCTGCTTCCGTGGAGATGCTGGTGGGGGAAATGAGGAGGAGGAGGAGGAGGAGGAGGAAGAGCAGCAGATCCAGCCTGGCTCCCTGCTGAAGGCAGCACCAGCAGCTCAGAGGTAAAGGAAAGGAACTCACCAGGCTGACATTTGAAGGGTTAATGGGATTTAAGCTTTGATCTCCCAAGAAAACACGCTGAAAACGTTTGCCCAAGGCGCGCTCACCATTTTGTTTGCTGTAAAACAATGCAATTTGATTTTGTTGGCTTGTTGTTTTTAAGTGGAACCTCATGGGTGTTCTGTTGAATTCAGCCCACAAAAGCAATTTGTGTCATTTTAATGCAGCTCCTGTGCTAGAAATGTTTGTTTTTAAACGCAAGTTTTATTGTTTCATTGTTGGCACATTAAAAGCTCGATCAATAAGAAAAGCAATTCGTGATGCTGCCTTCAAAATTCCAGCCTTATCTACCCCATAAATTGGGGCAAATTTGAAAGTGAGGAATAACACAAGCTCATTCTTTGGGATATGAAAAGAATAATTCCAGATCTTCTCTGCTTTGACCTGTCCAATCCATCATCTGTCTTAATATTTCCAGGAGAGTCAGGCTGAGATGCAGCTCTGGGACAGAGGATGGAGCAGAGCATTCTTTGATTTGTCACCGTGGTAGTTACATTTTAGTGCAGGCATCATTTTAAAATGGAAGAGAAGCTTCTTTCTGCAGGGAACATCCAAATCTTGACCAGATATGAAGCGTTTGGGCACAGATTAAAAAAAATTCTCCCCAAAATGGGGACAAACCCCAAACCCTGCCCTCAGGTCTGTCTCCTGATCTGCTACTGGCTTTCCATTTAGCCTTGTACAATGCCTTGCACCTCTCAGGGCCTCCTTTTCCCACCTTTACCCAGGGGACAGCACTACAATGGGTTTCTTGCTCTTGATATTTGAAACACGCTCAGAGATTCCTCAGATGGAGGCGGGAGGAAGAAATCATTATTGTTATATTTTTATAGCCCGTTTCTCCCTGCAGGGTCCCGGAGGTATTTTGAAGTCTCCATAGTCTTGGGCAAGAAGAAGCAAAGAACAATCAGAGTAAATTTGCAAGAGCAGGAGCAGGACATGGATGATCCTTATGGATCCTTCCCAGCTCAGAATATTTTGTGATTTTCTGATTGATCACTGGATGTGGAGCTGCCACTTCCATTTCCCCCCAAACATCCCTTTCTGATTTCATTTTTCCTTGAGGAGGTTGGCATTACAAGCAGGAGCGGGGATAGTGTCAGCTATGACTCTGCACGCCTTCACACCTCGTGAAATCCCATCCAGAATGGTCAAATTAATGAGGGAAACTGCCGACTGCAGCAATTTCTGCAATAGCTGTAAATGTTTTATTGCCCAAGCATGTGCAACAGCAACTTTAGCAAACGCTCCAGCGAGTGTGGTGGAGAAAGGACACAACAGGATCTTTTGGAGAGGCAGACAGCCATGGCCAGACTGTATTTCTAAATAAATTGGCATTAATCAGCTGATGACTGCACAGCTTCCTGCAGCAAACCACGCTCAGCAAAGACATTCCTGCTGTATCTCCTCAGTTTCCTGATAATGCCACCAGACTGGCATTTTCCAAAACAATAAATGAGCTGAAAATGAGCCCCAGGGGCTGCTTGGTGCCTCAAAACCCAACTGGGTTTGGGTTGGCACCCCAGTGAAGTCTTCAGGGAAATGGACACTTGCATGGAGCTCCCACCAGCAGTGGGATTGTTTCATTTGGGTCAAAGATGCTTCTTCTTGAGAACTGAAAGAGAAGTGACTGCCTGGTAAATTTGGGGGTCTGGACCAGCCCAGACCTTCCAATAATCCCAAATAATCCAAATCCCAAAGCATCCAAACCTTTCCATGATCCCAAACCTTTCCCTGCTCCCAAATCAGTCCCAGAAGGGGGAGAATGCTGCTGCTTCCCAAACCTTTCCATGCTTCCAAACCAGGTCCAAAAGGGGGAGAAGCTGCTGCTCTCCCCACCTTTCCATGCTCCCAAACCTTTCCATGCTCCAAACCTTTCCCTGCTCCCCAACCTTTCCATGCTCCCAAACCTTTCCCTGCTCCCCAACCTTTCCATGCTCCCAAACCTTTCCCTGTAAATAAGATTTGAGCCTGAGGGGTGCAGAGCACCAGGAATTCCTCATTTACCCAGCCCAGGGTGCTCAGAATTTTGGCATCGTGCAAGCTCAGCTCAGAGCTGCAGAACTTATTCCTTAGAGCAGCAAGTAGCTGGGGATAACTCATCTATATGCTGCAAGTGGCTCCCAGAAAACATTTGCTAAATAATTTAGGAACAGAACCCAGCGATGATAATAAATAAAAAAAAAAAAAAAAACAAAACCAAGAAGTTTGCTCCCAGATGATGTGCAAATACAAAACAGCAATAAGTCAAATGAACTCACCTAGTGCTACTCTCATATTCCCCACCATCCTCCCAATCCTGATTCTCCTCTGATTCAGCAGCTTTCCTCCTTTTGGCATTTCTGGCTGGCAGGGCTGCCTGTGCTTGGTTGGAATTCAATACCACGAGGGGGTTTAGTGCTTTTCAAATAGAAGATAATAAATGGATTTAGATGAAGATGTTATCAATTGTTTTCACAAAAAAGCTGCCTTTTTTTCTTCTATTTTCTTTTTCCTTTTCTTCCCTTGTTTCCCTCCTCTCTTCAGCAGCTCACAGGAGGTAAACAAAAGTTTAGAAGGGTGCCCTGCACCATTAAGGTCTGTCAAGTTTAAACTGCTTCAGTCCTCCTCAGGTTCCACCTGTAAAAGTCAAAAGCTCCTTTTGCGGTCTCCAATTAAATTAAAAGAGGAAAAATGAAACTGCTGTTTGAAATCTCTGGGTCAGCTGAGAAAATATGAGAGCAGAGCCCTTGGCAGGGTGCTGTAACATCCAGTGGGAGCCTGTCCCAGGTGCTGTGCAAAAGCCTGAGACAGGTCTGGGCTCTCATTAAAATCTTTAAATGAAGTAAAGCAAGGAAGAAGTGAATGAGACCAAGAAAAGGAGCACCAAGCTGGAATTCACTTGTGAAGCAAGAGAAGGAGAGAATGGGAGCCAAGCAAGGGAGAAGAGAATGGGAGCAAGAAAAGGAGCACCAAGCTGGAATTCACTTGCTGGCCCTCCTCCAAGCCAAGGCTTGCTCTGTGTGTTACTTTTGAGATCAATGTCACACAGGGGCCTTCAGCCAGACCCTGCTTTCCATGGAGGGACAGCCACGGCCATGGTCCCTTCTGGAGCCATCCCTTCTCCAACATCATCCTTAAACCCAGTTTTCAGAATCACTGCAAAGAGGGGAGAGAAATATTAACAGCGAGGAGACAGATGGTGCCATAATAAAATCCCCTCTCTCTCTCTCTCTCTCTCTTTTCTTACTTTTTTCCATTGCTTTTGCTTTTCAGGACAGCTCCCCCCAAAGCAGATCGTGCTTGCACTCCACATGTTCATTTTGAGCCTGCTAGATGATCCAAAGGAAGGGCTGAAAACCTTTCAGAGCTGATGGCACTAATCTGATGACCTGAAGAAGCTCAAATCAAGAACCAGTTACTAGGAAATAAAGACAAACCATGGCTGCTCTCCAAAAGAGCTCATGAATCTGAACATCTCCTGCTTGCTCTCCTGTAACAGCTCTAATATTTCTCCTGCTTTCACCTTGTGAAGGCTGTTCATTATTACTTTCACCTCTTAGCCTCTCTCAGGATGTCAGCTCCGTCTGCCAGCACCTGCCTGGGGTGAACCTCAGCAAGCCCAGCTCAGGTGCTCACTTCTCCCTCCTCCTGAATTCTCATACTTGACATGACCCATCACAACACACAGAATACTTTTTTTTTTTAATTTCAGTCAACATGCTGCAGTCTCCTCCCCTCTTGGCTTTTTTCCCCTCTGCCTCTCCATCCCCAATCACTCTCTGCTCGCCCTTCATTCCATTCTTACCTCAGAATTACTGACAGTGATACAGAGGGTGATGATGATGCCTCATTTTGCTTAGTAATGGCTTTGCTGAACACCTCAGCCCCCACTTCAGATGGCACATTAGCAACCAGAGAACAAACTCTAATTGTTTTGACACTTTAGCACTTGCCAAGCCTGAGCACAGGTAGGGCTGAAGCTGCAGCACTCAGCTCTGCTTGGAGGAGCAGAGAATTCCAGCCTTTGTTGACTCGTGCTTGGCTTCTCCCGTACAAATGTTTTCTGAGCTCCTTTCATCTTTCCCTCGCTGCTGCTGAGCATGTCATTTCCCATTCCCTGTTATTCAACAGCCTTTATATTCACACGCAGCCCAATTTTCTGCCAATATCATCTTTTCATTTATGTCAACTGGATTACATGTTGCTCCTACCTGCCTCCGAGTCACCGCTCATTTTCTGTGTCAGGTGAAGTTATCTCACAGCGCACAGAGCGGGTTTTATTCCACAATTCCATTCCTTTATGCCTTCAAATTGCTTACCACAGAGCAGGCTGTAATTCTCCTCTGGTGTAAAGCTCATCAAGACAAAATAGAAAGATGGGAGCTGGCACTGAGGGTTCTGGTCAGCTGTTCCTCCAGCACGAGCCTTTCTCCAGGAATTCCAGGAGCAGACAGCGCTGAGGAGGGTTCTAACACTTGTGGGATGAATAATCTGTCAGTAGGTGAGGCTTTCTCTCTTGTCACATTAATTAGCAGTCATCTACTTCCTTTAAACATAATCCTTCCAAGACTCCCGGCCTTATTTATTTATTTCTTTTCTTCCCCCTGCAGTTGGGTGTTCTCCCTCCAGGCTCGGGGCTGGCGTCAGTAGATGGCACTGTGACATTCACTCTTCCAGCTTCCTTTTTGTTCAGCCCCGCGAGCAGAGCTTTGAGTTTTTACTAATTTTTTGTCTGTGTGTGTGTATTATAATTAGTTTTTGTTTATGCAAGGTTCTGGAGTCCTTCGGGAGCAAACTGTGGAAGCAGGGAGATAATTTGCTTTTCTGCTCTCTGATTGAGGTCAGTTCTTGAGCCAGAAGCAGTCTCTGGGTACCAGCCACTGAGGTGATGCTGAGGCTCCTACAGGAAGGGATTATCCCGCAGATTATTCCACCACTCTCGCTCGAGGCTGGCACACCAGGCTAACCAGGGCAATTAAATGGGCACGCAGGGGCAGTGCCCTCCAGCAGCTCAATCCCCCTTGCCCAGCTCTTTTTGCCTCCTGGCAGCAGATCCATGGTGCTGTCCTTGGGAGAGGACTCTGTGCTCCAAAGAATGGCACAGGCAAATAGAAAACCATCCTTTGGTTGAATCCCTAATGTTGGGAACCCAAACTACAAACCAGCAAGCCCTGAAATCCAAAATCTGATTATTTGCAGAGATCTAGGCTGGGGTTAGCCCAACACATCCAAAACCTGTGGAATGTCAAGACGAAAAGGACTCAAAAAAAAGAATAAAATTCAGTGCCAAAATATGAAATGAAAAGCCTCCCAATTGGCTTAGTCTACACCATCAATGTCAGATGCCTCAAGTTATTTGCTTTCTTTTTGGAGAGAGAAAATAACAAACATTGTGATGCTTTATCCATGCTTAAGATTCTTGATCTGATGATACCTGGAAACCTCAGTGAAGGCACAAAGCCCTGTTGAGCTAAGTGCTTTTCAAATAGAAGATAATAAATGGATTTAGATGAAGATGTTATCAACTGATTTCACAAAAACCCTTCTCTTAAAAAAAAAAAAAAAAAGATGAATATTTACCAAGATTTTTTACTAAAGCACCTTTAAAAATTTCTTGTGTTTTCCCCGCTGTTTTGAGCAGCAAGTTCACCCCTCCCTTTTAAATTCTGGTAATGATTTAGCAATGAGCAACATTTCATAGATGCAAAAAGACAGCAGCAAATGAGGGAAAGGAGAATGATAAAAAAAAATTTACCCAAAAAAAGAAGTGTTAGCATAAACATCTCTTGTAAATATAAACATGTGCCCATGGATTCAGTCACACACATGCACAGAGTGCATCTCAGCGTACAAAATGTCCTTTTGACCTCCTAGGATGAAGTGTCCTTAGCAAGAATTACAATTATCATCAAAGGTTGATTAGCAAGTGTCAGATTGACAAGGAGTCATCAGCAAATATAAATATAGGTCCTGGAAGGAATAGAAAGCCTTTGTGGGAGCTGATAGTGTCTTCCAGCACTGAACCTTGATGTTCTACTTCTCCATGACTTTATTTTACTCCAAGGATGTCAGAGAGAGGAGAACAGCTCAGTGGGCTTTAATATCTCCTGTAAAACATATTCCTCAGGGTGTGACTGACCAGTTGTAACACCCCCGAGACAAGGACAACTCAGGAAAAAAGTTGTGAGTTACTTCAGGGAGGATTTTTGACATCAGAGACCCCCGAAATGTAGCAGGGGAATTATTTTCCTTTTAATATGCTTACAGCTAAAGGATTGGCTTCCATTCAACTAATAGAAGTGTTAGTGCTTCGAGCCTGCATGCCTGGCATTCCTGCAGTAATACAATTCTGTATTAAAATCTATTCCAGTTGCTTGATTTATGAAAATGGTTCAAACGTGCTGCGCTCGTACCCAGCTCATTGGATCAAAAGGGGGGAAAATGAATAAAAAAAGAGAATTAATTTTTAAACAGAAAGAAAAAGCAAGAGAAAGAGAGAGGACACACTGTTGTCCCTATCTCAGAAGTGGAGCTTTAGTCCTTATAAAAGTTGCCTGTATCCAAAATGTGACAATTTTATTTCAGAAGGTGACGACGTTTTAAGAATTTGTTGCAACTTGTGGACAAAGCCGCGGTTGATTCTCTCTCCAGCATTCCCTGGATTTTGTAATGTGTCAATACATCATGTTAATGCAAGTTTTTAAAAAAGGGGAAGAGAAAGCAAAAAGCTCCCTTCTTTTTAAGTATGAGTAATCTATCCAAATCCTACTGAGACACACAAAGGAACGCCGGCAATTTTCCCTTTCATAAAATGCGGACTTTCTTTAAATACTTCCTCCCTACATTTTCAAAGCAGGGCTGTATGAAATGAAGGGGAAATGACACCCTTCCCCATTGAAAAGGAGATTATGTAAAACTGCCTGGAGAAGCCAGCCGTGTTAATGCAAATACAAGTATGATCTTATTCATAAGTTGCCATTGTGCTGGCAGAACATGCCTCGGCTCCGTGTGTCCACCTCCAGCTCTGGGTGAAGAGGAAAACCCTTTTCTTTCAGGAGCTGCACTGCCCCTGGTTTGCAAATAAATATGAAACCCCAAAGATCACTTTAAAGAAGTGGAGGGCTCCGTTTGCCATTGTGCTGAGCACTCGATGCCACTTGAAGTTAATGAGAGCAGTCAGCAGCCCTGACAATGAGGCAGAGGAGGATTTTGTGTGCCCAAAGGTGCTGGGGACACGCAGGGCTCCTTCCCTGCTCCTGTGCTGGCAGCCAAAGCACTGAGTGGGGTTGGAAAAAGTCAAACCCACTGATTGCATTGGAAAAGCACTGAGTGGGGATAGCCTGGCTCTAGGAAGGGTTTGGAAAAGTCAAACCCACTGATTGCATTGAAAAAGCACTGGGTGGGGATAGCAGGGCTCTAGGAAGGGTTTGGAAAAGTCAAATCCACTGATTGCATTGGACAAAACACTGAGTGGGGATAGCAGGGCTCTAGAAGGGTTTGGAAAACTCAAACCCCACGGATTGTGTTGGGCAAAGCACTGAGTGGGGCCAGCCTGGCTCTAGGAAGGGTTTGGAAATATCAACCCCACTGATTGCATGGGACAAAGCACTGAGTGCAGATAGCCTGGCTCTAAGAAAGGTTTGGAAAACTCAAACCCCACAGATTGTATTGGACAAAGCACTGAGTGGGGACAGCCTGGCTCTAGAAAGGGCTGGAAAAAGTCAAACCCACTGATTGCATTGAGCACAGCACTGAGTGGGGCCAGCCTGGCTCCAGAAATAGTTTGGAAATATCAACCCCACTGATTGCATGGGACAAAGCACTGAGTGGGGATAGCAGGGCTCCTCTAGGAAGGGTTTGGAAAAGTCAAACCCCCCTGATTGTTTCATGCACAGCCCCTCCTTGTGCAGCTGGAAAAGTGCAGGTGATTCCCAGCCTCTCCCAGCTGCAGGATGCCCTGAATCGGTGCCTTATTAAAAATATTAAAATCATGGACTCGTTAATGTTGGACAAGACCTCTAAGATCATCAAGCCCAGCCTTAATTCATATCCCAGGCCAGGAATGTGAGATCAAAGCATAAATTCACCCCAGACCGAATCTGAGACCAAGCGATGCCTCAGAGGAAAGCAAAGAAGGAAAAGCTGTCATTGCAAAGCTCTGAAGTCCAACCAAGCCCAGCTTGTGGGTGAAAAATTCAAGAATAGGTACATGAGTTTGGCCTTTTGAAAGGAAAGAATATTATGTGGAATAAAGGAGCTGGGATGCCCTCAGCCACCAAAAAGGACAATAAAGAGAAGGTGGTTGGAGGAGCTGCACTACTGCAAACAGACCCAGAACGTGACCCCTACCTTGCCCAAAGTGCCCCTTAAGGCATTTTATCCCTTTATGTGAACAAGGAAAGCCAGTCCTGGTGCAGTTTAAAATTTACTTTACATGGCACCTGAGCCTCCTTCTCCTGTTCCCCACTTTTTACTCTTCTCTGCTTTCCATGGAAACTTTGTGTGGTGTGAGGAAGCCCAAGGCCTTGGCTGTGTGTATTTAACTTTGGGCTGCTAAACGAGGTCTAATTAATCTTCATTATGAGTGGCTTTTGAAACAGATGCCTCCACTGAGTGCCCTTCCTGTGCAGCTCCAGTCCAGAGGAGTTTCTGGCTCAGCCTGGAGGACCCTGGGGTTTTATCATAGGAAAGGCTGTTCAGTATTTGATGGAGAAATGATTACAAAACTCTTCCTACCCCGTTCCACTTGCATATGGCAGCTGGTACCAGTCAAACTGTATTTATTTGTTTGCTAGCTAAAGGTAGAAAATGGCCAGGCTAACCCCAAAATGCTCATTTTTAAATTATTAGTACTTCTTCAAAGCAGAAATGTTTGATACCCCCAAAAACTGCAGCAGAGATAATTCCCTCATTTTAAAATAAGAGTAATATATAGAAAAAAAACTATCTGTTTTAATTCCTGGGGGGTTAGTTTTAGTTATAAATAACCAAAACTTGAGATATTAGTTTTTAAAAAATGGGGTTTTTTAAAGTAATATCTCAAAAAAATGTAACAGGAATCTACGGTTTGCATCACAGCAATCTGAGTTAGTTTAAGAAAACATTTAAACTACAAGGTTTCCTAAGCCACAGGAAACCAAAAAATAATGTATTTTAGCAGTGGCAGTGCAAGACCTTCAGATCTTGCTTGGTTCAGCAGCCAGGGGCCAAACCCAACCGTGTGGTTGAAGGTTTGGCCTTTTGGAAATGTGTAAAACATCACAAACCCCAACATGGTGGAAATTCTGATTTCAGGCTTTTAATTACTTTGCTTTTTAGCTCCATTTCCACTGGATAGAGGCACATTAGATCATTGCCCAAAATCTTTATCTGAGGGGTCACATTTCCAAGTGTTTCCACTACAAGGACTCAAACATGACATGCATCAACACCCAAAAAAAAAAAAAAAAGAGGTGTGATGTGGGAGAATCCAACTAAATTTAGGGATTTGCTCTTTTTTTTTTATTTACTATTTTGACAGAATCAGGGGGGAAGAGAAAGTTAACTTCCTCTCCTCCTCCTCCAAAGCCAGTTTCATTCTTTAATCTCTCCAAAGAATTATTAAATCTTTAAAAGATCAAACACCGGGATCCTTCACAAAGGTTGTCACAATGAATTCATTTGCAGAGCTTTCATCCCTCCTTCCCCACTGTGCTGAAATAATGTTGACTATTTTTCCCTGTCTCCCTGGCTTGCTGCAAAGATCCAGTGGCAGAGGTTGTTGCAAGGACTCCATCTCCCCACTCTTTTTTTTCCCCACCTGGCACTGAAATATCTCCAGGAATTAAAAAATGCAGGTGGTGGGACCTTGCTGTGGCTGTGCTGTCCAAAATGAGCTCAGAAAAGGAGATTTTCAAAAAGAGATGGTGACAGTGCAGAGCAGGGAAGGCAGAGCAGGAAAGGAGAAAACAGAGATCCCAAAAAGGAAGGGGATCCCCAAAAGGGAGTATGATCTAAAACCAGAGCGTCAAAAACAGAGGTTCCAAAAAAATAGCCCCCAAAAACTGAGGGTAACTGAGGGATCCCCAAAAAGAGGGCATCCCCAAAAAGGGAAGGGGATCCCCAAAAAGGGAGTATGATCTCCAAAACCAGAGCATCATCCCCAAAACCAGAGCGTCATCCCCAAAAACTGAGGGCCATCCCCAAAAACTGAGGGCCATCCCCAAAAACTGAGGGCCAGCCCCAAAATTTCCATTTTTTAGGAGTGCTACTCTTGGTTTAAGAGAGCAGATCTGATTTTATTGCTTGGTAGCCCAATTAGAACCAATCAGTGCTGTGCAGAACATCAAATTTCTTTGGTTTAATTAGAGACATCTCAATTAACAAACACACACGCCGCAAAACACAACCAAAGACCACAGATTTCTAGAAGGAACTACAAAAATCCAAGAAAAAATCCACAGATTTCTAGAAATAACTACAAAAATCCAAGAAAAAAATCCAAGAAAAATCCACAGATTTCTAGAAGGAACTACAAAAATCCAATAAAGAAACCCACAAATTTCTAGAAATAACTACAAAAATCCAAGAAAAAACCCACAGATTTCTAGAAATAACTACAAAAATCCAACCAAAAAAAAAATCCATAGAAGTAACTACAAAAATCCAATTAAAAAATCCACAGATTTCTAGAAGTAACTAGAAAAATCCAATAAAAAGTCCACAGGTCTCTAGAAATAACTACCAAATTCCAAGAAAAGGAACAGCCTTGCTGTCTAATAATCACACCAACAAATTCATTCACTGCTGGCTTGATTATTGTTAAATTGCTACTTTAACAATGCTTATTAATAATTTCATGGAAATCTTGATTTCTTGTGTCTCTACCCCCAGAAAACATTGATTTTATCACGACCACAGAGGCTTTGCTTCCCCAGAGGTGAATTTGCTCAGGAACTGCACCTCCATGGGGAGATTAAAAGTAATTTTTTTCCCCAAATCTTTCAGCTGATAGTGAAGAATGGAGTTGTGAGAGGCAACAGCTCCCACGAAAATCCTGGAGTCACAGAAACACTGCTTGGGAATCAATCTCCTTTGGCTGCTTACACAAATCCTCACAAGTCAATTTTTCAGTCAAAATTTAGAGCACGACAGCTCCTAGATGATAATTTTTACTGATTTTCTAAGGGACCCAGAGCAGGAGGATCAGAAAACCCAACAAGGTGATTTTCCAGCTCGTTTTCTTTGACCAAACCGTGCAAACTGAGCTTTTCCCCAGCTCCTTTCCTGCCCAGACCCAGCTCTCTGCTCTCCCTGTCCCAAAGTTGGATGGGGCTGGGTTTTGGCTGCTTTTCCTTGGATTTTTGCAGCTCCCAGCAGCTGTAGGCAACTGTTTCCTGCCCACCATCTGCCCGGGCTGGATCCTCCTCCCTCTCACGCTGTGCCTGAGCAAAGACCTCGCTCCAAGCTGGGGAAATTGGCATTTGCAGCCCAGGGACCTTGGGAGGACAAACAGCTCCTGCTTCTGTCCATGCAGGTCAAATCTCAATGCCAGTAGCCAAAAGTTTCTGGATTTTTAAAAATTTTTTACAGCCCTCCTTCTCCTGGCCACAAATAAAGCAGTTTTTGAGGTGTGTTGTTATTTGTATCCACATCCCCCTGCTGTGCTGGCATTCCCATCTGCATTCAAAATATATATCCAATAATCCAATCTATCCAAAAGAACCTTTTTTGCTGAATTTTCACTTGGAAAAAAAAAATCACCAAGGGCAAGAGCTAAATTGTAGCATTGGGATATATAAGAATTCATATTATAGGACATTATATTATTATATATTATAATTATAGATATATTATAAGACATTATATCATTGAACATTGAATATATATCTTCAATATTGAATATGAGACATTATATTATTATATAAATTTATTGAAGATATATCATTGAATATATATTATAATGAATATAAGATATATTATTAGATAAGAATTCATTAGAAGACGTTATATCATCGAATATTGAATATCTATATATTCAATATTCAATATATATATATTTAATAGAAGACATTATATAATTATATAAGAATTCATTATTAGACATTATATAATTAATATTGAATATCTATATATCAATATTCAATATATATATTTAATAGAAGACATTATATAATTTAAGAATTATATAGACATATAAATTAAATATTATATATATATCAATTCAATATATATTGAATACAAAAATTATAATATGATAATTCATTATAAGACATCATATTATTTAATATATATAATATTGATATATATATTGAATATAAGACATATTATGTAATATTAGAATTTAGTATAAGACATTATTTAATATTGGATATATATATTCAATATAGAATATCTATTGAATATAACACAATATATTATTATACAAGAATTCATTATGAGACATATTATTGAAAATATATATATACTCTCTATATAAATATCGAATACTGAAGGAGAGACCTGATCTAAAGCAGGAAGAAAATGAACCAATCAAAGATAGCAACAATAAAAATGGAGAGAAGGGAAATGTTGGTGTTTTAAGGAAAAATAAGGCGAATAAAACCCCCATTTCTTTTTAAAGAGCAATGAGAACTTTTTCCCTCACCTGGAGAGCTGAGCATGGATCTCTCTCCCCCAACATCATCATCATTTTTCTCCCCAAAACTTTTTCATTTTACACCTAACACTGATTTTGGGAGCTGGAAGATCTTTGCAAAGCAGCAGAAGTTTAAGGAACTCTGAGCTCAGCTCCAAACTCATCCTCACAGAGTCCCCAGCCAGAAAAAGGAGCCTTGGGAATGATTCACCTCCCAGCTCAAGCATTCCCAGAATTTGGGACCCTGACATAAATCAGCTGCAGGCCTCCAGCAAATTGGATGTGATGCTGCAGAACTGGAACTTCAGGTTGCAATTTCCATCCATTTAAGGGCTGGTTCCAATTTTGTTAAATTATTTTAGCACTTTTTTTCTTCCCCCCCCCCCTTTTTTTTTTTTCCCCTTCCTAATCCTGGTGCTGTAATCAGGCTGGGATGGAATATTTATGGATTATATAATATTTGAGATTTCATACATTATCTGGCCAGGATTAAGGTTAATTAAGAGACTGCAAAAGAGGAAAGAAAGGAAAGAGATGAGACTTTAAATGCCTAAAAAATAAATTTAAAAAAAAATCACATTTTCATTGCTACATCCCACCCTCATTTCTGTTAAAACATGATTTTACCATTGATGAATGGTGGAATAAAACCCAGAGATTGCTGTGCCCTCCTTGCAGACAAGGAAAGTTTTTTCCCTGTGTCCCACTGCCCTTCCCAGATGCAGGCAGCAGCTGCAAACCTGATGCCACAAAATCCAGGCCAGCTTTGCCTCCTCCAAGGTGCAGAACTGCCATCAATCACCCTGGCTGGCAGCTCCTGCTGCAGCTTGGGCAGAGCTGAGGGCTCTGCAGGTACCCAAATCTCCACAGGACCCAGAAGTGCCTGGGTGAGCAGCCAGCTGCTCCAGAGGAGGAACCCCAGCCCTTTCCACCTGAAAATCCCAGGGCTTCAGTCCCAGAATTGACTCAAATGCTCCAGGACCCCGAAATTTGATGTATTGGTACCAATTTCCCTGGCTGTGCTCAGACTGAACCAGTCCTACAGGAATTAGCAGCAACAACAGCAAGGTGATAAAATCACTCTTTCTGGGGAAAAAACACCACCCACACCCCAAAACCTGACACAGTGACCTCGCCATCTGAAAATTCCAGTGCTTCAATCCCAGAATTGACTCAAACGGGTCCAGAAGTGTTGTAGAATCCAGAAGTTTGATGTGTGGTACCAATCTCCCTGGCTGTGCTCAGACTGGACCATCCTCCAGAATTAGCAACAAAAATAACAATAGGAGATAAAATCACTCTTTCTGGGGAAAAAAAACACCCAAAGAAAGGTGGGTGGTGACCCCAAAACCTGACACAGTGACCTCTCCATCTGAAAATCCCAGTGCTTCAATCCCAGAATTTCCCAGTTTCCCTGGCTGTGCTCAGACTGGACCAACCCTGCAGGAATTAGCAACAACAATAAAGTGATAAAACCACCCCCTTTTTGGGGAAAAATCTTTTTGGGGAAAAAAACTCCCCCAGAGGGGTGGGTGGTGACCCCAAACCCTGCCACAGTGACACCGTGGATGGAGCATCCACCCTGAGGTTCACCTTGACCTCTCCTGCCCCTTAAAAAGGCTTTAGAGAACCCCATAAAATCGTGGATTAACCTTGGAAAAGATGCCTAAAATCAAGTCCAGCCATCACCAAACCCTGTCCCCTCAGGTGCCACATCCACACATTTTTTTAACCCTTCCAGTGCCGGTGACACCACTCCTCCCATTCCAATGCTTCCCAACCCTTCCCATCAAAATATTTCCGAATAAATATCCTAAAATATAATATCCTAATATACAATAGTTCCTAATATCTGCTCTAAACCTCCTCTGGGAGTTTTCAGGCAAACCTTTCCATGCCAGGATGGAGTTTAGGAGATGGGGAAAGGTGAATGATGCCCAGCCCAGGGAAGGAGCAGCATCCTGGGCTCTGCTCCTGCTCTCTGGGTGTTTTTATTTCTTTTTTTTTCCAGGGGCTGCTTAATGCAAAATGCAAAAGCTGTCCCAAATCCATGCATTTATTGTTAATGGCACTTGAAGTCAAAAGCACCCTGATTCATTTAGTGGGGAATAATAATTTAGTGTATTAGCTAATCTATTTATCAATATCAAGTCAATTATTACGAGGCATGGAGAGGGGCTGGTAATTACACAATGTAAACAGAAAGGATGGGCTGGGGGAGTAATTCTATTTACTCATAATTCCAAATACTGGAAAACAGTGGCTGCAGAGCACAGAGCCCACCTTAAAGAAACAGGAGCATAAAATTCTCCCCAAATGAGGATTTTTTGGATCAATATTTTAACTATTAAAATATTTCGATTTGTGGCATTTTTTTTAAATATTACTGCCTGTGTGAACTTTAAAAAATAAGAAGTAGTTATAAATATCAGCTAGGATTCTGAATATCCCATAGTTTAGATCCTTCTTATATATCCTTGAATTCAAAATTTATCCCCATTTATATAATTTATAATATAAATTATCCCCAGATATTTTCATCTGCGTGTTCACAAGGATGACCAAGCAAAAATCATTGTGGAGCAGCAGAGATAAAACCACCAAAATAACGTATGGGTAGGTTAAAAATTCATAAGAATATAGATTATAATTGTCATCAGCCAAGTGAAGAAGTAGAATAAATCTAATCAGATTTCATTCTTCTTTTAATTTAATAATTTATATTTAATAATTTCCCTCACAGTCGTGCTGTGAAAATATTTTTTTGTGTTGCAAAAATTTAAGTGCCAGTAATTGCTGCAGTCTCTGAAGGGCCCTGCCCTTGATGTCTGACACAGAATAAGCCCAAAAAAAGTGTGGTATTTCCACATTGTTTTCTAAGCCCCAATCCACCCAACTGAGCAGTGTTGCAAGGTTGTTTTGTTTTGTTTTTGTTTTTTAACATCTGAATCTGATAATTCCACTTAATCAAGTCCCATGTCTACCTTCCTGATAGTAATAACAGAGTAAATCAATATATGATATATGAATAGATATATGATTTCCTTCATCATTTATATATCATTTCCTTCAATATTAATCAATATTAACAAATAATTTACCTCATCGATATTAAAGCTCCCAAGAACTGCAATTGTCTGATTTCCAATAATTTGCAGCATCATATTGAGGTTTCCAAATTCCAAACAGAGAGGGAATTTCTCAGCCTAAACCTTTAAAAAAGTGATCTGCACTAAGAGTAGCCCAACATAGAGTGACTCAACTCAATTTTAATGGAGTTACAACAAAAAAAACCCCAACCTATTCAGTAGTTTTATGGCTTCAGCACTCCCATCTCTCTTTCCTTCTGCTCCCTTGCCATACATTATAAATAATTATGGGATATAATAAAATATATACACTATATTATATATAAAATATAAATAATATATATAATCTATGTCACAGTCTATGCGATGTCACAGATGAATTTGGCTTAGTGGATATAATCAGATATGGAGAAAACAATCACCAAGCCACCTGAATAAATCAATAATTAATTGATTTAATCAATTAAAATCAATATTGGATTTAATCACTTTGGGACAAACCATAACTGGCTAATCCTTGAATAATGTGAGGATCTGACTCTTGCATTGTTGCTTTTTTCCCTTCTGGTTGGTTTTTTTTAATTGAAAAAACACAAATTTGGGGGTAAATCTGCACAGAGCAGCATTTTACACACAGTGAAACAGAGCAAGGGAAGCTTTGGCACAGAGTTCTTAAATCCCTCCACCCTTCTTTTTTATTAAAAAAAATATATTAAAGTAGGTAAACCTTGAAAAAAAACCATTTTCTCTTTCTAGCTCAGCATCATCCAGAGGTAGAAAGGGGAAAATTTCACAGCAGGCAGAGAAATCACCTCAAGAAATTGATGTAGGAATGAACCAGTGGCTCCTGTCACCCCTCCAACCCAAACATCACCAGAACAAATTTCCAGCAATACCAGAACACACCCAAAGGGCACCAGGGGATGAATCTTGAAGCTTTAATTTCATTATTTTAACTTTGTCCTTTCCAATGGTCACAAAACTGGAATTGAGGTGATTTTTCAAAGAATGAAAAAATGAGATTCTGCACAAAAAAATTGTGGAAAAAAGAGATTTTTGCCTCAATTCTCCTTTAAATCCTCATCACCCTCTCCTGGCAGGGCTGAGGTGAAATGGAGATTTCGTCCAAAAATCCCAGTCCATGTGGGGATTTTGTCAAAAAATCCCAATCCATGGGGGATTTCATCCAAAAAATCCCAATCTGTGTGGGGATTTAATCCAAAAATCCCAATCCATGGGGGGATTTAATCCAAAAAATCCAATCCATGGGGGGATTTAATCAAAAAAATCCCAATCCATGGGGGGATTTAATCCAAAAAATCCAATCCATGTGGGGATTTAATCCAAAAATCCCAATCTGTGTGGGGATTTCATCCAAAAAATCCAACCTATGGGGGGATTTAATCCAAAAAATCCAATCTATGGGGGGATTTAATCAAAAAAATCCCAATCCATGGGGGATTTCATCCAAAAATCCCAATCCATGGGGGGATTTAATCCAAAAAATCCAATCCATGGGGGGATTTCATCCAAAAATCCCAATCCATGGGGGGATTTAATCCAAAAAATCCAATCCATGTGAGGATTTCATCAAAAATCAGAGTGCAGGGGATGCTGAAAGGCCCAAGTCTGTCCCTCGTGCAGCCCCTGCACGGAGGGGAAATGGTGGGTTAAGAAAATAAAGTTCTCTCCCAGTAAGGCAGGCACATAATGAATACAGCATTATTATGCAGAAGGCCTCTTGAGACAGGGCCTAAAAAATTCCACTGAAAAAGGAAACACCTGTTGGAATATTAACTAGGGCAAAGTCAAGCAAGGAGAAAGAGGGTAGGTGGCCAAGAGGTTGGAAAATCCAAGAGGAAATGTTGGAGGGATTTTTCTTTATTTTTTTACAAAAGTGTGACATTGGTAATAATTGAGTTTTTAGAACAGAAAACTGCCTTTTCTTCATGCAAGGATCTAGAGGTGACAGACATAAAAAAAAAGCCAACATTGAACAAATTCTCTGGTTTTTAAGAGCAGAATTTTGTTGGGCATCCTTAAATTGTGCTTAATAACCAGGTACCTCCAGAAGCTGATGGGTCCAAGGCATTGGAAACCACTTATAGCTCCTGTATAAGAAAGAAAAAAAATAAAAGAATAGTATGAAATGAAGAATATTATGAAATATTTTAAAGTATATGAAGTATATGAAATGAAGAATATTATGAAATATTTAAAGAAAAATCTCAAAATCTCTTTTGGCCAGGGAAGTTTCCTATTGAGCTGAGCTCACGGTCAGGTTTTACAGGTTTGCAAAGATGTAATGTAAAGAATAAATTCCATTCTGCTTTTGCACAACCCCTTGGAGAATTCCAGCATCTTTCCCTCCCCGTGGCTCTGCCTGGGAGCTGAGGCACAGTGAGTGAGAGCAGAGAGCCCTGCATCACTCTGGGCAAGGAGAATTTCACTGTGGAAAACCCCACAAAGCAAACAGAATTTAGAAAGGCCCAGCACAGTTCTGACCCCAAGGCTGCACCATAAAAGACAAAAAAAAATCCCAAAGTTCTGATCTCAAGGCTGCGCCCTAAAAAAAACCAAAAAACCCCACTGTGACCTCTGTTGCACATCTCACTGCCAGGGCTGCAAAACCCCAAATCCAAATAATTTAGGGTTTTTTTCTTTTCTTTTTTCCCTTTAGGAAGGTGACCAAAGCTCATATTTTGCAATAACTGGAAGATGTATCATCAGCCAGCTCTGTCTTCAGCTGAATACCCAATTCAGGAGGATTTAACACAGGTTTGAGAGCACTATAAAGCAAATGAGCACTTATACTATGCTAGGAAACATGATCCTTACTTGTAGTGCACTTGTAAGCATTTTATTTTTCCCCTCCAATACTTTTATTTTAAAGGGAATAACCTTTCTTTCCCTATAATACACTGGAGGAGTAGCTCAATCCTCTTGTAAAAGTCCCTGCAGAGCATGAAAATAAGGTGTTGCAAAGGTTTAAACTGGAGATATTGAGGAGGGGCTGAGCTCTGCAGGGCTGAGCTGGAGAGCTGCAGACACAGAGGGAAGGCTGGGATGCAGAGCCTGAGCTTGGGATGCCCATCCCCAGAATTTCAGCCTTTGGAACAGGCTGGATACAGAAAATAATCACAGAATAATGAGGTTGGAGAGGCCTCTGAGATCATTGAGTCCAACCCATGCCCTGGCACTTCAACCAGACTGCAGCACCCAGTGCCATGTCCAGTCTTTTTTAAACACATCCAGAGATGGTGATTCCACCACCTCCCTGGGAAGAGCATTATTATTATTATATTATTATTATTATTATTATTATATTATTATTATTATTATTATTATTATTATTATTATTATTATTATTATTATTATTATTATTATTAAGCTTTGTGCTTTGTTATTCTTTCAGTGAAATTTTTTTCTCCAATATCCAACCTGTACCTTCCCTAATCACAAAAGATGCAAAGCACAAAGCTCTTCCAGCCAGGCAGCCATTTGAAGGAGGAGAAGGAGAGAAAGGAGGAGGGAAAATAAATTTAAAAAAAAAAAATAAATCCCAGCCACTTACAAGGATCAGCTTAGCAAAAAACCACAACTCAGCTGAGCCCCTCCACCACAACCAGGATGTCTGAGCAGCCAGATCGATTCTGCACAGACACAAGAAATGAGCAGGCAGCCCCAGCCCTGCTGACAGCGAGAAAATTACAAATCCTCTGCGAGGTACCACACTCGAAAAGAACTTCGGAGGTGCTGTTACATAACAACGGCAATAGGTTTGTTGTTGGTACCAATAAAAATCAAAATAAACCCCCCCGGCTCTGCTCTCCAAGAAACCACCCCCCTGCTCGAGGTGCCGGTATTTTACACCCGGCTCATCCCTTTAATAATGAGCTTGGCTTTATCCTGATTACCTGGAAAGCACATCAGAGCCAGCCCGGTAATCCTTAACCCTTCCCACGCCGCCTCCAGCCCCCAGCCTGCTCAGGGCTCTTCCCCTTCGGGGCTTTTTTCTCCCTGGAAAATCTCGGTGGCTGCTCACAGAGAGGTGGGGATGCTCGAGAACACGCCGGGATGTTTTTCTGCTGTTTTCACATTGCCAGGGAGAATTTTAGCAGGCACGTGTGCTGAGGAGAGAGCAGGAGCAGGGGTGATGGTGGCGAGGTACCAACAGCAAGGGCAGCCCCAAAAGAGGTTTCAAAACATCCTTAAACATCAAAGATATCCCTGGCAATGGCAGCAGGTTGGAAATCGATGATTTTTGAGGTCCCTTCCATCCCAAACCAGTGTGGGATTCTGTGATCACAAAATTCCTGTTGTCCTCTCAGCCCAACAGTGCTGTGACAGTACCTGTTCCCTTCCTGGGATTTATTTATTTATTCAGGCAATAAATTCTCCAGCAGGAATCATCTCCCCACCATGTATTTACCAGGAATCACCTCCCCATCATGTATTTATCAGGAATCTACCCAGAAAGGGTGAGGAATTATCTCAACTACTGCCTATAAATCTGTTTTTACATTAAAAAAAAGCCAAACCTGGATAAAACACAATTTTATATTTTTGTCAGTAGTTGAAATCACAGTAAAACTTCAATTGGAGGTTCTATGGGAAAAAAACAACAACAACAAAAAGAAAATTAAAAATCCTCTGCAAGGTACCACACTCAAAAAGAACTTTGGAGGTGCTATTATATAACAACAGCAATAGGGTTGTTATTGGTACCAATAATAACAAAAATAAAATTAACACAGACAAGACAGTGCTTGTGGCATTTCCATGGCTCCACATCCATCTCAAACTCTCCCATCCAGATTTAAAATAGAAATCTAAACTTTGCAAAGCAGATCTTTGGATGGTGGAACCATCCAGAGCCTTTTAAAACTCAGAACATTCAACATGAACTTGAACCTGGCAGGGAGGAAGAGTCGTGCACAGCCAGAGCGTAATTTTAGAAAAATCCAAAATACCTTGGCAAATTGAAATTTAGCCAGGACATGAGCACAGCTCGCTGAAAGGAGCTGTGGGCTCTCAAAGGAGGCCCAAATCTTTCCTTTTTACAAAATACAGAGAGCCAGACCTTTAGATTCCCCATTCCATGGTGAGAAAGCAGGAGAGGAACAAGAAAGTCACGTGGCTCAGCTGAGGAACGCTGTGTTCTTCTCCATGTGACTACAGGCAAATTATTTAGTCACTTGGTGACTGTTTTCTCCATCTGTGGAAGAGAATAATATTGAATGCTCACTTTGCCCACACAGCATTACTAAAAACCCCTTTAAAAGGTGCATTTCTGAGCGTGGCAGCACCATCAGGAGCTTCCTCCTGCCCAGACCTTCATGCAGAGCAAGACCTTTGGAAGGGTCAGGGGTTCTTTGCCCAGCTTTGGCAAATTTGCGTTATGGGCGAATTAATTCTTATTTCAGAATGCCACAGGAAAAGGCACTGCAGAGATGGAAAGTCATTTTTACAGCGCTGAGATGAGGCCAAGGGAAACAGATTTGGATCAGAACATATAAAGCTCTGGGCTTGGATCTCTCATAATGGTAATTAATGAATGAGACTGCAAACATTTGTTTTTCAGGCCAAACTATATTACCTTGATATGAAATGCCTGAAACCGTTTCAAAGCACAATATTTAAGCTGTAAATCTGTCAGTGCACCCCGAAAAACGTTTGAATTTAATCTCCTGAGTTGTGCTGGGCACTGGGCTCTTCCTGCACAGTTTTTACTGTTACAATCTTGATAAAGGCACTTGGAGGTGAGAACCTGAGATCAATAATTCACACCCCAGCACAAGGCAGTGCTGAGCCCAAGCCCTGGCTGTGAGTGACACCTGAAGCCACCAAACCTCACCTGAGGCTGCTGGGAAGGAAGGAAAAGTGCAGCCCCACATTTCTCCTCTTCACAGAGAAAAGCAAGGCACGAATCTTCCCAAGAATATTCTTATCTCTTTTGCTGTGCCTGTGTTTGTGCAAAAGCAGAATGCAAAATGGAGATTGTTTACCCAGAGTGATGTTTTTTTGTTTCCTTGGCCTGTCGGGGCCAGGTGTGTGTGTCAGGACTTTTGGGTGACAATCACAAGATTCTGGGCAGATTCAGTTTTAGATGTAATGTGAAATAGTGTAATATAGTGTGTATATATATAGTAATATACTATAATAAAGTAATTAATAGTTTTAGATGTGATGTTTAGATGTAATGTAATATGATAATATTTTTAGATGTAATGTGATGTAATAATAGTTTTAGATGTGATATAGTGTAATATAGTATACATATATAGTATATATAGTATAGAATAATATAGTATAATAAAGTAATTAATAGTTTTAGATGTAATGTGATTTAGTGTAATACAGTATACATATATAGTTTATATCTATAGTATAGTAAATAGTACAATAAAGTAATTAATTTGCATATTAGTAGAGTAAATAGTATAATAAAGTAAATAATATAATAATATAAATTATTATTAATTATTATTAAAATAAAAGTAATTTCATTATTAACATAAAAGTAAAGAATAAAAAAATAATAAAGTAAATAGCATAATAAATAAATATAGTATACTATAGTAAATAGTATAATAAAGTAATTAGTTAGCATATTAGTATAGTAAATAGTATCATAAAGTAATTAATATAATAGTATAGCATAATAAAGTAATTAATTAGCATATTAGTAAATAGTATAATAAAGTAATTAATTAGCCTTCTGATATCAATGGAGTCAGACACATCATTCCTTCCTGCCATGGGGCACCCCACAAATACAGGGGGAGGAGAAGGATGGGAATCCAGCTCAAGCAACAGCCTGAGGCTGCTCAGGTGCCCTTGTGGCAGGTGGAGGGAGGATCCAGCATCAAACCTGGCCCTTGTTGATGAGCACTTGATAAACAGCGTTTGTCAACTGCAATCAAGGGAAAAAAACCCCAAAACCAAAAAAACCTCGAAACCTGCTACTGTTCTGTGTTTCATGTTCTGTGTGCAGCAGGGGAGTCCCAGTCCTAGAAAATTCTTGCTTTGAATTAGGAAAGAAATCCTTGTAAAGGCCACGCCTGGTTCTCACAGGTGAATTTGGGGAGCTCAGTGGCACGAGAGGTTTCAAAAGGAATTTTAAGTGCATGTACATGAATAAATAGAAGAAAGGCCCACCTGAGCTGGCGAACACAAGAACTCAGGTCACCAGAAGTTAGTGCCACGTTCTGGAGAGCTGTGAAGGCATTGCTGGTATTTTTCTGGAGCTCTGAACATCAGCTAAGGCTGGAAGCTGGTGAAAAGGACCTTGAACCATACACAGCACAGCTGACTTTATACACAAACCCTGGAGGGGTTTCATCCAGCTCCTGTACAGCTTAGAACTGAATCTGAGCTAAATCCAACCCCCTTAAATCCTGACTCAAGTTTTGCCCTTCCCCTTTCTCCTCCTCTTTTTTTACCCAACTGGGCTTGATTTCAAAAATGCAAACACCTGAATCTTTTATCCTTTTTGAGGGGGCAAGGTGGGTTCTGAGCAAGAAGCAAACCTTAAATAAATGAACCTTGGTGCTGAGGGAGCCAAGATCAATGACAGGAATTTAATTTCCTTTTCCATACCCTTCAAGCACTGCACAGCCAGGCCTGCCTTGGAGCCATCCAAACCACAAACCCCGACCTCAGGAACCCCCAGGAATCCTCAGGAATTCTCAGCTTCTGCCATGGAATCAGAACCCTGATCCCTTAAACCCCTTCCCCTCTCCCATGGATAGGAGGAAGGATCACTAATAGGGCTGTGGAGTAATTAGTCATTAAGCCCCATATCCCATTAAGAGCTGCCAGCAGCAGATGCCAAGGGAAGGGTGGGAGGGGAGCCTCAGGGCACACTGATATCCCCCAACATTGCCTCTGGCTCTCAGTGACAAGGAAATGCCTCCAAGGGGTGCCAGAGGATGGGACCAGGCTCTGTTCAGTGTGACAGGATGAGGAGCAGTGGCCATAAAATAAAACACAATGAGTTCCACCTCAACACCATCCCTGGGTGTGTTTAACAAAGCCTGGATGTGGCACTGGGTGCCAGGGCTGAGCTGAGGTGTTGGGGCTGGGTTGGACTTGATGATCTTGAAGGTTTCTTCCAACCTGGTCATTCTGTGATTCTGTAAATTCTGTGAATTCTGTGAATTCTGTGAATTCTGTGAATTCTGTGAACACCAGGAAGGAGCTCTTCCCATGGAGGTGGCAGAGCCCTGGAACAGCTGCCCAGGGAGGGTGTGGAGTGTCCCCTCTGGAGATGTCCCCAAATCACCTGGACACGTTCCTGGGTCCCCTGCCTGGCCATGGGGGTTGGTCTGAGTGACGTCCAGGGGCTCCTTCCAACCCCAGCTGTTCTCTGATCCAAGGATTTTGGGACAGCAGTGGGATCTTTGTCCCTGGACTGTCACTCCTTCCCATCAAACCTTTAACCCCCCATGCACCTCCCCTGCCTTAAAGTGAGTAATGAGGTGGATGAGCCAAGCAACATCTTGCCCATATATATTCCCAAAAAAAAAAAAAAACCCCTTTATTTCCTGCAGAGATAAGAATATCTCCCATCTTTATAAGTTCCACATTGCAATCAATGTGGTCTGCATTTAAAAGGCACACACAAACATGCATCCATCCATCTATAGGCTGCTCATGTTCCCTTCCACACCATCCAGACAGAATATTTTGCCACACTCTGCAGGATTAAGTGCACATTGCCACGGAGAAATAAATAAATAAACAACCAGCAATTTCTCAATTTCTCCCTGCTGCGTTGCAGTGGTGAAAATTGCTTGGGAAATAGGGAAACTATTATAAATATTCTATATATAACCACACATTGTGGAGGGAAGGGGTGGGTAGGGGGGGAAAAGGGAGAAGGCTGGTGTGTTTGAAAAATGGGAACACAAAGGAGGGCATAGAAACCTACCCAGCCATTTCCACCTCAGTGCTATTTATAGCTGCAGCGTTGGGAGGTGTTTGTTTAAAGGGGCGCTGGAGGGGCATGGAGGGACCAAGGCCTCCTTGAAGGAGCCTTGCAAACAATATTCCCCTGGCAAAGGGCAGGAGAACTCGTCTGGCCTGAAAAATCATGGCTGTTCTTGCTTTTTGTTAATGTTTTTTTTTTCCTCTTTTACAGAATTGAAGTTTTAAATTGTGTTTGCTTCCTCGTTAACACTTTTGTTCCTCTAGCCTGGGGGGGTGGCTCGCTGGTTTTGGGGTCTCTTCAAGAGAAGAAAGAGGGAAATTAGCAATCATTTCTGCCACCACCCTCCCCAATTTCCCTTCTTTACAGCAGGCATTGGCAAGGGGTATCAAATTTCAAAATGTTCTGGTTAACTCCACAGTTGGTCGAAAGTAAAAATGAAAAATATTCGCCTGAGCGCTGCCAGTTCTGCTGAGAATGTATTTCATTTTGAAATTCAGTAGAAATATTGAAATAATTGGGATGAAAAATCCAACCAGCTCCTCAGAGAATCCTTTGCTTCTGAAGGGTTATAGTAGGAACCCCTGAAGAGCTCCCTATTGTTCCCCAGTGAGATGCCATATGGAGTAGGAGGGGTGGGAACTCGAGGGAAGAGTTATGACAATGAAAACAAAAACATAAATAAAAGAAAGGAAGTTCTGTGTTCTCTGCGGGGACATGGCTGAGGACTCAGCAGCCCAGCCACAAGACATTTCTGCTGCTCCAGCAGGGCCTGGGCAGGATGGCAACAGCACGGGAGGGTTCTCTCAGGGCTGCTGGTGTTCACAGGATCTGCAGGCCAGCAAGTGAAGGAGCATCCTGGAGGCTCCCTGGGTTTTGCCATGCTCCAGTCAGCACTTCCAGCCCAGCCCCAGTGGCCAGACAAGTTCTGGGTGTTGTGATTCATCACAGGGAGCTGTGAGAAGAAGAAGATGTTGTCCCTCAGCGCTGCTCTGGGGAGATGCTGGGTGGGGATCGGGGTTTGTGTGCGTGGCTGTGAAATCCTGCAATGGGTTGGGTTGGGTGGGACCTTAAAATCCATTTAATACCAATCCTGCCATGGGCAGAGACACCTTCATGGCCTTGAGCACCCAGCCTGGCCTTGGGGTGGGAATACTGGAGCTGAATAAAGGGAATATCTGCTCCTTGCTCCGCTGGAGCCTGTAGGGACAGCAGCCACCGAGGTGTTCCCTGCCAAGGCCGCTCTGTGGAGCCCATCTCACATTCCCAGCTGTGCTGCCCCTTCCCGTGGCTGCTGCAGTGCAGGGCCAGCCCAGCAGCTCCTCCAGAGGTGCTCCTGGCGCTGCAGGAACCGCAGCAGCCATGGAAACACCCGTTCCCCTCTGCAGAGCTGTTCACATGCTCTGGACAGAGAGAGGCATCGTTCTCTCTCTCTCTCCCAGGATTTTTCCTGGGAAAGGCAATGAGAAACTTCAGAGAAAAAAAAATTCTTATCTCTATTCACTGCTCCCATTGTTTTGCACCTGTGGAACGTGGTATGGAGCTTGTTCACCCAAAGGGGTTTGGTTAATTGGACACAGGTGAAAGTGGTTCTGAGGGGTTGGCCAATCACTCAGAGCTGTGTCCTGACTGTCTCAGACAGCCACGGGTTTCTCTTTAGTATATTTTGTATTGTATAATATAGTATCTCTTTAGAATAATTTTAATCCAGTATTACAATATTTTAATGCAGTATCAGTGTAATATAGTATAATTTAAATAAAGCAATTGTTCAGCATTCTGAATCATGGAGTCAGAGCACATTATTCCCTGAGCCACAACACGGCCATGGCCACCCCAGCTCCCTGGGAGGAGCCTTTCTGCTGGAAATGCCACTGCTGGCTGTTCTAGCAAGCTCAGAAAACCTCTCTGGGAGCAGGCTGGGGGCTCAGCCTGGCTGCATCCCGAGCACAGAGGGAGGGGATGCTCTGAGAGCCTCCCCAGGGCTGTTTATTGAGGCTACTGGGCTGCTCGTCCCAGCAGCCTCGTTGGCCACGTCCCCAGGGGCTCGTGACACACAAAGCTGTCCTGCTCTGGCTCCCAGATCAGGAAACACAGCAAAGTCATGCCCATGGCCAGGGGAAGGAGTCACAGCAGCCTGAGGAGCTTTTACAGCTCGCTGCCCTGGCACAAACAATGCTCATGTCTATATAAAAGCTGTACAGAAACAGCAGCTATCAGATTCTGTGCTTAATTATAGGTTTTAATTGTTTAGCTGCAGGGGCATTTGGCAGTCGTTAATACACGCTCACCAAAAAAAAAAAAAAAAAGGAAAAAAAAGAAAAGAAAAAAAAAATAAACTTGAAAGAAGTTGAATCGACCTGAGAAAATAAATATCATCCTATGAAATGCTTGATATATTGTTACTTTGATAAGTTCAAACAAGTGTGACTCACTATACAACCATTCTATCAATTCTGAACAAAAAACTGCATGGGATTATTATGCTTTTAATCCAAAGAGCTGGTATTTGGAATTCCTCAAGCCCTTTGTGGTGTCATATTAGCTAGGCCAGTCTCTCATGAAAAGAATGTATTGTTGAATAGAGTTGAGTCCGGATCTCTGCTCCATTGGGTTGATAAAATGGCAGTTGATTTAAAAAGAACCAGCTTGTCTGGAGAAAGGATTAGCAGATTAAGAGACTGCATGTAATTTTTTTTTATGTAATGTAAAGTTACATTTCATAACTAAAAGGGATTAATTAAAACGTTAATAGAAGAAGAGATGTTATTTTTCCAGGGACAAATGCCTCACCACACATATGAACATTCACTTTAGTTGCTGCTGCCTCGACAGTCGGAAACGAAATGCTGTTCTCTGGGAGCAAGAGTTGACACAGAAAAGAGAGACAAGAGGTTTGTGTGGTGGCTCAGCATTTTATTTTCCTGTTGCACTGATCTAGGTTTCAAAACAGAACAAAATTTCCCTGTGCAGCCAGCTATATATATATAAATATATATAAATATCCACACACATACACGTTTATTTATCCCACTTGAAGAATGCAGCAAAACTCTTTTGCCTGACATATTTTTTTGCTCTAACACGATGCTTTTCTTCCCTTCTTGCTGTGTTTTGTGTCTGCTTTTGAGTCAGGGATCAGATTCTGCTCCCTGCACGTTCATTTTCAGTGATTTAATAACGATTTTGCACCAGGGGAGGTGGCCAGGACTGTCCCCATGCCCTGTCCTGTGGTTTGCAGGAAAGTTGGCCATAAAAACCGTACCTGAGCCCAGTTTTAGCACTGTTTGTATAGAAAAGTTCAAAGTAAATCCCACCAGGAGGAGGTGGCACGAAGCTGTCAAATTTACTGCCTGTGTCACCAAGTCCCAGCTTGTCTGAAACCCCTGGCCTGGGGCTTTGCTGTTTTGTTCTGCTTCCTTTTCTTCCCTGGGGATGAATTTTTTGGCCGCTGAATTTTGGGCTCCCCAGGTTTTCTTTGACGCTTTTGTGAAGGGATCCGGGGGCACTGGGGAGAGCTGGGCTGAGCCCCTGCCCTGGGATGAGGCACCTGCCAGGGCTGAGGGGTTTTAGGGGCAAAGCACCACAGGTGCCCTGCCCTGGGACCCCCAGCCCTGCCCCAGGGCTCCTCTTCTCTCCCCTGCCCCCCATCCCAGCTGAAGATGAGTTTAAATTAAAATTATTATTATTAATATATAATAATTTAAAAATTGTATAACTATAATTATTATTAGTTATTATTGTTATTTATTAATTAAAAATCAATAATTTTTAAAGAAACTCCTACCATAAATCAAAGTTTTCAGCGCTTCCCCACCTATGCAAATTGTGCAGGAGTCTCACCCTCCCTATTAAGGAACACCACAAATAATCTTTTTTTTTTAGTTCTAGCACCTAAATCTACCTGTGCAATAAAGTTTAATTGAGTGTAATAAACTTGTTTCATTACACCTGTGTACAGCTGTGCATTGATGATGCCATATTTGCAAAGAGGAGGAATTTCATTTCACTCCTAAATTCCCCTTCCTTTCACAAAAATTCGGATAACTTGGCAATAAACCACCATAAAAAACTACAGGCTGTAATAAAAACTACACGGTGAAATATTTATTTAAGGCAATGCCAAAACTATTTTGAAGTGATAACAAAGTTTGGGGAGGTTTTAGTGGTTTTTTGTGCCTATCTCCTCCTGGATCACAAGGGAAAACCTTTAATGAGGAATTTTCTTCCCTCCCCTCTCCTCAGCCACTATTTAAACTATGCCCTGAAGTAGGAGGGCTGCTGCTGGTTCTTTGCTAAGAATAGCATCCCACCCATTTCACTGCAGATGTTTCCATTCACTGTACAAATGTTCAATGAATTTTTCAATCCCACCAGATTCCTGGCCTCAGCCATGTCAAGAGACAAAGAGCTCCACAGGTTTTTGTCAACTGTACAAAACCCGCTTCTTTCTGAGCTTTTTCAATGTACTGCAATTCACCTTCCCTGCTCCTTTTATTATTTACTCCTATGTTCTCTCATCTGAACAATCTCTTTCAAGAAATTATTCTTTTGAGCACTTTTGCAGGCCTCTAATTATTTCTGTTGTCCATCTCCCAGCTGTTTCTATTTATCCCCTGGCCCCCTTGCTTGGGAGTGACCCATATCACAGGACACTGATATAATATCTTGTATTTTCAATATCATGTTCCACAGGACTTGGTGGGTTTTTCCTACCACTTCACTGGTGTTTTTTTAGCCACTGCAGCAGCCTGAACAGTGATACCATTGAGCTGCTCACTCACAGACCTCTTTTTTCCCCCTCTTTGGCAATAACTTAGATAGATATAGGCTGTCCAAATATTCTTTTGAAGAGTTCCCTTGGAGTTGCCAGCTGGGAATTTCTACCCAGCCCCTCGAGATTTCCCTTTGACTATGCAGGGTTCCATTAAAATCATCCAGCCACCTCCAGCTTAGCCCCAAAATCACTTTTCCTGCCTTATTTTTCCCTTTTCCTGCCTTATTTTTCACTTTTCTTGCCTCATTTTTCATTTTTTCCTGCCTTACTTTTCACTTTTCTTGCCTTATTTTCCTGCTTTCCCAACTCACTAGTAAATACATCCAAGCAACTACAAAACGCTGGTCGCAGCAGTGATTTTTGAGTGGACAAAGGAATATTTCCTCCCAGCCCCTCAAGATTTCCCTTTGACTATGCAGGGTTCCATTAAAATCATTCAGCCACCTCCAGCTTAGCCCCAAAATCACTTTTCCTGCCTTATTTTTCACTTTTCCTGCCTTACTTTTCACTTTTCCTGCCTTATTTTTCCTTTTCCTGCCTTATTTTCCCTCTTTCCCAACTCAGTAGTAAATACATCCAAGCAACTACAAAACCCCGGGCACAGCAGTGATTTTTGAGTGGACAAAGGAATTATTTCCTCCCATCTTGGGGTGCTGTAGGGGATGAGAAGGGATTTTCCTCCCACCTAAACCGCATCAGGGCTTTGCCAGTCAACCCTTGGCTCCTGGGCTTCCTTAGCCAGGGAGTTTATCCCAAAACTTTCTGGTATCCCTATAAATTCTGTCCCCCAGTCCTGGTTTGCTGATTTGCTCCCAGAAATGTGATTTCCCCTCCAGGAGCTGTTTTGGCTCCTCTGTCTCATATCCAGGAGTTCTTTTCCTCAATTCTATTTTCAATAACCTCCTCATCCAGCTTTCCCCAGTATTTAATTAAGCCTTGCTGATTTGCAATGTGCAGGGGGAACATCTCCAAAGGGGCAGGTTTCCCACGGAGCAGCTGATTGGAGCAGGATTATCACTTTTATTTTTCCTTTTCCTCCTGTCAATAGCTCAGTCATGTCTTTCACAATCACAGGTGTGTGCTCAGAGCTCCATCAGTGCTTCCCTGGAAGAGTTAACAGGGAGATGTGGCATTTATTTCTCTGCAATATTGGGCTTTTCCTGAAGTGTTCTTCAAGCCTCCCTCAAGTGTAACAACTCTTTTCCCTCCCAGGCCCACAGTTCTGGCAAATCTATAAATTCTCTGGGAGTTGTTCGCATCTCTATGCGCTCTTCAAAATCCTCCCTTACCCTTCCTAATTTCCAGCTTGTGCTTGAGCCAGTATTGTTTATATCCCACTCTGCTGACGCCACTGGGGTTTTTTTCCCACTTTCTGGTGATATTTGTCCCATGAAAAGCACAGTCTGATGGATTTTTTCCCCCTTTTTTAAAGTGCTGCAGAAGCAGAAGGCAGCGATGGCCGAGGGGATCAACACCACACTCAAATTGCCTGGCACAAGCCACGTTTGAGCAGCAACAGTACAAATTGGTGGCTTATTATTAATTAGATTGGCCCTGCCTTTATCACATCACCTGTAGGAGTCAGATTTCTCCCATCTTGGAGCTGGAATAACAGCAGTAACCTCAGGGTTAAAGCTTTCTGCAGCTCCACAGAGCCCCACGATAAGAATTCAGCATATCCTTGTATCATTTTCTGCAAGCCAGACAAGGTGATTTATAAGTTATTCTCCCCAAGCTTCAATTAATTTCACTTAGGACATTTTCACAGTTGTACAATAAATGTTTAAATTAAGACATTTCCCTGCTCCCCACCCTGCTGTGGAATGGAACTGAATATTAACTGGTTATTGGGTGCCATTCATGGCCGGCGCAATTACAGATAAGAACATCGATCTGGCAGAAAAACAAATTGGCTCTTAAAAGAGGGTGGTTGGGATCTGACAGGTTAAGATGATTAGGCATCCCTCTAATGGATTCTGGATATTACTCCTGCCTACAGGCAGGAAGCAGACATCCACCCCACTGCTGGGTACCGGGCAGCTCCCGGCCCTCACCCAGCAAACCCAGCTGGAAAATTTCCTGCACTTGGTTGCTCCCTGAATTAACTTTCTTGGTTTGTCCAGAATTTATGGCTCTGGGTGGGTAAAGCAATATTTAAAGGGAAAGAGGTTGGGTTTTTTGTGATATAACCATGTGATACTGGGTTTTTTGTGGTATAACCCTCTGATATCAGCTTTTTGTGATATAACCATCTGATACTGGGGTTTTTTGTGATATAACCCTCTGATATTGGGGTTTTTGTGGTACAACCCTGTGATATTGGTGTTTTTGTGGTATAACCCTCTGATATCAGCTTTTTGTGATATAACCCTCTGATATTGGGGGTTTTGTGGTATAACCCTCTGATACTGGGTTTTTTGTGATATAACCCTCTGATACCAGCTTTTTGTAATATAAGGCCTTCTAATTTCCAAGTAAAATTCAGGAAAACTCCAATTCTCAGGCTGGAGAAGCCGACCAAGAGATTGCCTCAGATCTGAGACCTCCAGGTTGTCACAACCACAGAGATACCCATGGGATTAATTCTAAATAAGGAGGACATTGGACTCTGGGATTTTTTATTCCCTGGTGAAGTATGGAGAGTATAAATACTAATACTAAAATACTAAAAATTTCCGGGGGTTTGAATTATCATTGTTCTGCCAGCTCATAACAAAAGAAATCACATGGGTATAAAATCTAAATCTAAATATATAAATCTAAATATATAATTATATATAGAAATAGATAAATATAGATATATATAATTATATATGAATATAGAAATATAGAAATATATTTATATATAAATATAGAAATATATATAAATCTATATAAATCTATAGATATATAGATATATAGATATATAGATATATAGATACATAAATATATAGATATATAGATATATAAATATATAGATAGTGAGAATCTGCAGCTTTAAGGATAGCAGAGACTTTACAACTCTTCTTTAGGAGCAGCTCTGCAATGTAGAAGCCCCAGCATGGCCACCAGCAGCTGCACCTTTGGCAGCCACACCAAGGCATTGTTCTCGTTCCTCGGCTCTATTGGATTTAACCAGACTAAACTATACCCACACTGAGCCTGCACTGGCCAAAGATGTGACCACAACAAAGATTGGGCTGAAAATAACTGATCTATAGCTCTGCCCAGCTCCTGGGTAGGACAATCAATTCCACGCATTTCTTGTCTCCAGAAAGGTCACTCGTCATGTTATTAATGTGCTTCAAACACAGGCTGCAGATTTCCTCTGCAGTTGCTGGCTGGGCTGATTTTTCATTTTCCCACAATGAGGAGATGTTTTCTAAATGTTCTGTCATGGAGCTGTGAGGCTTTTACAGTAAAGGGCTTGAAAAATGAAATGAGGATCGTGTCAGAAATGTCACTGGGGAGGGCTGGGGACGGCGCTCGCACACTGCTGGGGTGATTCCATCAGCACTGAGAGCTCCACCTCAACCTGGACAGACTCACCCCCACACAAGGCTGCAAATCCAAGAGAAAATCGCTCCAAATTGGAAATTCTGGCACATGGAGCACTGGCTTTCCTGATCACAGCACTGGGGTTGATTTGATGAGTTAATCTCATACAGGAGGATGTTCTGTCCCCAGCTCGGTGTCCCCTGCTGTCCCCTCATACCCAGCCCCCTGGCACTGGCAGCACAGTCAGCAAAAAGTTCTGATCTGGGTTTTGGTGATTCCATCAGCACTGAGAGCTCCACTTCAACCTGGGCAGACTCACCCCCACACAAGGCTTCAAATCCAAGAGAAAATTGCCCCAAATTGGAAATTCTGGCACACGGAGAGCTGATTTTCTTGATCACAGCACTGGGATTTGATAAATTAATCTCGTGTTGTGTCCCCAGTTCGGGGTCCCTGCTCACACCCAGCTCTCCCCCAGCCCCCTGGGACTGGCAGCACAGTCAGCAAAAAGTTCTGATTTGGGTTTTGGTGAGAGCCCTAATGAAACACAAGCTGTCATTGTGTCCCTGGGACAGCAGGGACTCACCAGCCTCACCCCAGCATGTCAGGAATCCAACTCGTCACGGGGAGAACCTCATGGAGAAAACCAAAGCAAGGCAGAATTATCAAATTGCTGCTTTCCACTGCCTCAGGTTCAGAACTGGGTCTAAAATATTTTCATTTTCTTTTCCAGCTAGATCTTCAAGTATCAGCATCTTGTATGGATGAAAAAAACACAAAAGCCTTGCAATTTTTTCCTCCACATTCATATTTTTTAAAATGAGAAATGCATTTAATGCTTTCTGTTAGGGAAAGGAGGAGATGAAAACAAATGAGGGAGTATGAAAACTAATAATTCTCCATCTCTCCTCTCATTTCATGAACAATCTTGCTCAGAGCTTTGGAAAACCTAATGAAGTTGAAAAGACAAAGAGGTTCTGATTTTTTCCTCCAGATTCCTCCCCTGTGTTGTGAGCCATCTGTAGCTCCAATGAAAGACATTTTCCACTCAGTTAATCCAGAGACTAAACCTTCCCAAACTCTCTCCATGTTTTGTGTTAAGAATCCATTGTGGGATCCTGTTATCGGTGCAGCTTGAGATACTGCAGTGACATAAAATCTTGTAGATAATACAGGCTGAGCTGCATTCAGAAAGCACCTGATAAAACCAGCAGAAATGCAAAAAAAATCCACTTTTTTCACCCAATGACCTCCCCAAATCTATGTCTTGCTCTTGACTTTTTTTATGAGCAGCTTGGCTTTAGATTTGATCCCAAGCCCTTGAAATAATTTGAGAGATTCCTGTTGACCCCACCAAGGCTGACATCAATCCTGGGGACTACAAAGGAGCTGCTGCATCATTCAAAAACAAAGATGAAAATTTGTGCCAAACCCATTTATTTTCTCACAGGTACAGCTGCCACTTGTCCCTTAATTTTTTTGTGGTGCTGCTCTGGAAAATGAGTGCAGGGTTTGACTGTAAATTCCCATCTTTTCCTCTGTGTTTGATCAGGATCTGGCTCTGCTCTGGGAAAACCAGAGAGGTGAAAGGGAGCAGGATCAAACCCTAATGAACACCATTTTTTAAGTCTTTTGGCTTCCCAATGTGTGCCACCCTAAATAAATGGCTGCTGGTGCTGTAGCAAAACACCCAGAGTGTGGTTTTAGTGCAGAATAATCACAAGGAAAGGCAGATTATAAATTCTAGCAGTGAAACATGACCGTGATAAAAACCACAAATAGACCCAGAAGGGCTCGTGGCGATTTAAGGCAGATCTGTTAAAATGTGTGCACGACATTACAAGTTTGGGATTGTTAAAGAGTTTAAACCCCCCCCAGAGGGTTCCACCAGCTCGTGTGTCACCTGAATTCCCTGTGACATCAGTCAGGAACCTTTTTGAGGGGCAGCACCTCCAGAGCACTCCCAACACTGCCAGCACCGTGCTCATTCCCGCTTTATTTCAACCCTAAATGAAGCCTGATAGCTGCCCACCTTATTTATTCCTTTTAATTGAGCTGCTTCGTTTCTCCAAAGTAGATGCAGCCCTCCTGAAAGCAGCTCTGTATTGATCAAACCTGACCTATTTTCTTGGTGCAGCCACCCAGCTCCCGTGGCAGCAGCACAAACCTGCTCCATCAATATCCTCCATTTGCTGCAGCAGGGAGGAGCTGCTTCAGGGTTTGAGACCTGCTCACTCATCAATCTGATTAATAAGATCATCAATGGGTGAATTATTATCAATTGCAGGGACAGATTTTGGGACACACACACATGGCCTGGACCGTGCTGTCAGCCGCTCGTTTTTCACAGGCTGGGAACAGGCAGGATTTTCCCTCCCTTTGGCTGGAATTCTGCATATTCAGATGAAAACTGGAGAAATTCAACTTAATAATTGCGTTTACCTGCAGAGAATTCTGCGCTGCTTAACCCCGTGGTACCTGAGTATTTCAAAAGAGTTTTAAACCAAAACTTTCCCCAGCATCTTGAGGCAGAAGAAAATGATGAGGTTTAACAGAACTGGGCACAAACACACCAAGAGACTCAAAACCTCCACAGAAAATTCAGGCTCAGAGTTCAGACCTCTTAAAACATAAGCTTGAGACTTGATGTTTTGCTCTTTACTTCATCCAATATCCTTTTTTTCTGAAGGAAAATGTACTTTTCCTCCTTGGGAAAAAGCGAGGAGGAAGCTGTACAACTTCACAGCCCTGCTCCAGGCCCCATGGTCATCCAAGCCCTCTTTAATATATTTATTTATTGAAATCCAGCACCCCTATTCTGAGGAACTGAAGCCACCATTCTGTGAGCCACTCTTCCCCCCTCAGAAAGGCTCTTGCAGAAATTTGGAATTTATCAGCAGAGATTAATTGAATCCCACCAGTACTGTACATCAAATGGAGGAACAGGGCCCCTATTTATCTCTTAAAGTTCTGAAAATGAAAAACATCTAATCACTGCTTGCCTTTGATGAATGCCTCATTGTTCTCCTCGCCAGAGAGGCATTTCATATGGCACTGGCAGTACAGTGCTGCTGGGGAGGGGGCTACAGCAGGGCTTGGAAAAGTATAATTCCATTTACATCCAACAGAAATATAAAGTTTCCATGATATGGGATTTTTTTCCTCTCTTTTTTTTTGTTTTTTTTTTTCTTTCCCTCCCATGGCAAAAAAAAAATGTTCTTAAGGCAGAGCAAGCAGAAATTAATACAATTAAATACTTGCTTTGCCTGCCAAGGACATTTGACTGCTACTGTGCTACATCAGGTATGTAATGAAAGGCAAATGACAACGAATCTTAATGTGGTGGGGATCTTGGGTAACTGTAGTTTTATGTCAGGGATAGCCTGGCAGAGAAAAGCTGCATTGTACCCAGGATTAGCAGAACTGCAGGATTTCATTAATGACCAAACAGCTCCGGAGCAAAACAAAGATAGTTAGGGAGTAAAAAGAGAACATGACCAGAATGTGCGGCACTAATTGGAAATGTATATTATCTTCCCGTGCTGGGGAGCAGCTCTGGGTGCTGGCCATTGTCATCTGGGCACTGTCAGAGGGACAAAGCTGTTCCCAGGTTGGGGCAAAGCTGGAGGCAGCAGCACTGGGGGGTGATGAGGTTTGGGAACAGGAAAGAAACCAGGTGGGGCAGGGTCCCACCTCCAGCTCCTCACCTTCCTCCAGAAGGGGCAGTTCCTCACCCAGGTTGGATTTCTGCCTTTAAACACCCATCCCTCCCTCCTGCCCACACTAGAAATGACAAAACAGAGCGGCCTTTCAGAGCAGAAAATGAAATTTGCTCCTGGACAACTTCATTTTTCTCCAGAGTCAGCATCAGCAACACTTTCTCCCAGGCAGAGTCACTTCCAGTAAGTCATCACTTCCATTTGCAAAACAAACTGGAAACTGGAAAACGACAATTCTGCCCATGCAGAGATGGTGCAAAGTCGATGAAAAGCAGCAGGAATTGCTGCACTGCTCATTCTGTACCCAGCTTTGTGTTGGTCACATTGCTCAGCCCTTATTTCTCATAATTCCTCACTCTTCTCCCAAAAAATCAGAGTTTTTTTATATTTTTTCAAATATCTGCAGAATATACAGGTTGTCTGCAGTCATATCCAGCAACTTTTTGCTCAGGACAGTGAGAAAAACAAAAGTGGAAGGATAAAAATCACCGTTTTTCATGCAAACCCTGCAATTCTTAATGGGACAGACCCTCCCTGTACACTCAGCTCCTGTTGCAGGGCTTGGGGCTGTGATATTTACACCCACTCTGATGCTTTTTTTACATGGCAAAGTGGTGTAAAACAGCTCAAGTCAAATGACAATTAAGCTTATTACTTGAGACAGCTTTTTTTTTTTTTAAGGGAAAAAAACCCCAAACTGCTTGCCCTTGACCACTAGGCAGAAGGGAGGGGGAAGGGAGAGAGGGAGGGAGGGAAGAGAGACTCCTTAAGACAATTTTGAAACAGTTCAGTACTTCCCTGATCACTTTGCAAAGTTGAAATATGATTACAACCTTTTTGCATACAGAAAGGACCCATTTAAATGAAAATTAGCTGCCTTAACAGGTCAAGCACACAGTTACATTAATGTTGTGTAGAACAATAAATCAACTTCGATCCCCAATTGAAAAAATGCTAATTTAGCCGGGCGATTCACTGATTGTACTTCCCCCCGTGGATGGAAATCTTTTCTTTTATATTTTTTCCCTTTTTTTTTCTTTTTTTTCTTTTTTTTTTTTTTTTATTTTTATTCACACCAGGCAGCGATTCGCCCGGCCCTCCTAATGGCGCTCTCGCAGACTATCAGCATTTCAGTGGAATTCTGATCATGGTTTTAATATTCCATGCAGCTTTGCCCCCTCTGATTTCATGCTGAAACATTAACAGAGCTGACACTGGAGATTAGAAGCAGACAGCTGGAATGCCAGGTCTTTGTTGCAGCATGGACATGAGCCAACATCGTTCAACCGCAGCCAAGAGGGACCTGGGAAAGTCTTCTTAAGAAGGGGAGGTGGGAGAGGGGCAGACAAGGTAGTTTACTGAAGGCATATACAAGTAGATAATTGCAGAGCCCTTTCATCTCTTAAAGCCAAATTCTAATCAATCCTGGTTTATTAAGAGGGTCATTAAAGGTAAAATTAAAGGGGGGAGGGAAAAAAAAAAGAAAAATCGCCATTAAGCTCGGCGAGCATAAAAGTTTTGAGTAGAAAGCGACTGCACGGCCACAGCCACCTCTAATTTGTCTGCTTGTTGTTTGCAGTGGTGCTGGTTGGAAATGCAGTGCTGGTCTCCTTTAAAAAAAAATATTTAATCCACTTAGTTCCAGGTGAATAAATTGAGAAATAAAACTGGATTTATGTGCTGGTGCAGTGTGTGAACTGTAAATTCCCAGGCAAAAAGGAGGAGGTAGTATAACACAACATTCTTGTGGCTAATAAATTGTTTCCCTAGAAGAGGGACCTAATAAAGAGACATAATTTCATCCAAACCATGGGGCAACTCTTACTCTTCACCCATTCTTCAGAGAGGAACTTGGGGAGGGGACAGCAGATGCTCCATGGCAATGCTGGGTGGGTTTTGGGGGCTGTTTTGGGTTGGTTCTTTTGAAAAGAAACTTCTGAAGATCCAATTATGTGGTGCATACATGGATATAGTGTGCATTGACATAGATGTAGAGTGTGTATATACATACTATATAGAGAGAGTATAAAAATAATATATATAAAAATATATAAATAAATAGTGCGGATACTCAGACAGACCTGGGGTAAGTCAATCAAGAAAGGAATTTCAGATGAAGGCAGCACTGGGGGAAGCAGCTTAGCACTGAAAATGATACCTGGGAAAGCCCAAGGATCACAGTGTTTATCCCATCACACAGAACCCTGCAGCTTAAAAATCAGGATCAGCTACAAATCCTGATCCCAATCCCACTGTCCCCTCCACTCCAGCCCCCTTGTGCTTAAGAAAAGGGGTTCCCCAGCTTGGGGACCTTTCCAGGCTGGATCTGGAGTGATTCATGTGCTGACTGGCCTTTTATTTACCTATTTAATAATTCCCATCTGCCCCTCTCGCCAGCCCTTCCTCCTTCCCTGCCTCTCCCATCTTAGAGATGTGCAGAATAATAAACAAAGAGCAAATATTTGCACTAATAATCAGAAGGTGATCTAAATATTGGACTCAAAAATCTCAGCAAAGAGTGGATGAATGGAAAGCATTTAATACTTTCCCCTTCTACACATCTTTCCACCAAAGGCATGAAACAACTTCCTGAAAATGATTTACAATTACCTCGTGCCTCCTTTGATTTCTGTAGCAGCCCAGAACAAGGCTCTGAACTCAGCCCAGATTTAAAAATCTCATTGTTAATTATTAATCCTCACAACAGCCCCCAGGCAGGGCAGGAATCCAGGCAGAATTGGGGCTGCTGGGGAAACTGAGGCACGGGGAGCAAGGATGCAGTTTGTGCTCCAGTGATGGAGAAAGTCCAGGATTAACCTGGGAAAAGCAATCTGCAGGTGAGGAAGAGCGGGACAGTCCCCACAGCAAAGCCCAGGTGAATTCGAGTTTAAATCAAGCTCTAATCTGAGTTTTAATGGAGCTGTGGGTGAGTGAGGAGCCCACAGGTGAGGCCAGCCCCACCTGCTGTGAGAGGCACTTTACTGATCCTCTGAGGAGCTTCTTCCCCTGGGTGATCACCTTCACTTGAGGGGGAAAAAAAAGGAAAAGTGCTCTTTATTTCTATTTGGAGTTTGCCTGGCTCGGTAATAGGCTTTTATGCTTATCTCTGGTAGATTAAATGGCCTTTTGGTATCTCTGAGCGTGCCAGGGCAGTGCCAGCATGGAGCCATCTCTGCCCATCCTTTTTCCTAAGTAAACTCTTCTTTCAGGCTGCCACCGAGGCACCCTCGCTTCACCCCTCAAACCTCTTCAAAAAGCAAGGTTGATATCAGAATTACAGCCTGGCATGGGGTGGAAATGCCCTTCCTCTGCCCACACTCTTCCTCCTCCAAAGGCTGCACAAGAGCTCCAGCCAAAGCCTCCTGTGCCACCTGCTCTGAGCTGTGTCTGCTCTGATCCCCCCAGCCTTTCCAAGCTCACTTCCAGGATTTTGTACCCCTGGTTTGCACTGCTGGGCTGTGGGTTAGGGCTGTGATTTATTGGTTTGAGTTGATCCCAGCAGGGTTTGCCTGCAGGGAATATCTGCAGGCAGATATTCCTGCCCCATTTGTATACATATGTACAATATCTGCCCCATTTGTATAAATATATATATATATATATGTGTACAATATCTGCCCCATTTGTATAAATTTATATACAATATCTGCCCCATTTTTATATATATACACAATATCTGCCCCATTTATATATATATTTATACAGTATCTGCCCCATTTATATATATATATATGCACAATATCTGCCCCATTTATATATAGATATACAATATCTGCCCCATTTTTATATATATATATATATACACAATATCTGCCCCATTTATATGTATATATATATGTACAATATCTGCCCCATTTTTATATATATATATACACACAATATCTGCCCCATTTATATATATATACACAATATCTGCCCCATTTATATATATATATACACAATATCTGCCCCATTTTTATATATATATATACACAATATCTGCATCATATATATACACAATATCTGCCCCATTTATATGTATATATATATGTAAAATATCTGCCCCATTTTTATATATATACAAAATATCTGCCCCATTTTTATATATATATATATATACAATATCTGCCCCATTTTTATATATATATATACACAATATCTGCACCATATATATATACACAATATCTGCCCATTTATATGTATATATATATGTAAAATATCTGCCCCATTTTTATATATATACAAAATATCTGCCCCATTTTTATATATATATATACAATATCTGCCCCATTTTTATATATATATATACACAATATCTGCACCATATATATATACAATATCTGCCCCATTTTTATATATATATACACAATATCTGCCCCATTTTTATATATATATATATACACAATATCTGCATCATATATATATACACAATATCTGCCCCATTTATATGTATATATATATGTACAATATCTGCCCCATTTTTATATATATATATACACACAATATCTGCCCCATTTTTATATATATATATATACACAATATCTGCACCATATATATATACATATCTGCCCCATTTATATATAAATATACAATATTTGTCCCATTTATATATATATACACACAATATCTGCCCCATTTATATATATATGCAATATCTGCACCATTTATATATATATGTATACAATATTTGTCCCATTTATATATATATACACACAATATCTGCCCCATTTATATATATATGCAATATCTGCACCATATATATATATATATATATATACACACAATATCTGCCTCATTTATATATATATATAAATAAATATATATGTATGTGTATATATATACACATTAAAACACAGGGACAAGGACAAACCAGAAATCTGTCAGCACAGACACATTGGTGATACTCCATGCCAGAAAATTCCTACCAGATAGCAACATCAAGATTTAAATTTGCCTAAAAGTTAATAAAAAGCTCAGGTGTGACAGGCCCAGATCTCGCTGTCACACCTGAACTTCGCAGCCCAGCTCTGCCAAAGCTGCTCCATTTCTTGCCTCCCTCCAGGACCCTTTTTTCTCTCTCTGTTTGATCTCCCTTCCCTCTGGCATTATCCTCTCCCAGGCTGGTTTTTGGTAGCACAGCCCCCTGTTTTGGGATGCTCAGGGGAATGTTTTGCTATGTAAATGCAAACACTGTCCCTGCGTGGTGCCTCCTGTTGTTCCTGCTTTCCTTTCACTAATTGATTTGTTCTTGTCTAGACTTGAGCTCATTACAAGGAGCACTAAAGGCTCGGCATCATTTATTTCATGGCTAAGTCAATCTGTGCTCGAGTGCTGGGGCTCTAGATTGGATAAGGAGCAGGTTCCTGCAGATGGAAATGGGAAGAGAAAATAAAAGCTGAACCAGGTAATGAACGGAAATGGAATGGCCATCATCGAATCCACGGATACCATTGACCTTTCTCAGATTTACATCATTATCTAAAGTTCACCAGAGACCTTCCATGCTTGTTATCATTATCCCTCATTAGAAGTCACTCTAGAAGCATTAACAAGCTTCTGAAATGCTTGGCTAATTGCTTTAATAAGGCAATATCAATACTAAGCCATAGTTCCCATGATTAGATAGAGGCAGGGACCCTTCAGGCTTTGCCTCCTTGGCTTTAAATGCTGGGCTGGGGGCCTGAGGGAGGAAAGAAAAAGGATTTCCTTGGAGAATGGAGCTCTTGGAGTGGACATAAAATGCTCTGATGTTGCAGAGTGCAGCTGTATTTCAAACAAGTGGGGCTACACCGTTCCAGTCACCAGAGAGGTGAGCAGAGCAGTTTGGGCAGGTGGGAGCTCTCCAAATTTAGGCAGGCGAGCTTCCAAAACAAACCCTTCCTCAGAGAATTGCACAAAACAGGGAAACCACATCCATACACTTGTCTGGGCTTGGTGCTCAGCCAGCACAAGGCAGCTGAGCTTTACTCCAGCAGGAGCTGACACATCCCAGGGCAGCAGTGGCACAGGGACACTTTTGGGACGTGGACATGCTCAGGGATTCTTACACCAATGGGGCATCCCATGGAACTGCAAAAAAACCCCATCAAAATTTGACTTTGCAGTCACTTCTGCTTTCTGTGGTGAAAATAGGAGTGCACACAATCAGCTCATGTCCCTCTCCTGTCAGATGAATCATTTTATTAAATTTCCTGGCCTGACCTTGTCTGCTGGGAGAGAAAGGAGGGCAGAACCAGGCCACGAGAGAGCAGCCCCTCCTCTTTAATGGCAGCAGTGAGTCAGCCCCATTATGGGGACAAACCCTCCCTATTTCAGCAAATTCAAGAGTTCCACCAGCTGGACATTTCCTGGTTTATCTCCTCTTCCAGGGACTGGTAAGAAATCAGATATTTCTCTGAGAAGCATCAAAGAGAGTGAGAAAGCTCCAGGATAGACTTGGTACTTGCAGAAATGATTGCAGAAGGGTGAGGAGGAATCATGATCCTACAAACCTGAGGGGCTGGATGGCAGAGGGACCCTTCTCCCCTCTCACTGGGGCCAAACCTTCATTTTCCAGCAGATTCTGCAATGAATCCCATATTCCCGAGACAAATCTGCAGCCCATATAAATCAGGAACAATGGGGCCCTCCCAAAATAGCCTGGGTTTCATAACAGCCCCAGCACTGAGCTATTGTCAGGCAGGGCTATTGTACAGGGCCATGGCAGAACATTTGGCTCCAATACTCAGGAGTGAGGGCCTGGTGCATTCTAAAAAATGCCACAGCATCAGTTTTCACTCAGGGATGGTGTTTGCTCGGCAGATAATAGCAGATAATTCCTCCAGCCCTCCTGACAGCTTCAGCTGACCAACAGATCCCAGTTCAGCTTCTGCTCCAATGAAAAGAGGAATTTTTATTATTTATATATATATATATTTCTTTTTTACCCCCCATTCGTTTGTATTTGTCAAATCTCTGTTGGTAATTTTAGAGGAAGAAGAAGCAGTAAATAAGATGATGGGCTGAGGGTCATGTTTGGGAATAATGAACTTGAAATAAATGGAGGTGGCTTTTAAAAATGAAATAATAAATATAAAGTCATTCTGGGCTTTGGTTTTTTTTGGTTTTTTTAGGGGTTTACCAGTTTGTTTGAGGTTTTTTATGCAGGTTATTTTCTATTAATACCATTAATTTCAATTTCTACAACTTGTAGCAGCATTTTTGTGGCCATAACCCCAAGATGAATTAGCAATTCCTTCCTAGACAGCAGATCTGCCTGGAATTCAGGCTGGCAGCATTTTAAAGGTACACAGGGAGGAATTGCATCACTTTTAGGGGAATTTGGCTGCAATGGGATGGGCTCAGAGGATAAGGTGCTGCTGAATGTGATTTATACACAAACCCAGTGGCTAAAAACAGGAGCCTGGAACTGAAGCCCATCAAAAGGCTCAGTGCCCACAGATTTCAGTGACTTTGGATTAACCCCCATGCTTTTAATTACCAGAGGCAAAAGAACATCATTTTACCTTCCCAATAATCCCAAACCTTGCTTGCAGCTATTTAACAAAGCAAAAATAATCTCCCAGAGCTTTTTGTTGCTGGCTCACCCCAGCCCAGTGCCCGTGGAGTGGATTATTCTGCTGCTGACCTTGTTTGTGCAGCCCCATTCTGGAAGTGAAATAGTTACCAAACTATTTAAACTATTGTGTGTGGGTGGGGAGGATCAAACCAGCATTTTTGTTCATCAATTCAGATTAAAAATTTAATTTCATGCTACAATGAACCCATACAGAGTTATATCTATTAAGGTCACCTATTTCTTGTACTCCAGCTTGCTTTAGGTATTGATGACTGCAGAAACTCTTTAGAAGATAAGAATCACAGCTCCAGCCTTCTCAGCTCGCACAGTTTTAATGTTAGACACAATTTTCCTGACTCTCAAATACCTTGGACTTTATGTTTGAGAGCAAGGAGAAAAAAAAAGAAAAAAAAGGAACTCACTCACTCTCTCCCTCTCAGTTGCTGCCTGGAATTTTTAATAACAGAGATCTGGCTTTAATTGAGGCTTTCATTGTTTGAAAAGGAGCTACAAGTATTTCTAAACTAAAATATTTGCATAGTTTCTTGCTCTCTCTGCTAAATGCTGAGAGGTGCTGGACGTCTCTCTGAACTGTCCCTTCTGGAGAACACAATTCCTGTCCTGTTCCTGCAAGAGAAAAGATTTGTAGAAAGGTCTTCTGAATACATATTTAACATCTAAATGTTTTCCTTGCTATCTTTGGGCCAAGTCCTTATTGGATTGTTACTCAAACAAAACTCCCATTCATGTCAAAGCAAGCCAGCCTTTCATTAGCTCAGGAATTTAGCAAATTTGTGGTTAGTGGCATCCAGAAATTGGTAGCGTTTAATTGATCAAATAAAATCATTTTTAAAGAGGGATTTTCAGCACCAAAACAAAGATGTGTGGCCATTTGGAAACACTTCAGAATGAACTCACTGATTGGTATAGCCAATCTTGGTTTGGTTGGGGGTTTTTTAATCCCTGGCTCTCAAATGCTCATTCCTGGGTTTGTCCCAGGGATCTGTGGCTCAGGAGGTGATTTTTGGTTCAGCCATCCCAATTTTCACCATGAAGAACAGGGCCTTGAACTGTCCTGACAGTGAAATGCAGCCATCACAGGTTTCTTTTTGAAGGCAGGTGTTTCTCTCAGCTTCATGCCATAAAAAGCATGAAGTATCCCCAAAATTGCCCACAAATTTGTCTGTAACTCCCAATTTTATTTGGGTTTATTCTGAGTGTCCCAGGACAGGATCTGACCCAGCTCAGGCACAATTTGCCCAACAAATCCCTGCTGTCTTTTCTTCCTTGTTACCCTCCAGGTGTGAACAGATACTCAGTTAAATTATCTTCATTTTCCCAATAATTTTCCTTTGGCTGGCCCTGAAAAGACTGCTCAGTCTGCACTTCCAGCTCCCCTCCACAACTTTTTTGGGAGCTCAGCATCACTCCTGCCCTTTCAGAGATATCCCTTCCCCATGTTCTCGGGGTGAACAGCACTGAGATTGCACCAAGCACTGTGCAAATATTACAGGATCAAGTCTATCAGGCCAATCACCGTTTCAGACATTTAATTTTCCAGCAAAATTAAAAAAAAAAAAAATCTGCTAAAAGAGGCACTGCTGAGATTTTTCACCGTCATCACTCTTTCTCCTCTGCACAAATCAACTTTTCCCTTGCCTCAAATGAGCTTGCAGTCAAATGTTGAGTCATGGTGAGCTGCAAACAGTTCCTTGAAATTAAAAAATTAAAGGATTACATGACTAGACAGCCAGAAGTGGCTTATCAGCCACTGGAGCAGAGAAAGCAAGGAATTAAAAGGACAGCACCAGTCCAGCCAGGCTTGCCTTAAGGGAGCAGGGCCTGAAAGTTTGATCTGTGGGACAGGCAGCACCTTGCAGGTGAGATTTTCAGGTGCCAGAAGTGGAAAGGGAAAGGGAGAATGACCCAGTTCAAACCCCACTTGGAGTAACAACCTGAGTCTGCAAGAACTGGGAATTCCAAGGGCAAGAAAAAACTCACAGAAACAAATAATTAAATAGGTAGATGATAGATAGATAGATAGATAGATAGATAGATAGATAGATAGATAGATATAGAGATAGATAGATAGATAGATAGATAGATAGATAGATAGATAGATAGATAGATAGATAGATAGATTTAAGTGACCATGACTACTTGGAAAATCTTGGACTGGAAGACAGACAAAAGGTGGAATTTTAGATGGATTTAGGTGAGATTCAATCATTCTCTGTTCATGAAGGGCTGTGTTTATGTGTTCAGTACCTTTGTGTTCACTTTTGGCAGGAGAGGAAGCACCCAGCAGCTGCTGGGCCTGAATTTCTGCATTTTGTCTGAGCCCACTGCAGTGATGCTCTCAGCGTTCACCTCCACCTTCAGTGGCTGCCATCCCACTCTGGCTGTGATTCCATGCTCCAAAGCAGGGTGAATCTTCCACCTCCATGTCCCTACACCTTTCCCTCCATTTCCCCAAACCTTTCCCTCTGTGTCCCTACAATTTTCTGTGTCCCTACACCTTTCCCTCCATGTCCCTATACATTTCCATGTCCCTACACCTTTCTCTCTGTTTCTCCCTGTGCTGATTCCCACAGGGAATGTGTTCCTCATTCCCCTAGAGAGGGACTGGGAAGAGCCAGGAGAGCTGGCAGTGCCTCCCTGGCATAGGAGCCACAGTGCTTCATGTAGGAGTTAATATTTACTGAGGGGAAAACAGGACAGGCTGGAATCTCATATTCTCTGGTGGCTTTGATGATGCTGGAATGGTTTTTTAGGATGGATCAGATCCTAGGAAAAACAATGTGGAGCTAGGCCTGCTGTGTGCTGGGTCTGGCCTGGCCCTCTGCAGCCTAAACCCCAACCAGAAAAGATGAGGATCTCTCCCACCTGGGACTTTTCACTCCCTCTAAATAATTTCTGTTTCACTTTTCTGGATCAACACCAAGTCTTTGGTGTCAAACTGTCCAGAAATTGGCACTGAATTTTTATTTCAGCTGTCCAGGCATTTAGAATTCTGATCTGGGCAATAACATGGAATAAGCAAGCCTTGCTCAGCTGAGATGAATAACTCCTAAATTCAGGTTTTTTATGTGAAAGGAGCTCATCACCACCTGAACATTCCATTACCTGGCTGCTACAGCAGCACTTCAGTTCACTGTAATTGCTTCCTGAGATTTAATTGTTTCCAAACAATGAAAACAGTCACAGAAAGAAAACTGCAGATTCATTCTGGAGGCTTTGAGGATTATATTTTGACTTCAGTTACAGTTAAATGGCAGCAGAGTCTAAAGCCAAATTGTTTATTTAATTTAATTAATGTAATTTAGCTGCCATATTTATCATATTAATAATTAGCATCCCTGTCCTGTTGAAATTCAGATTATTGTTGTGGAAAAGGGGGAAGGTAATAATGGGCAGTGTTCAAGAGAAGGTGTCAAATGCTTTGCTCCAGGCAGCCAGGCTGCTCCTTGGATAGGAACTTTGGCTCTAAAAATTTACAGATATTACAAATTTACTCACCAGGGCTTGGGGCACTCCCACTGATGGGAAACCAAATTTTGTGGTAATAATGAAAATAAAAAAATAATAAAATAAAAATTGTGGTCATAATTAACAAACAGTACCTGAGCAGCACAAGGTGCAGTCTGGCTTAGAAGCCAAAAAATAAAAAAAGGATCAAACCAGGTAAAAAAAGATCTGACCTCAGACACTCTGTGAATAAAAAAGGCTGGATTCAAAGAAGAGATGCCATTCCATTCCTAAACTAAAGGATGTAAAGAAATTCTGCTTTCAAATATTCAGTTGCAAAGGCTAAAACAGCCTCCAGCCAGCAGGAGCTCCGGATTAAATCCTGCCCTTAGCAAGTTCCACACCAAATCTGATTTCAGGGACAGAACTGGGGTAGAGAACCCTCAAACCTGGAGGCAAACCCAAGGGATGAATGTGGCTCAATTTTCCCTTCCTTCATGCAGGAACCGGGGAGAAATTTGCATTTTCGGCTGCCATGACCTTGCAGGGATGTCAGGGAGGAGCTGTGCACACACCTGAAGCACTCAGACATTAAACAAAGTGAAACCATGGATTTGGGGGATTGCTGGACACCTGAGCCAGGTCAAGTGTTGGCAGAAGCAGGAGGGAAGGGATTATTCCAGAGGGGATAAAAGGAAATGCTCATTCCACGATCCCAGGCAGCAGAGATGGACAGGGACAACCAAAAATCAACAAAAACCACAGCAAAAACGAGCCATGAGTGAGTCAGAACTGGCACCAACCCTCATTCCCACGTTTGGTGCTCTCACTTTGAAGCAGTCTGCAGGGGTTTTAGTCCAAAAAACTTCTCTGTGACTAAAAATCATCCCAGATGAGCAATGACACCAGGAATACACTGATGGAGGAACCTGCCAACAACAATCCCTTGGGCTGAAAAGCACCAGAATCCCTTGGACACATCTATAATTTGTCAATATTCCACATTTCAGCCCTGCCTTGCTCGTCTTTATTGCAGCTCCTCCTTGCTGAGCAATGTTGGGTTTCTCTTGGACAACAAAGTAATGAAGGTCAGGGGTTTTATTAACCTGCTCTCCACCTGCCTAAAAGTGGCTGATGGAAGTTCCCTCGAGCTTCACCTTGACCTTGGATTGTCCTGCACATTCTTTAATTATTTTCTACCCTTTGGGTTATGCTGAATCTTGTGAAGGGAACCTCCCAGAAAGGAGAGAGCTGATTTCTGGCTTGATTAATGAAGAAAACCAACCTGATTTGTAATACCAGAGCTTCCTCCCACGGATTATTTCGATTTTATTCTTCAATTATGTCCCTCTGCTGCTGTTAGGCATGTAAATTTGAGCTGGAACATCCATCTAATTCCTGTGATAAATTCAGCTATCTCGACTTCAATACAGTGGTGCTGTCCCTGAGCATCTCCTTGCAGCTGAGGAATTTGTACTGCTCTGCAGGAGGCTTAATGATAAGAAATATTAAATAGCTGGCCACAAAATTTTCAGAAAAAAACCCCCACTATTGTTTTGAATCTTCCACCCTGCAGCTGAGGGAGCAGAACAAAACACTACTTTTCAAAATCTCTGCCATTTTCCCTTTTTCTCTCTAGCTGGTTCTGTTTCACCAGTGGATAAAGGGAGCACAGCTCACTCTGTTTGCAGTTTTTAACAGGCTGCCTCTTGCAATATTCATATCATACCTCTTTTCATATTTTTTTAAGGGAAAGGAGTAAAAACTGAGCTGGAGTAAGACATTTGAAATGTTTTTTTTGAGAGAGTGCTGGAAGCTTTCTAATATTTCCTCTTGAATCTTGTTGCTCCTGTCCTACAGACAGGTCTGTAAAACCTGTAAAGCTGAAGAGCATTTTTAAAATAACAACACTGTGTGCTGCTTTGGGCAGGGAGGGGATAGGGGAGAGAGCACAACTTTCTTTGACGGCAGAAAACTCAAGTTGTGCCTGTTGTTACCTGTCTGCACATCCACCCCTTGTGCAGAGTGGATTATCCTGACCTTTTCTGCATTCTGTGCTGATTATCCAGCACTTCCCTTCCTCTGCTGGCCGTGTGGGAAAGGGCTGGGACAGGCAGTCACTCAAACTGCACAATAATGAAAAGGTCACCCCAGCAGCAGCCTCACTTCAGGGGCTGCAGCAGGCAGCACATTTCTGGTACCTCATCTTCATCAGAGAGACCATAATGAGATCAGAAATCAGCACCAAAGGAAGGCTGGAACGGGAAACCAAATATCCAAGATTGGCTGCAGACCTTAAATCTTTCAGAGCTTTGATGGTCAGGGCAGAGAATCTGGTTCACAGCCTGGTTTGTGCTGAGGATGTGGCTCTCAAGGAATCATCTGAGAAGCAAAACTGAGCAAATTCTACTGGGTGTGTTCAAAAATATCAATTTTCCTCTGGCAGGAGGGGAAAGGGAAGCAGAGCTCAGGGCTGGCTTAATTACAGCAACCAACAGGGCTGTGGGGTTTGCCACAAATTGCTAAAATATTCCTGGGGTAGAGGCACAGGTTGTTGGGAGGGAAGAAAGCAGCTCCCTGTGCCCCTCTGCAAGGTGGGGTCAGGAGGGTGGGATATGGCTGCTCCTTTAATTATTATTAATTAAAGGAATTGTAATATGGGATGTGCAGGACCCTGCATGAGGAACAGGGTCACCAACAGTTCATGTCCAGCACGTCCATCTGCCAAGGAAGATCAATAATTACATGCTCAGGTGGCTGATGGCAGCTGAGCCTTGTGGCTGAAGGAATTCATGGAGGAACCTGACAACAACGACCCCTTGGGCTGAAAAAAACCCCCAGAATCCCTTGGATATGTCTATAATTTGCCAATATTCCACATTGCAGCCCTGCCTTGCTCATCCTCTGGGCCTTACTTCAGCTGCCTTGTCCCCTCTTCATCCTCTCACCCCTGTCCCCTGTTCCCTTCTCCTCAGCATGGAATCCCAGCATGGTTTGGGTTTGAAAGGACTTTCAAGATGATCCTTTTTTTTTTTTCCCACTATCCCAGATTGCTCCAAACCCCATCCAAGCTGCCCTTGGGCTCTCCCAGGGATCCAGGAGCAACCACAGCTCCTCTGGGCATTTCACAGGTGATGTGTTAAAAACTAAATCTGGCCCCACAAGCTCCCATCCCTCCTCAGAGCAGGAATTCCCAGTTCCTCCGTGCTCCAAGAGCTGTGGGCTGGCTCCAATCCTGGATGCTGATCCCCAACATAGTGTAAAACCCTCCCTAAAATTCACCAGGCCCTTTCCCATGTCGAGGAAAAATAAATTAAAAGAAAAGAAAGAGAAGTGAAAAGTATAAAGGGGATTTCATGGGATTTGAGTGCCAAACTCCAACAGGCTCTTCTGAAAATCCCAGCTTAAAGCAATAGATTTGTGTTCTTGCATTTCTTTCTCCTGATGTCAGTAATAACGATTCCTGAATTAGTTTAAAGATCTCACATATTGCTCCAGGTTTTGTTTGTTCATTTATTTTCTGCGTTTTATGCTCAAAAAGTTAATAAAGGGAAAATTCCTCAGTGAAAGAATGGAGGAAAGAAAAGATAAAATCAGAAGTAAAGGGCTGAATTTTCATCCCATTTAAATCCATTGCTGATAGTTGAAGAGGAAAGCGGTTTTAAATGAAGGATCTATTGGAAAGATTCTGTTTCTGTGTCCCCAGTTACATCCTGTATATTCCAGAAAAAGGTTCAAGTGCAGGGCTCTGGCAAAGGCCGAGTTTAAAATTCAGCACAGGGCTTCAAGTCCATTCACTCCAATGTGACTTTTTTATTGGGTAAAACTTAAGCCTGAGTCAAGGTCAGTGGAGTTGAAATTAAGTCTGGAGCAAAGCATCTGCTGAAGTGATTTGCCTGGTCAGAGCTTTTATTGCTCAGCCTGGTCCAGGAGGAGGCTGGGAAGACACAAAATCTGCTGCAGTTTTCCCCATAAAAAGTTCCAGAGACCTCCTGAAGTTTTCAAGTCCAATTATCACTAAAAGGATGATGAGCTGTACTCTGAATTTCACTGGGATGAGACATCCAGGAACTGAGAGCTCCCTGCTTTGTCTGGGGGATCTGATTCATGCTGAGCTGTCCCTCTCACCCTTGGCCACCACTGCAGCATCTTGGCTGTGCCACTTCCAGCTTTCACTCTTGGTTGCAAGAGGGATGAAAACAAAACAAGCCCTAAAACCACACCAGAGGCTCTGGGTTCGGTGTGTCAGCCTTTGATTCAAAGGAAGAGATTCCAAAAAACCAGCAAGGAATTTCCCTGTGGGGTTTTTTTTAGTCCACTTGAAGAGAGCCAAGAGCTCAGGAGGCAGCACAGTTAAACCAGCAGTTAAACCACAGTCCTGGCCACCAGCTCAGCCCTAAACTTGTCCTTCCTGAATGATTCTGAGACATTCCCAGCTCTGGGGTCACCCCTGAACCCCCAAATCCCTGTTAGCTCCTGATCCTCAGGGTGCCGTGGGAATGTCCAGGCACTCCTTCACCAGAGGATTTGAGGGAGGTTGTCAGAATCCAGGATATTCCTCTGGCTGCCCTGGAGGGCTCCAGACCCTGGCAGAGGGCTCAGAGACCTTGGCACAGGGTCAAAAACCACCTGTGCCTTCAATTTTAACCCATGGAAACAATTCCCAACTTTGTGTGAGCCACAAGAGTCTGAGTAGAATGTTAGTGAATTTATCACGGGGTGAAAATGTAGAATTTTGGGGTTTTTAGAATGGGGGTTTAGGAGGCAGGATGGAGGGAATTGGGTGGGAATTTCTCTGGCTGCCCTGGAGGGCTCCAGACCCTGGCAGGGAACCTTGGCATGGAGGCAAAACCACCTGTGCCTTCAATTTTAACCCATGGAAACAATTCCCAGCTTTGTGTGAAGAGCTACAAACCACAAGGTTTGAATAGAATGATAGTGAATTTATCACTGCCTGAAAATGTAGAATATTGGGGTTTTAGAATGGAGGTTCAGGAGGCAAGATGGGGGAATCTGGGCATGTCCAGCCTTCCTCTTTCTTCTTCTTGGCCTCCATCTTCTGCTGTGATGGTGGCACTTTGGGATTGGTTTAGGGGAGAGACAGACTGTCTAACATAGGTGATAGGTGTTGGAAAATTATTGTAAATAAAATACATGTAGTTTTAGTATAAAAAGATAACACCAGTTATCTTTTTGGTCAGTGTGCCTCAGCCCAATCTGCTGGACAGATCTCAGCAGGTCAGAAAGAGAATGTCATAGATAAGAGCAAATAAACAACCTTGAGAACGAGAGCCAAGGAATCCCAACTTCTTCCTCAGTCTTGGGGCTGGGAAAAAGAGACTTTCCAACACCTTAGGGTCATCTCAACCTCAGAGACCCTGTCACGAGGTGCCCACCCTTCTGCTGTACGAGCCCCTGAATGATCAAAAATGCAGCCAGGGGTCCGAATAATGCAAACTCCCAGCGTGTTATTAGTGCTGTCAATTTAGCCAGGGATGTTATGGCACGTGTGTCACTGAGAGAGACAGAAGCTATTATTGAAATGAGATTAGAAGCGTTTTGAAACATCAACAGTGGCATTATAGTTGGTAACATTTCCATCTAAAATAGATGACATTGATGCTATACAATCAACAATGCCACTGGGAATACAATATAGAACTGAAGACTAGATTGTTTTACTCTGTATTGATTTTCCCTTAGTACTTTTTGATTAACTGTCAAATCAATTAGCTCTCCCCACCCAAACATCATATTTTTTGATGTCCCCCCTCAGAAACTCCCTGTTCAAGAGCAAACAACCCAGAGGAGCTCAAGTGCTCCAAAGTGCCCCGGAACAGAGGAATTGCAGGCAGAGATAAGTCCCCACAGTGAGCCTGCTTCTCCTCATCCTGCTGGAGTCCAGCCATGTTTTTATTGAATCAGGTTCTGAAGCTGTCTAAGGCACTGAGGGATCTGATTATAGCCTTGCCATGATGTCCTTTTAAAATAAAATTCGTGGCATTTTCACAGTGACATAATGTTCCTTTGTCTCAGCAGAGACAGTGTGGCTACAAGTTTTTTACCAGCTTGGCCTTCCCATATTATAAATCTATAAATCTATAAATCTATAAATCTATAAATCTATAAATCTATAATCTATAAATCTATAAATCCATCCATCCATCCATCCATCCATCCATCCATCCATCCATCCATCCATCCATCCATCCATCCATCCATCCATCCATCCATCCATCCCTCATCATTTCCCAGTCTCTACACAGCCACACACCTTGATAATTTTATCTTTATCTCACAAAAGCCCTACAGAAGCTGTAGGAAAATGTTATTAAAGATGGGCATTAAGGAGAATCAGTGAGACACCAGGGAATTTGCCCAAAGTCACAAGCAGTCCCCAAACCCATCTGGTTAGCCCAATTACAAACCCCTCACCTGGACTGGAATGGTCAGGAAAAAGGGAAAAGAAGGTTTAATTCTGTGAAACAGAAGCTGAGAGCTCATCCAGCTCCTGCCACAGCTTCACACCTGAGCAGCAGCAGAAAACTCAGATCCAGACTGAGGCAAGATCCCAAATCCCAGAAGTTCAGGAACCTGCTGAACCTTGTTTTTTCTTGCACTTTTTATTTATTAACTAATGCCTTGATTCTACACCTTCTCTTTGTTTCTCTAATTCAAGCTGTGTCTAATGTGGGCTTTGAAAGTCTCCTGGGGATGCTGTACATCCCCTCCATGCACCAGGGCTGATAAACTGGACAATGGAGGAATATTTGCCTTAGCAGTGCCTGTGGGGCCAGCTGGGACCAGGCCCTGTTTCTGTGGGGTTGTGCAGCCACATCAGCTCCAGCTGTGGAGCCCTGGCAGCCTGAATGGAGGGGGCAAGGCAGGGAAAGCTCGGAATCAGAATTCACAGAATTCACAGAATTCGCAGAATTACAGAATTACAGAATTACCAGGTTTGAAGAGACCTTCAAGACCATCGAGTCCAACCCAGCCCCAACACCTCAACTCAACCCTGGCACCCAGTGCCACATCCAGGCTTTGTTAAACACACCCAGGGATGGTGACTCCACTACCTCCCAGGGCAGAACATTCCAGAACTTCATCACCCTTTCTGTAAAATCTCTTTCCTAATATCCACCCTGTATTTCCCTTGGTGCACTTGAGACTGTGACCTCTGGTTCTGTCAGTGTTGCCTGGAGAAAGAGACAATCATAGGGCAGGGGAGTGTCTGGGACAGGTCCTGGGTAATTCCCAATTCCCAGCTCTGTCCCCGCGTGTCCCTCATGACCAAGGCCTTGGGACAACACACGATAAATAAAGATTAATAAAGATTCTAATAAAAACCTCCACCGTTCCACTAAAATCCAGATCACCCAACTCTAGCAGACTCCTGCCTGCTCCCCAGACCCCTCAGGAGGGACAAGGATCCCAATCCCAGCCCGAGGTGCCCCAGTGCTGGGCTCAGGAGCCGCGGTGGAACCAGCTGCTGCCGCCACGCCGCCAGCCAAGACTCTCATTTGTTTTGGCTGGCGCTGAAGAATCAGCTTAGGCATCTCTGAGAACAAAATGGTGCGTGGAACCGGGCCAAGCTGCAAAAGATAAGAAGCAATAAGAGTCGCAACAGATTATTTGTCTGGTGAAACAGAAGGAGAATTCTATCGGGGAGAAAACGCGCGTGGATCTCGCCCGGTGCTGCGAGCAGAGGTTCTGTGTGTGCAGCTCCTCCCGGCTGTACAAAGGCACTGAGCTGCTGCTGCTGCTCCTGGGGATAACAAACTCCTGCTGCCGAGGAGCAGAGGCAGAGGAGAGCAGTGGAGAGATGCTGCGGAGGATGAAACAGGAAAGCCTTATCAATATGATTGTCTGGCAAAAGAGTTTGAGAATATGGAAACTATGAGCGAGATTGAAATGAAAGCAAGCTTTGAGATACCTCAGTTACTGAACAACTGGAAAACAATGGTGTGGCTGGCTGAAGGTAATCCCCTTTTGATGGAACAACACCCTCTGCTTGCAGATAGCCCAAGGTCAAGAGCAGACCCTACAGCTTGGCAGAAGGGCCAAAGAGGAGTTTTAGGTTTAAAGTGCAATACAGTATGGCAATGTAATGATTCTTATAGGCTGTATGTAAATGCTATAGGATTTGTATCTTGTACTAGATTGGTTAGTGAGAATCAGAATATTCAACACAGAAGAAGATTCATTGTATTGTAACGGAACCTTGCTCTCTACCTTTTTTACTCCCTTACTCTCTTACCCTCTCATCCTCTCTGCCACTCTCTTCTCTCAGCCTGCTCTGGCTGCTGTGGTGGGCAGCTCCCAGCAGGGCCCTGCACCCAGGCCCTTTGCAATAAACCCAAATTCCATGACCAGAAGAAGATTTATTGTATTATAACAGGAACCTTGCTCTCTCATCCTCTTTACCGATCTCTTTACCTCTCTCTCCCTCTCTCAGGCCTGCTCTGAGCTGTGGCTGGCAGCTCCAAGCAGGACCCTGCACCCAGGTCCTTTGCAATAACCCACAAGTTCCAAGACCAGAAGAAGATTTATTGTATTGTAACGGGAACCTCACCCTCTGATCCTCTCTTTTACTCTCTCATTCTCTCTTTACCACACTCTTGCTTTCTTTCTCTTTACCACTCTCTTTCTCTCTCTCGGGCCTGCTCTGAGCTGTGGCTGGCAGCTCCCAGCAGGGCCCTGCACCCAGGCCCTTTGCAATGAACCCCAAATTCCAAGCCCTGGCTTCAGAGATCTCTCATCTCCATCCATCCTGACCATCCTACCCCCATTTCTCCTACAGAGAGGTGATTTCTGCACGGCTGTTCTGAGAGGAAGGCTCTGCAGTGACATGGCAACGCTGCAGGGGAGGGATGCAGGATTCAGCCAGAATAAACACCAGGAGCAACAGCCTAAAATAACTGCTGTGCTCTCCTGTGAGGCTGGGAAGGGAGCTTGGGTTGAAGATTAGCCACAACCTTCCCCAAGTGATTCTCAGCCAGGCAATTAATCTCTCTGGAACTGGACCCAGGATAAATGTTATCAGCTCCTTGTGTGTTTCAAACAGATTGGGCCCATTTTCTCTGTGGCTCTCACACAGGAGGGGAAAAGAGCAGGGGATGTGAGTGAGGAGGGATGCAACCAAACAGATCACAGAGTCCCAGCATGGTTTGGGTCAGAAGGGACCTTAAAGCTGATCCAGTTCCACCCTGACACTTCCCATTATCCCAGGGTGCTCCAAGCTCCATCCAGCCTGGCTTTGGGCACTTCCAGGGACGGAGCAGCCCCAGCTCCTCTGGGCACCCTGTGCCAGGGCCTCCCCACCCTCCCAGAGAGGAATTTATTCCCAATATCCCATCTAAATCTCCTTTCCTTCAGCTTCAAGCCATCCCTTGTTGTCCTAGCACCGCATGCCTTCGGAAATCCAACCCAAAAGAGGAGAAAAATAGGGAATTCAGGAATCAAATATAAGCTTAATAAGCAGTGAGTGAAGGCTGGCACAAATGCAAGGATCAGGTTCTCACCTGACACACCCCAGTCTGGCTGAAATAGCCTTAAAGCACCTAAAATAATTTTTATTCTATAAAAGGACCTAAAGTAATTTTTATTCTATATCACGTCCTTAGTCAAATGTAAACTTAACTTCAAAGTTAAGTTTAAAACTTAAAAACACGGATTTCTTTTTTAACAATATCTTCTTTTTAAAAATTAAAATTTAACACCAAATTCGTTACAAGTCTTCCCTTTCAGATCTAGGTTCATTCCAACCCAACCATCAACTGGGAAATAAATCCCAGAGAGGAGGCTCTGAGCAGGCACAAAACAACACCCACCTTCAGCCTAAACAACTGAATTTGCACATATTTTGTGCTAAAACCAAAGGAAAATACAATAGCAGTGTCTATCTTGGTTTCCCAGCTCCGTGAGAGGATGCAAGAATACAGATTGCTCCTCCCTGTGAACCCAGGCTGCCTCAGTGTGCAGCATCTCTTAAAATTCAGGATGTTAAAGCCCTTATGATAAACACATCTCTGCAGCCAGAGGGATTTTTAATCTCCCTTGATTTACAGGCATTTCATTGCATTTGAGTATAACTTTTTTAATAGCATGGTGAAATTGCAGCAGGGGCTAATTAGAGCAACGAAGTTAGTTAGATTTTGTGTGCATTTGGAAACAGGCTGCATCTTTTTTAATAGATAATCTAAATGGATCACCCTGACCTGCAGAGTTTTCCCTGTAGGTACCAGGAGACTTCTGCACTTCTCTGAATGAGGTAACTCCCTTGGAATTAGGGGACAAAGATAATTTATCCCTGGGAGGGCCAGATCCTACAAATTTGTGGGCAACTCCCTTTCCCACAGAAATAGTGGGAGGTCTGGGCAGCTCAGAACCTGACAGGACTGAATATTGAGGAAAAAAAAACCTCTACTTTCACTGCCATGTCATTAATAGATGCTCAATGTGCCAGCAAGCCCCACTGTTTTGGGATTTTTAAGCCTCACAGTCATGGTCTTAAACTAAATTACAAATCATTAGGCCTCAGCCAAATCTGACTTGCTTCAACACCACCAGGCTGGTTTGAATTTTTTCTCAACTTGAGGTCGTAGTCTACAACTAATTCAAAACACATTGTGGAGGTCAACAAACCTGTCCCTGCCTCTCCCTCTTGTCTAATCCCTCAAGGTGAGTTCTCAGACCTAATCATCCTTGGATCCTTCTAGATAAAGAAGTGGAACAGCCATTTTTGGGGTACTGAGTCGTTTTCTGGTATTTTAGGATAAGGCGAGTCACATCCTACAAGGAGAATTTATTTTAAAGAATATATTTTAAAGGAGAATTTATTTCTGCACGACCAGATGGGAGGAGCAAACACCAAAGGATGGACCAACACCATTCTGCTCTCTGCCACCATCCACTGCCTCCCCAAGCCTCTGTGGGCCCAATTCTAAGAACATTACCTGACTTCCAACAATTTAAAGGAGGAAAGGGAAAATCACCCCTGCATTCTGCTTTTCCAGGGTTTCCCTACCTCACGCTGGAACAGGAAAAGTCCACCTGGGCTCAAGGAAAAAAAAAAAAAACAACTGGGGAGCATCTTTGATCCCCTTTGAAATTTCCACAGAAGGATTTAATTTATTTTCCAGGCTTCTTTGCCTTTCTCCTGCAATAATGGCTGATATCATTTAGTGCAAAGCACAACGACAGCCATTAAAAATGGTTATTAGTCTGGAACTGCCTTCTTAATAGGAAACACACATGCCACACTCTGGGAGTTCAATGTTTTTTGTTTTTAATAGACTTGGAGTAAATGCCACTGTGACCCTTATTCTTCAGGAGGGAGGGAGGCAGACACACAGGAATACGTTTCTTGGGCTGAGATTTTGCCTTAGGCAGAGCCTTGGGCGGGAGGTGGAGCAGCTCCAGCGCTGCCCTGGGGAGGGACAGAGCCTCTGAAATGCTCCTCTGAGGATGTGCAGCTCTGCTGCAGGGAGGAGGATGCATTAGCACTGCAGCATCCCTGCTCAGCTGGTGCACCAGCAGACTGACAGCCTTCTCCTCCCTCTCCTGCCTCCTCCTCCTCCTTCCCTCAGGCACAGCAGGACCTTTGCAGGGCTGGGCTGCCCTTCAAGGTGACCCTGGCAAGGCTCAGACAGACACAGGGGCTGTGGGTTCCTGGCATTAGGGCTGATCTCAGCTCCCCCTGCCTCCCAAATGCCCCTTCTGGAGCAAGGGATGCTAAAAATTCCTGCCTTGGAGAAGAGTAAAATGGATTTCCCAACCTAAGCAGGCTGATGGGAGACTGCACATCAACATTTAGCAGTAACATCAGCAAGAGTTTTCTTTATTTACTCCCCTTCTCCTTTACTGCACATCAACATTTAGCAGTAACATCAGCAAGAGTTTTCTTTATTTACTCCCCTTCTCCTCCCACACCTGAACCTGCTGTTTAAAAGCAGAACTTGGGGCCTTTTAATTGAAAATAGTAAAAGCACCATCGCCACTGCAGTGTGAAGAGCTGGGAGTGCTCTGACCTGATAGGAAGTCTCTAAATCCACAGCACATCCAGTGTTTCCAGCTCTTTACCTCACCCCCTTCCTCAAAGCCTATTTCCCCAAGTGGGAATTTGATTTGCACTGTCAGGGAACCTCCAATGCCTATCTGATGTTTGCATTAGGGTTTGTTGTTGTTTTTGCTCCTTTCATCACCTTATAAAGGCCACACAATGATTGCGTGATGCTGAGACTTTTGACAGATGTAACATATGTGCAACAATATTTATCATTTATTTAGCATGCTGGGTAGAGAGGCTGGCAGGGCTCTGCCATGCCTGACTTAAAGGCTGCTGGCATTTCCATGAGATAAAATCCCATCATGCAGGGGGTTAAGAATTCAGGCATTTCAAATCGCATCAGGCTGAATCATGATTCAAATCAGAAAAGCCAGTTTTTGGTTCACTAAGGGCTGACAAAGTGGGGCTAGGGGAGGGTCAGGAGGAGCAGGAATGGATGGCAGGTCACGAATCTCTTCTTGCTCTATGACCAGGCTAATGCACTCTGGGTTTGCAAATAACTGGGGGAGAGGGGGGTTCTGTCCAGCTCAGGAGCTCTCCTGCATTTTCAAAGGCATCCATCTCCTCCTTGCTGCTCCAGCCAGTTTGGGTGGAAGCAGACATCAGCCAGAAGTCATCCTCTCTGAAAAGCCCACTGCAAAGGGTCTGACAGCTGAATTTTAAGGAGCACGTGCCTGCCAGACCCGGGAATTCTGCTCAGCACTGAGGTCCTGCAGCTCTTGGGAGCAGAGAGGAAAATCTGTGCTGATGGAGAGAGGCATCAAGGCCACAGCAGCCAGAGCCCCAGGTTGAGCTCAGGAGCTCCACACCCAAACCCTCTGGCTGTCTCAGTGTCTGTCAGGTGTGACTGACACTCCAGACCCCAAATCAGCGCTCAGTGCACACATCCTTCCTTCAGCCATCCTCAAAATCAAGATTTCGCTGACAGGTTTAATGATAATTTCAATTTATTTTCATTATTTTATTTTCATTCTCAAGGAAAAAGGGATTAAAGACCCCACCCAAACAACCAAGAACTCCCAGTTTATCCTGACCCTGACTCGCCTGAAGAGTAATAAGAGGAGTCCTTTAACTCCTGCCCAGTTGCAGCTCTCTCTGTTCTCACGGAGCAGCAACATACCACACATTTCATAATTAGGGCGAGAGGCAGAGATAAGGCCACGGGGCTGAGCACATGAAAGGAATGTGCTGGGTGTGGGGAGATGGTGCTGAAAGGAAGGAGAGTTTTGTACGGGCTGGAAAAGGCTCGGGCAGAGCAGGGGTAGGGAAGGGGGAGCTGCGTGTGCCAGCGGGAAGGAGCACGCGTGGCAGGAGAACGGGCAGCTTCCCCTGCCAGCCCTGCTTTCCAAGGATTAAACAGAGGCTGGGAAAAATCCCAAAGTCCAGGACACACATTTAGGAGGAGATTTGGCATCCAGGTAAAGGAATAAGTGCCCTGCAGTCAGAGGGACACAGCCAGGGGGGCTGTCCCTGAGTTCTGCAGGCCTGGTTTGGGGCAAAAAGAAGATTTGGGATTTTTCCCTCTGACCATTCTGCACAAATCCACCTCAAGGTATATTTAGGAAGCCCACTCTGCATTTTAGAGGGCTTTTGTGTTTGTTTGTTTGAATAGCCCTGGTTTTGGCAGCAGGGCTGAGGAAACCACACATTTTTACAAGATTCCAGAATGAAGAGAGACCTCGGCGCTGAGCACAAAGCACACAACGGTGGCACAGCGTTATTCGCTGAGTGAATCCAGAAAAACAAAGCCAGGCAATATGAAAATACAGCAACATAGAACCTGCAAATTCTGATTTTTAGCCTGTTATCTGCTGTCTGTGGATGAGGCGACCTTTGGTGGGCCAATCCATGTTTTAGTGCCACTCTTGCTCCTCAGACCTTGGGTTTCTTCCCCCGATTCCAGCTCTGGGCTCTGAGCCCACAGCTCTGGGCCTGCTGCACTCCTGACCTTTGTGGGCACTCTCAGCTGCTCCTGAACACCAATAAAGTCTGCATTCCATATTTCACCTCCAGCCCACAGCGCTCCCTGACCAAAGAAGAGCCTGAGATAATCTGAATATTGGAGCTGATATTATTCCTGTTAAAATTCCTGGTGGGAACAAATCCATATTAACCCTCAGCCTAAATAACAGCCCATCTGATTTCTTTTTTTTTGCTGGTTTAGATATTAAAATTCAGGCCTGGATATCAGGTGTGGGAGCAGGGAGTCTCTCCTTTGTCTCAGATAAAAGCAACTCTCCTGATTTTACACCACTGCAGCATCCTAGGCTTTGTTCCTCACGTAGATGATAAACCAGGAAGGAACGACCCAAAAGAGTTTTTTTTTTTCACTTTTTAATATCTATTGAAATGCTGTGTTTGTACCTGCCAGCCCTTCAGCTGGGGGTTTGCTCCTCCAGCAGCAGCAGCCTCACTACAAAGTGCTCCCAAAGCCTCCCCTTTTCCTAACAAAAGCAGCACATAACCCCCTCCATAAATGGTGGGGAGCATTTTCCTAAATCAATCAGCCTCTATTATTCACTTGAAGGCCAATCTCATTGTCTACTTCTTCCTCCGGAGGCCGATTTCTGCCAGTAGAAAATTAAGTTTCCTTTACTTTTCTTCCCCTACACAATTTTTCAGTGTTTCAGCACCGTTGTTCGGTGTGGGAAGCGACTTCCTGTCTCATAACAAGTGCACACAAGGCTTTTCTGGACCACATAATGGGCTCTTTTTCTTTTTCTTTTCTTCTTCTTCTTCTTCTTTTTTTTTTTTTTTTTTTTTTTTTATTTTATACAAAAATCATTCCACACTTAACACATCAATGAAGCCACTTAAGCTCTACTGCATCTGAATTAAAGGGGGAATTGTGTGATCAAAGAGTGTGAAGGAACCACACATGGAGTTCTTCAGACACTTTACTTTTGTTACATTTGATACATAACAAACCCAATAAATATGCTTATCCCAGTAGCCCATTTCATTATCTCATATCCTTATGTTTAAGAGCATTTCCTTGAAGAGCTGCTCTTTCTCCTTTGTTTTTTCAGCATCATACTTTTGAGGCGGTTTATTTTAAATGAAGATGCTAAAATGAGAGAAAAAAAGAATTTATTCTTTTTTTTTTTTCTCTAGGTGTGCTCAAACAAGGCAAAAAATCCCCCTCCACTGAGTTTTTCCCTGGATATATTTATTCATGTGAAAAATACAGGCATTAACCTCAGTTATTGCAGGTTATTAGAGACAAGACTTGCACCAGGAATGTTTCCTAAAACTCTTCACAATTATTCTCCACAAATTCATCCTTTTCCCTCCACCACAGATCGAATAACTTGGAAAAAAATATAGATTTTTGTGTACATTGATATTTTCAGCGCTAAGAATAATTACCTACCTGCAGCTAAATTATTAAAAATAATGAATTGGAGCCTGCCCATTTTTTTTCCTGTTGTTTCACATGGAAGTCACCAATTTCTCTGGCCAACAAAGAAGCTGCAAGGTCTGATTTTTGGGAATTGCTGATTATTTGTAGCCAGCAGTGACATGTGGCTGGTCAAAGAGCTGTCAGAGCTGAGCCAAAATGGGACTTTTTTCAATGACTGGAGGTTTGGGGGTGATTTTTACCCACAGATGGACAAATCCACTGGTCCTGCAAGGAATCTCTATTTCCAAAAGGAAGTTCAATAGGATTTCTGCTGGAAATTGCATGCCCAAAACCCATATTTTATCTATTCTACCACAAATAACCATGGCAAAACCATGCACCAAACCTCCAGGATAACTTATTTGGGATGAAATGACAGGTGCTTTTAGCAGAGTTGCTCATCAAAAGGCATTTCAAAATGGAATTTTTCCAACTGCTTTTGTATATTTTGTTTTTCCTGGCTTCCCCTCCACTTTCCCCAAGGGGTTCTGACAGGAGGTTTTATATCCCCTGAAATGGTGAGATCAGCCCCTGGTTGCTGCCACACACGAGATTGGCTCCTTTTTCTTTTTAAAAAACTGAAGAAGAAAATGATCCTGCCTTAAAATCCTGGACTGAACTGAACACATCCAAATGCTTCTCATGTGCAGCGGGGAAAAAAAAGCACCTGAACCACCAGAAAAAAAACCACTAAAAAGACACCAAAAAAACCCTAATAAAATATGTTTTCTGCTCTGTTTAATTCCTATCAGTAAATATCTTTACAAATATGCTTTTGTGATGAGCACAGCCTGGTTGGAGCTGCCTTTGTTTCGAGGCTTCCCAAATCAAAACAAGCAAACAACAACCCCTGCCAGCTCCTCTCCTAAGTAGGGCACATCCCTGTCCCCATCCCAGCCTCAGCAGCTCCCAGCCAACCCAGAGAGGTAAAAATTGCAAAATTTCACCCCAACCACCAGCTGGAAATTCTATTTATATCTCAGAAACCTCCAGCTCTCCAGCAATAGAGGCCTGGCCACTAATTTTGCAATTTTTATCCATGGAAGAGCTCCTGAAATCAGGGAAATCTGGGACAGCATCAAGAGTAGACATAGGGGGTGATTTTGGCACTTGTGGTTGAGGAGGAAAATCTGGTAAAAAGCTCAAAGAGAACCAAGAATTTCAAAGGTAGAAGGCAATGGGAAGTTTTGGGTGTTACTTTCTTAATTCCTTTTCAGGCTCAGGATTGCAGCTGACACTGGGTCTGGAATTGCTTCAGGTCACAATCCTACACCGATATTTTTTTCATTTCTACTAAGAAAGTAGGGAAACGAGAATCAAAAAACCCAGCAGCCTGGCTGCTACTAAAAATTAATGCTAAAATATCAACCCAAAGTGCCACACTCCCCCTTTGGTTGTGGTGCACTTTATTTATAGTAGTGGGATCCACATATAAGGGAATTTTCTACATTTCCACTCCTTCTGTTGCTTTTTTTTTATTTTTTTGTCTCTGCAAATCCATACTGGTCGTTAAATCAAGAATTGAAGAAGTATTTAGCAGCAGCTGGGGGGTAAAATCTTGCTTTAACTCCTTTAATGCATCCCATTTATTCAGGCATTTAGACACTTCCATGCCTAAAATGATCTGCTTGGAACAAATAGGAAAGACAGAAAATTCAAAGTATTTTTAATATTTTTTTTAATGTCTTTTTTTACCCTCCCATAATTGAAATCCTCATCCAATTTTGGGTTTCTGCTTCATTTTCTGAACAGGAGCTTTTAAAGGTGACTGTGCTGGGTGTGGTTCTAATCATTTTTTTGCTCCTGAGAATAAACATTTTGGGGAAATTAAATGAGAAATAATCAATTAATAGCATTTAAAACAGCCTGATTGCAAGAACTTGATGGAAAAAGTGCAAAGGCTTCAAAACTTGCCTGAAATCTTTGGTAATGAAAAAAATGTAATGAAAAAAGCAGCATTTGGGTTTTTTTTTTTTCAGATTTATTGAGCAAAGAGACCTCAAAGACCACTGATGTTTCCCTAAATCAGATATTTATTCAGGCAACACATTGTACCTAATGATTAAACCAATTCCCTAACCAGAAATTTTTAATCTTGATGGAAATTGGGGAGCAAATTTCAAAAAGGAGGACGTGGATTTTTTGAACGGGGCCGTTTGGTTTTTCCTGCTGCACGAAATAAAGTTTCCCTCATTGTCTTAATTCAATTTAATTTCAAAGCTGCCCTGGGAGAAGCCTGAAAACAATTGGAAAAATTGTCTTAGTGTACAAATAAAGGTATTTCTATGGATTTAACAACACCCAAAAAAATCTACCAGGTGGACAAAGATGAACCTCCACTGGTTTTGATGTGGAAGGGAAGATTTATTTCAGTTTTTAAAGTTCTTTCTGACAATATAAATGTAGCTTGGAAATTCCACATTTCCCCTTGACCGTTTACAATGGATCATTTGAATTCCTAAGTCCAAAATCCTTAATTTTTTTTAAAAGCTGTAGCCACTTTTTCCTCATACAGGAAAAATCTAATCAGGATTAGGGAAGTGCCTTTCACTAGCACTTCCTCATTTCAGATATTTTTAGGCCACTGAAGATGCTAATCCTGCAATTAGAATCGAAATAAACTGGTTTTCACAACAATTCTTGGCAGAAAGGGAATTCCAGCAGCCTCTTTTGCTCCAATATGAGAGATTCCAGGAAAAATCTGCCCTCCAACCTCAGCACAAATAATAAAAAAGGACAATTCCAAGCCAGGATGGACTGAGGGAGTCAGATCCAGGGTTAATTTATTGGTTTAGAGGGAGCAGAAACCTTAGGGACACACACAATGTCCCTTTCCCTAAGGAAAATTATAAATTATTCCATACTGGAAATAATTCCTCATAATTATAAATTATTTCATACTGGAGATCAATTCCTCATCAATCACTGGCACGGCCATGGCTGAAAATCAGACCTAAAATCTGATCATTTTAATTAAAATTAAAATCTGCAGGTCGTAATGAGATTAAATGAGTTACACCTCAGAGAGGAACAGTGGAAGTAGAGAAAAATTCAGGTTTTTAACTTGAGGAGAAAATCCCAGCCAGATCCTGGATTGCCAGGATGGCACAGCTGAGATATTTTGGTATCATTCAATAAAAATAAAAATTGTCACCACACTGTCCTTCACAGCTACCCCTCAACTCTCCAACTACATTTTTCCAAGTGCTTTACACTGCATTTTATCTGATTTAAAAGAAATCATTCAAATATATTAATTTAATGCCTACAGAGAAAGATTTGGGCTGTTAGCCCTGAAAAAAGAGTGAGAAAAGGTGGAGCCACTTAACCTTCAGTGGAGCTCCTGAAAGCAGTGATTTTGCATTAAAAGAGCCCAGAAATGGATGTTTTATATAATAGAAATGTATATTTCAGATAATCATAATTAAATGCATAATATAAATAATAATTCATAATGCATTGTTTCAGTGCCTCCAGAGAAAGATTTTTGGCACTGAAATAAGACTGAGAAAAGGTGGATCTGGACCTTAACTTCAGTGGAGCTCCTGAAAACAGTGGATTTTGCATGAAAAAGAGCTCAGAAATGGATATTTTTATAACATGAATGTGTTATTTAATATATAATAATTAAAATAAAATGCATAATAATAAATAATAAATGCAGAATACTAAATAATAATTCAAAATGCATTGTTTCGGTGCTTCTAGAGTAAGATTTCAGCTGTTAGCACTGAAATAAGGGTGGAAAAGTTGGATCTGGATCTTAACCTTCAGTGGGGCTCCTGAAAACAGTGGATTTTGCATGAAAAGAGCCCAGAAATGGATATTTTATACAACATAAATGTATATTTTATGTATTTTATGGAGCAAGGAGATAGGAGTTCTCTCCTCTTGCTGCTCCTCCTCTCACTTCCAGCAGGGCCTGGGTCACCGCAAGGGAAGATTTGCAGCCCAGGATATAACTCATGATGAGCTAAAGTGGGAATCTGAGCTGTGGCATTTTAATTTCAGACATATTCCGAGGTAGGAGAGTCCCTCTGTTCTGCCTGAACTTAGATAGCACACGCTTGTGCCATGGCTCTGCTCTCCTCACAGCATTCCTCGCATTTTCACTGCAGTCGGAGGAAATGGAGAGGGTAATAAATGAAAAAAAAAATTTAAAAAAAGGAGAAAAAAAGGAAAAAAATAGGGGGAGAGAGGGGGAAAAGTTTGGTTTCCAGGAGTTGTTTTATTGTTGGATACCAAAGGCTGGGTTCAATCAAACCTCCCCCAGACAAAGCTCCTCAAGACCTTCCTCACCTTCCATAGGCAATTTCTGGAGGATTTTCCTGGGATTCCCTCCCAGGACAGGGCTGTTCCTGAGCTCCAGAGAAGGAATCTCTTGACTTCCACTTTGGAGGGAGATGGAGGCTCCAAACCCCAGGATGCTCTAAAAACTCGGCCTTGGAGAATCAGCTGCTCCTCCCCACGAGCCAGGGGGTAAAATAAAGAAATAAAGCTAAAATAATAAATAAAGCTGAAGGAGTTGCTGGAACCACTTCAGCAGAGATTCCTGGTGAGGTTCCTAATTTTTGATGCTGTTCTGAGGGTCTTTCATGTCCTGACCATCCCCAACAACACATTTCCATCTCCCCCGCTGAAGATCCAGTCACTGCATTTTTTGCTGTCCACAGGGTTAAAAATGCACAGAAATCCACAAAGCTCAGTCCCACTGCCCCTTTTCTTGATCTATCACCAACTCAGGTTGCAGAAATGTAACTAAAAACTAAAATATAACTAAATAAAAAATATAACAAAAATATAGAGAAAGATATGAGAAATGTAAGATATAAGATATATAAGATATATAAAAATATAAATACAAGAAATATATGATATAAGATAAGAAATAACTAAAAAATAAGATGCTGGAGACAGTGAGATAAATGAGACATCATCGACAAAGCAATTAATTAGATATAGCTGATAGATGTTCTCAAATAAAACAAATATCAACTCCCAGGGATTTGGATTTTCCTTGTATTGTGAGATTTGATCAATTAATCTTAGTTAGAATACCTTTTTTTAAGAAAATCAATCAGCACTTGAATTTTTGAGCAAGTTCATTCCTTCCTTTGCTTTTCTCCTCCTGGAAGTTCATTTCTTGATCTGGCATTTTGGCTCCCATTTTGTTTCCCAGCAAAGCCACCCAGCCAGACAATAACAGCAAAACCTATCCCTTCCTTACCAGATAACACCCATGTCTTGCTACAGAATTCTCAGGCTGTAAATCAACTTGAAAAGCTAATTTAAGGATATTCACTTGCACTGTTCAGGGCTGTACAAACATTCCAAATTCCAATTTTTCATCAAGACATATGTGAGCATTTAAAAGGGACTTAAAAGAGCCATTTTGCAGCTGAAGGGAGAAGATCGAGCTCTCCAGCCTTTTATTTTTTTTTCCCCTCCAACGAGATTATCATGTAATATTAATACCAAAAAAAAATATAAATATATATAATTTCCAGTGCCTCTGTGTATTTATGAGGTCCTAAGGGATGGCAGAGTTCCTTCAGCCCAGAGGAAAGCTGAGAAATGTGCAGGAACACGAGAGGGACCCTTGAAACATCAAATGCGCGACGGAATTCGCCGGCCGGCGCATTTCTTGCCCCGGTGCTGTGGTGTTGGTTTTCACTGTATCTGCTGCTTTAATTGTTTCTGCCTGTTCAGCCCTTTGTCTGCCCAAACCCCCTCGCCTTAGGGAGATTTCAGAATCAAAAGGTGGGACGGGGCTTGGGCAGGAAATGAGCGTTGGTGGCGCGGCAGAATTAAAGGAGAAAGTTCAGGAGTGCTCTAGGAATGGGTAAATTAATAGAAATTTTAGGGCTTCTCCCTGTCCTCTCGTTGGTTGGTTTTGGTTGATTCTGTTGTCACTTCTTCAAATAAACCCCACAAACTCTGGGGGTGTGACTCTGGGATTAAAGGAGAAGTTCAGGAGTGGCTCTAGGAATGGGTAAATTAATGCAAATTTTAGTGTTTCTCCCTCTGTCTCTGCTCTTGGTTTTTTTTTTGTTTTGGTTTTTTTTTTTTTTTTTTGTTTTGTTTTGTTTTCTTTTGTTTTTTTGGTTGGTTTTGTTATCACTAATCCAAATAAACCTCAGGAACCCTGGATTCGTGACTTTGGAATTAAAGGAGAAAGTTCAGGAGCAGCTCTAGGAATGGCTGGATTAATCCAAACTTTAGGGCTTCTCCCTCTCACTCTGCTCTTGTTTTTTTTTTCTGGTTTTTTGGGGTTTTTTTGGGTGATTTTCTTGTCACTTCTCTAAATAAACCCCAGCCCTGGATTTGTGACTTTGGAATTAAAGAGAAAGTGCAGGAGTGGCCCTAGGAATGGCTGGGATTAATATAAATTTAAGGGTATCTCTTTCTTCCCCAGTTCTTATTGGTTTTGGCTTTTTAATTGATTCTGTTTGCCACTTCTCAAATAAACCCCAGGAACCCTGGATCTGTGACTTTGGAATTAAAGGAGAAAGCTCAGGAGTGGTTCTAGAATGGGTGATTAATACAAACTTTAGGTTTCTGCCTCTGTCTCTGCTCTTGGTTTTTCGGGTTTTTGGGGGTTTTTTTTGGTGTTTTTTTGATGGTTTTGTTGCCATTTGTCCCCACAAATCCCACAACTCCTGGCGTGACTCTGAATTAAAGGAGAAAGTTCAGGATGGTTCTAGGAACGGCTGGATTAATGGGATTTTTAGGGCACCTCCCTCTCTTCCTGCTCCTGTTGTTGTTGGGTCTTTTTGGTTGGTTTTGTTGTCACTTCTCCCAATAAACCCCACAACCTTGGGGGTGACTCTGGATTAAAGGAGGAAGTTCAGGAGTGGCTGTAGGAATGGGGTACATTAACACAAATTTTAGGGTTTCTCCCTCTCCTCTTTGTTATTTGCGGTTCTGTTGTCACTATCAAATAAACCCCACAAACCTGGATTTTGTGACTCTGGAATAGTTGAGGAGTGGCTCTAGAATGGTGATTAACACAAATTTTAGGTCTTCTCCCTCTCCCTCTGCTCTTTTTGTTGTTGTTGAGTTTTTGGGGGAATTTTGTTTGGTTTTGTTGTCACTTCTCCAAATAAACCCCACACCCTGGGTTTGTGCCTCGACCCCGCCGCTGATGGGAAGCTCTGCCTCTGCTTTGGTGCCACCCCAACCCTTCCTGCTCCCTGTGGATCCCTTCCCACGTGGGAGATGAGGAGACAGAAAGAGGAGAGGGAGCAACACTCAGGTTTCTATTTTTAGTGGGGGAGTGCAAAGTGAGCTCCCAAAATTCTTCACAATGCCCATGGCACTCTCCAGGAAAATAAACAGAGCTGGCACTGGGATCTGTGCAAGGAATTTTATTTTTCTCCCCTTTTTTAAGTGCACTCAGTCCTCCTTTCCTCTGCTGTCTCTCCCTTCCCCATTTTTTTTTTTCCCCTCTCATCTCTTTGGACAAAAGATTCCACAATCAGAGATGCAAACACCAAGCAAGGAGGATATGTACTTAAAATGCCACATGGCCAATAAAACCTATTTTACAGCAGATCTCACCTTTTACAAGCAAATTGACCACTGTAAGGAAAAAAAAAATACTGGCCCAAATCCTGGTATAAAACAGCCCCAACACCCCCAACCTCATTTACAGCTATTTAAACAATTCTCTGAAAAATAGCAAGATTAAAAATAAAAATTAAAAAAAATACTTAGGAAAATAAATAAAAATAAAATAAATAAAAATAAGATAAATAAAAATAAAATAAATTTAAAAAATAATAATAATAGGAATTTCAGTATCCAACAGACCAACCAAAAGGTTCGAGGCCACAGATTTCAGGAATTAATTTGGGTTAATTCAGATGGCAGAGATGAGGTAGGCAAAATAACAAGCAATTACCTTTTCCTGCCTTTGAAGAACAATGAACTTGGGAACTGCTCCAACTTTCGAAAGAGTGATTACAGATTTTCTGCTCGGAGAAACCTCTCCCTCCTCAAGACATACAACACATGTGTACATATTACTTTTTATGGCCATCCACTTATCTGTAGCCATAACACTTGCAGGATTAATTAAAGATAAATTCAATTATTTTTTACATACCCTGCTAATTTTTTTGAAGCTCCATAAAGAGAGCAGGAAAAGCTGCCACACAAGCCATAATTAAGCAGAAAAGCAGCATTTGTGTGGTCACTTGGCCATCCAACATGCAAAACTTTTATCAGTTAACCATTTCCTTTATATTGTGCACCAGCCTAGAAGGTTTGAAAGCTGGGCAGAATGACAAATTCGACTTAAATCGAATTTTGAGAGGGAATATCTATTTCTGCGAGTTTCGACAATCACTTTAGTGGATAATAAGCAACGTTAAATAAAACATGTAGCTAAATAGGCATTAAAGGCCTTTTACATACTTGGAAGAAAGAAAAACAGTTTTTTTTCTCTCTTTTTTTTTTTCTCCTTTTTTTTTTTTTTTTTAATGCTGCAGACTGCAGGCATTTTGGGTCTATCTCTGTCAAGTGCAATTCTTTCTTGATGAATGACAAGGTACGATAATAGGCTGCCGTTACCAGGGCAACCAGACAGCAGAGCTGTGTGCCTTGAATTTGGTCATCTGAAAATGAAACCAGAAGCAAAAGAAAAGCTGAGAATCGAGCGACAGATTAACTCTGAGGAGAGGGGGGGGGACTGGCGGGAGGAGAGGGAGCACAGGAGGAGGAGGAAGGAGAGAGCAAGAAGGGGGAGAGGGGGCTGCATTACAAGCAATTAAAATTACTGTAATCTGTGCTCGCTGTGTGTGTCTGGGTTGCAGTTGCAGCTAGGATTTGTCAATAAGCTTCCAGCTCTGTTTTCCTCACCGTTCTCTTTGTTCCAGAAATGTGGAGGGTGGGGGGAAAAAAGCTTTAAAAAGTACTTTTCAGGGCACTCACCTTACAAGAGGTGGCTCTGTAGGGTCTCCCAGCAGCTCTCCCAGTTGCTCCCAGTCCCACTCAGATGGAGCTGAGGTGGGGATGCAACACTCATTTTGTCCAAAGGTCCAAACCTTCAGTTTGAACAGCACTTGAAAAAAGGACTTTGTATTCCTGGCTCACATCTTCAGGTCTCATTAGGCTAAACAGGATCCCCTCAGCCCAAGAATTCCCCAAGGATTTTCCCAATGGCTTCACCTGGGCCTGGGAAAGTCTCCTTGGAGTCCTCACCTCGGGCACCTGATTTTTCATCAGAGCCATCCCCACAGGAATTGGTTTTGTCTCACAGGGACAAAGTTGGGGACATTCAGGCAAAGGTTGGAAGCAGAAGAGCTCAGGAGGGGACAGTTCACCAACTCCAACCTGGCATCAAATTTAAACACCCAGGATCTGGGCTTGGTTCAGCTTGGCTTTATGGAGATGAGCTCAAATGCTCTCCTTTGTACCCATAATTCCAATCAAACACAATCAACACACACACACAAGAAGCTTGGGTTTATAAAAATACCCAACTGCCAAGTTTAAGCTGTAGATGCTGGGTGTAAATGGCTTCACAAATTCAAAATATTCCCAGCTGAGCCACTGCTTTATTCTGGAATTGTAGAATTATAGGATATCCTGAGTTGGGAGGGACTCAGAGGGATCATCAAATCCCAGCTTGTTCCAAACTCTCCTGAGCTCTGGCAGCTCGTTCCCCATTCCCTGGGGAATGGTCAGTGCCCCACCACCCTCTGGGGAAAGAACCTCTTCCAAACACCCAACAAAACCTGATCAAATTTAAACACCCAGGATGGAGGATCTGGGCTTTGTGGAGATGAGCTCAAACTGTCTCCTTTGTACCCATAAATTCCAATCAAACACAATCAACACACACACACACACAAGCCTTGGGTTAATAAAAATACCCAAACTGCAAAGTCTAAGCTGTAGATGCTGGGTGTAAATGGCTTCACAAACTCAAAATATTCCCGGCTGAGCCAAAAACTCTGCCTGCCCAAGCCCCAGGAACTAAACCTGTAGCAAATTTCCTCAGTTCTGTAACCTGAGCCCTCACAATATTCGTGCTTCACCCTCTTCCATTCCCTCCAGAGATTTTTACAGATGTCTTCTCTCCCTAACCTCCTGGGTTCGCACATTCAACTTCACTCCTGCGGTTTGGTGGAAGAGCTGTTGATAAAATAAACCTCCTGTAATTTCTCTGCAGCCCCTCAGGCGAAACTCCCCGTGACCCTCGTGTGGTGTGGGTGAATCATTAGGGCTCCTGCACCTCAGAAATTGGCATTTCTGCCAAGTTTGGAAGATGAGGAAACCACCACAGAGAAAAATCTGCCTGAGTCAGAGCCTTTGAAGAGTCCACGGGACTCTTTCCTCCTCCTTCAGTTTGGACCAGCTTTAACAGCACTTGAAAAAAGGACTTTGGATTCCTGGCTCACAACTTCAGGTCTCATTAGGCCAAATTTCTTCCCAATGAGCTTTGTCTGAAAACACTGATTTAAAACGTATTTAATTCAATTAAAAAAGAATGCAAGGCAATAAATGTTGCCTAACCAAAATTACTCCGCCTTTGCACAGGAAAATTATACTCTGAGTGTGTCAGTCATAGAGATGACACATTCTGGAAATAAAAATTCATAACCTCTGCATGTTTTTACATGGGCAAGTCAGTTACCTGATTTTAAAGGTATCCAAAGGATGTGATCATCCCTCCTTTTTCTCCATCTAATGGGTTATAAAAGAATGACTTAATTTTTTTGGCATCTTGACCGCCTTTGAATATTTTCCATGGAAGAAGTGATTTTTCTCAATATCATCACTCCTGTGATTGGCTTTTTTGCCATGGCAAGCCCAGGATGTTGCAGTTGTGCTGATTTATTTTTGCCTGGCTGTCACCCCATGCCTGTGGCACCAAGGAGAGGAACCCCTGCTAGCCCTGGCAGCAGCAGCAGCAGCTTCATTCCACATGGACTAATTAGCTCTGGGTGTTTTGGGAGGGAATGTGGCAATTCATGCACTTACACAAAGTTTTGGAGCTGGATCATCTCCACGTTCCAGCTGAGCTCCTGCACAGGTAGCAGGAAGCCAACATTTTGTTTTTTTGGGTTGAAGGATGATCTGGCTGCTCCTCCAGTCTCCATCCAAGCAAGTGGTCACCAGGGCAATTACTAACTTGTTTTTATTGCCAGCTCTTTCCAAACGCTGCATTTGAAAGTTGGCTTATTCCTCCTTTTCCATTCAGTTTTTGAGACGCAACAGGAATCTGCACTAGAATTTGTCACCGGCTGCATTTATAATATGTGAAGGTGTTACTCCTGATGATCTGGTAACCCCCAAATTGGTTTTGTACAATGCAAAAAGGGTTTTTATTAAGGGATTTGTAGTATTTAGGGTTTTTTTTTATTTCCATTTTCTATTATTTTCATTTTTTTTCTATTTCCCTTTTCTATCCTTTCTGCATTCTCCTGTTTGTGCATTGTGAGAAAGGAAGAAAATGAGTTCTGCTTTATTTGAGTCACTACAAATCAGGAGATTTGGCAAACACACTAAACTACAGCCTTTCTGCAGCTACCACACATCAATTCCACTTTTCCTCATCATGTAGCACAGGTGCCTTTCACCATTTGGGAAGCCTCATGGCAGAACCATAAAAACCATTTGGGAAATGCTCCTTGAAACCTTGGGAAATGCTGCTTTAAACCTTGGGAAATGCTCCTTGAAACTTTGGAAATGCTCCTTGAAACTTTGGGAAATGCTCCTCAAAGCCTTGGAAAATGCTCCTTGAAACTTTGGGAAATGCTCCTTGAAACCTTGGGAAATGCTCCTTGAAACCTTGGGAAATGCTCCATGAAACTTTGGGCAGCTTTTCTATCTGCTTTGGTCATTAAAAGCAATCCTGTTAAAAGAAATTATCGACAAATTAATAATTTTGACCAATTCCACACTGCTTTTCTCACAGATGGGTGAGGCATGAGGCACAGCCACCACGATTATTTTAAATTTGGGACTGAATTAAGGCCTCAGAGCTGCCTTAACCCCACTAGACCATCCTGCTTTTTAATCCTCCTTCCGTGCACCTCTGTGTTAACTCAAGCTGAGGCTGAATTATGGCTCTTTCTTATCCCTGATAAGCAGCAGAGCAAAAGCTGGAGTTGGCTCAGCCCTGTGCATCCATCAGCAGCGTGTCAGGCAGTTTCCAGTGCTGGAATCCTTATTAACAGTGGTGATGGAAGAGGCCCCTGGAAAAGAGCGGGGTTTTCAAACTCCTCCACGGAGAGGTGACAGCTCAACAAATCACCTTTGGATTTGTGAGCTCAGCAGATTGTTCCTGGAAGCTGTTGAGAGAAAATAAATATGGAAAACCACAATGTCATTTCTAAGAGTCGCTTTTCAGAGCCTGACCACATTTTAAGTATCTGCTAAGTGATGGCCTTTCTCCTCCCCTGCTCCCGGCCAAAACCAACGTTGTATCAATCTCCCGACAAAGACAAGCTTGACGCTGGGGTTCCAGACACCAAAACAAATACCACCTACAGCCCTCGTGAGTCACACAACTCATGTGATTTAAAACAAAAATAATAATAAAAAATAATTAAAGAAAGAAAAAGTCAACTAATTCTCAATCTGTGAGACTCACAGAAAGGAAATAACTCAGCGAGGATTTTCTGTTTGTGAATGACTCGGTGTTTGAGAGAGAGAGGATGAGTTATAAATGTGAAATAATGCAGCACATCTTTATAATAAATGAATTTTGCAGCTGGGCCCAAACCCACCCTGCATGGTCTGACCTCACGGGGGGTCAGTGTCTCTGGGGAAGTGCGAAGCTTCCTTTCATTTCCATGGACTCGGATGGTCCTGTAGAATCACAGAATCACAGAATCACAGAATCACAGAATCACAGAATCACTGAATCACAGAATCACAGAATAATGAGGTTGGAAGAGACCTCTAAGATCATTGAGTCCAACCCATGCCCCAACACCTCAACCAGACCATAGCACCCAGTGCCATGTCCAGTCTTTGTTTAAACACACCCAGAGATGGTGATTCCACCACCTCCCTGGGAAGAGCATTCCAGTGCTTTATTATTCTTTTGGTGAAAAATTTCTTCCTAATATCCAACCTATTCCCTCCCTGCTGTAGCTTGAGCCTGTGTCCTCTGGTTCTGTCAGAAACCAACCCCACCTGCCTGCAACCTCCCTTCAGGAAGGTGCAGAGAGCAAGGAGGTCACCTCTAAACCTCCTCTTCTCCAGGCTGAGCACCCCCAGCTCCTTCAAACGTTCCTCACAGGGTTTGTGTTCCCAACCCCTCTCCAGCCCCGTTGCCCTCAGCTGGGGAGCTGAACCAGCTCCAGCCCTGGGTTATTGATCCTGAAATGTCAGCACAGCCTCCAGACCCCAGCCTGCTCCCTTTGGGAAGCCCTGGACGCTGGCAGGAGAAGCTTTGATGTCTTTGCACCTGTCTGTCCTTCTGTGCTGCTTCCTCCTCGTGGAGATCCCTTGGCTCAGCAAACTTTTCCAAGTGTCCTTCCTGAAATCTGCCTCAGGGATGAACAGAACATTTAGGAAGGACTGGGGAAAATGGTTCTTTTGGAGATAAAGATAATGCTAAGCTTATATCCACAGCATCTGGGTTTTCTGGTTATGGGTACATTAAAACGTATTTAAATACTGGTATTAAATGAGAGCTTCTTGCTCTGAGTGCAGTTGTCCAATAAATTATTTCAGAAATGGCTTCAGACTTTTGCAATAATCGGTTCTTGGCAAGCAACAGGACTCTTAAAAGAACCACTTTATCATTCTGAGGAGATCATAAATGGGAGTTAACTCCTAGATATGGTCATTTGCAAAACCATCAGAGGTAATAACAAAATATGAGCCACTTCTAAATGGACTGCTGAGGAGGAAAAAACCTGTCACCAACCCTCAGCAGGCCAGCAAATGCAGCAGAATGTATTATACCCTGCAGCCCAGCAGATCCCCTCTCTGTCAGCTGGAGCTGGCACAAGAGAGTTTTTCTCTTTGAGAAGAATGCCAGAGCTGTCTGGTGGGCATCATCTCCAGTGGGCACTGAGAACTGTGTGCTCCCAGCTCTGCTTCTCCCTTTGATGCCATTTTCAAGTTTCACTTTCAGCCTTCTGTTCTCTCCAGTAAAAGAACAAAAAAGTCTCTCAGATTTTTATTTTTTCCCCAAAAAAAGTCATTGCTCATCAACCTCTAACCACTTTCTACAGAGGGATTCTTCACAGGAGCACAGAGCCAGGAGAGATTTTGTCCTGCTCTGGGTGGCTGAGGAGCAGGTTGGTTACTCATGCACCACATCCCAAATGATATCACTGCTGACTCATGGTGACACAGGCATGGTGAGAATATGGGAATTCTCACTCTGTGAGGTGGCCCTCAAATCTCTGCTCCCTCTGACCAGGGACAGGACCAGCATGGTGAGAATATGGGAATTCTCACTCGTTGATGTGGCCCTCAAATCTCTGCTCTCTGGGACCAGGGACAGGACCTGAGGGAATGGCTGGGAGGGGTATCAGGGGATTTTTGGCTCATCTGAGAATATTTTGAGTTTATGAAGCCATTTACACCCAGCATCTACAGCTTAAACTTTGCAGTTTGGGTATTTTTTATAAACCCAAGGCTTGTGTGTGTGTTGATTGTGTTTGATTGGAATTTATGGGTACAAAGGAGACAGTTTGAGCTCATCTCCACAAAGCCCAGATCCTGCCATCCTGGTGTTTAAATTTGATCAGGTTTTGTTGGGTGTTTGGAAGAGGTTCTTTCCCCAGAGGGTGGTGGAGCACTGACCATTCCCCAGGGAATGGGGAATGAGCTGCTAGAGCTCAGGAGAGTTTGGACAAGGTGGGATTTGATGATCCCTGTGCGTCCCTCCCAACTCGGGACATCCTATAATTCTACAATTCCAGAATAAAGCAGTGCCCAGCAAAATGATGAGCCAAAATGAACCAGTTATCCATGGAAGCACATGAAAAACACCCCTTAGACCCTCTGGATTTGGGGATTCTTTACGGGGAGCTGAAGGCCTTGAGCCATAGGCCTCGAGCTGACAGAGGAACCCAAATATTTGGAGTATGACAAGAAGCAGCTTAGCCAATTTCACCTATCTGTTTTCATAACAGTTGGAGAGGTTTCTGCATCCCCAGAGGGTGGTGGGGCACCGACCATTCCCCAGGGAATGCGGAATGAGCTGCTAGAGCTCAGGAGAGTTTGGACAAGGTGGGATTTGATGATCCCTGTGCGTCCCTCCCAACTCGGGACATCCTATAATTCTACAATTCCAGAATAAAGCAGTGCCCAGCAAAATGATGAGCCAGAATGAACCAGTTATCCATGGAAACACATGAAAAACACCCCTTAGACCCTCTGGATTTGGGGATTCTTTACGGGGAGCTGAAGGCCTCGAGCCGTAGGCCTCAAGCTGACAGAGGAACCCAAATATTTGGAGTATGACAAGAAGCAGCTTAGCCAATTTCACTTATCTGTTTTCATAACAGTTGGAGAGGCTCCTGCATCTCCAGTGGGGAGTGGGTGTGGGGTTAGGAGAGCTGTCACACTTTGATAAGTAGGGCACTCCATTATGAAAGATTAAGGCCAGAGATGCGGATGCAGCTGAGTGTAAATGAGACTCCCAAGAGTGAAGATCAAGTTGGGAGGAAAACCATAGTAAAGCATGAAAACCAAACTTCCTACCAGGAATTGAAGCATGAAAGGGCCAAGGTGACTTTCAGCTGAAGGGCTTACTGAAAGCTTTTGGGGGGTCTCTGTGCCAAGCGTGGATGGTCCTCACTGGAAACAGATGGGAAAAGAGGGGTTCCTGCATGTCCCATGAAAAGAATCCACTCTGCAGGCTGGGGAATAGTGCTAACAAAGCCAGACAAGATACAGCTTTGATATTTCTTGGCATTTTTCTCCTATAAATATGAAGACCACAAGACTTTTAAAAAAGCCCAGAGGGTTCTTGTCTACGTGTAGTCATGTAAACCACTGCTCATCAGAGAGGCTTTCTGGCCAAGGAATTAAAGCTGTTTCCTTCCTGGCCCCATTTGTTAAAGATTTTGTCTCTGCTGCTTCAGTACATCATAACTGGCTGGGACTTCACAGGATGGGAGAGGGAAAATCTCTTCCACAACAAGGTGACAGCCATGAACACTCATCTGGTGCAGGAAAAGAAGGTGCTCTGGCCTCAATTCCATATTCCCTTTATCACAGGAACTCTGCACATGTTGTTACCTTGGCCAATTCCTTCACTCTCTCAATGACTTCATGTGAAATTTGGGGTGAATAATTCAATTTCCCTGTGCCTGCAAAAGAAGGGGGGGGGGGTTAAATAATGATTGTACTTACCCTATAAACTGCAACTCAGCATTAGATCCATCTCATCTGAGCATCTGATAATCTCTTGCTGCTTCCCACATTGTAAGCATTAAGTTTGTGGAAATATGGCCTGGAAGGAGCAGGAATGAGGCCTGTGCTCATGCTCAGGTCAGAGGAGCAATAAAAGGAACACGGAGGAGCTGCTTTGGCAATGGTGCTTCTCACTTCCCAGATCCCAGCCTCCTTTAATTAACTTTCCTAAAGTATGTGAGGAAAGAAGGGAGGAACACTGAGCTCTTCTCGTGTGCCCTGCCTGCAGCAGAGCTTCTCTCCAAGGCTATTTTCAGCAGCTGCTGCTCATTGCAGCTTCCAGCGGAGGGGGATAGGGGTGGCATCTCCCACGGAATGTGCCAGCACTGCTGCCTGCACCGCCACGTCTCAGCTTGGGGTTATAGAGGATGGTTTAAGGTGCTTGCTGAGCAGCCCGAGGGGAGGCAGGGCTGCAGCCTGGGCAGCTGCAGGTGAGGGAGCTCTGCCCTCCTTTGGGTTTGCCCTGCAGTGACCTGTCCCATGCCCAGGGACAGTGACCTGCTCCCAGTGGCTGCTGCTGGCCAGCTCCTTCCCTTTCACAGGGCTTATAGTGGGAGACTGAGCCTTGCTGGTTTATTTTCCCCCTTCCCCACCTTGTTCTCCTTCAGTTTCCCATTCCATCCTCATCATGTCTCTCATCAGGTCTCTCCCTCCCTGGATCTCCCTTTTGCACTGGGGACAAGTCAGGTGTGAAGTTCCCCATCCCTCCACCCCAGCTCTGCCCATCCAGCCTGTCCCAACCCCAGGGGCTGCCCTTTGGTCACTGAGACCCTGCAGCCATAAATTGGGCAGAACTGGACAGGGCTGAAGTGCACAGCAGTGGAGAGCAGGAGATGTGCCTGGCTCTGCAGGAGCTGAACCACATAATTTACAATTCCTGGGCAGGAGCTGAGTAAGGGCGCTGGGTTCTTACCCAGGGAACTGGGTCAGGCTCATTTCTGTGCTGCTGCATTTCCACCCCACCTTTACCTGTGAGCAGAGCCACAACCTCCTCACACCTTCCCCTCTGGCAGCAGGGCTAAACTCTGGGATGAATTCCCATCCACAGGCAACCTGATTTTGTTTCCACCAGTTTTCCCCAGTGCTCTCCCTCCTCCCATCCCTGCAGAAAGCAACTCCTGACCGGGAGCACAGCATCCAGCAACTTCCAGGAGAGCAGGAATATTTATATCAGCTGGGGATTGAACCAGATTATGTTTAGCTTTAGTCCCTTGTTTCAGAAACAATAATGTTATGAATAATCCTTTTATGTTCATACATCTTGTATAAATATCTGAAACATGTAGAAAACCAGGGAGAGGAGGGAATTCATTAAGGTGGTCAAGGGAATGTTGCTCTGAGGAACAAAGGGGGCTGCTTAGGAGAGTTAAAATTGGTTTATCCCATACTTTTTCTTTAGAAAGAAACCAGGGAAAACTAAATCTAAGGAAATTTTTCTGAACAATGGTGGGTATTAGTTTGTGGAAGCATATTTCTGAGGAGCTCATGGGAGCATTAGTGTGTTAGTTCAGCTGCCCTAAAATATGCATGATAGTTTTTCTTCTGTGTTTTACTGCAAAATTCCTGATCAGGCAGGTCCAAAGTCTGGAATCAATAGTAATTTTTCAATAGAGTTCCATGGATTTACAGGCAGGCCCCATGTGCTCATTATTTAAAATAAATGAACGGAAGAAATAGTGAATCAAAATGTGACAGGAGCAGCAATTTTTGGAAAATCACCCTTAATTTTAAGAGACCTTCAAGCCAATTTTTAAAGACGAAACAGGGCATGCATTGAATTTGCAGCTCAATGACATCATGTCACCCTGATTTCATCTGGTCCCCGCATGTTCTTGGTGGAGTGTAACTCGATGCAGCTCCATCCAGCTCGTGGCACGCTGTGATTTATTACAATTTAAATGATAAAGCACCCAAGAATGTTCAGGCAATTGGATTAGCCCATTGACTGAATGTGCAGACAGCTATTTTTAGGGAAGAGGTGTCAGTTTGTGCAATATTAGATGGCCTGATCTGTTTTTTACTGAGGGGGAACGGGAATTTCCCTTCTCTCGTGGTTCTGATGTTACCTCTGTGTTCTGCTCTTTTTAAGTGGAGATCTGAACGTCACAAGATTTTATTCATCAAAGGTGAGGCCAAGTTCTTGACACCCTCTGCTGAGTCTTATGAGAGAGAGAGAGAGAGAGAGGCTGGCAGGACAAACCAAGCCCAAATTTTGCCTGCAGTTTAAAGAGATTTAAACGCGGATTTTGGTGTTCCCACATTCTGCAGGGACGGGTCAGCAATGACAATTTATGAGGAGCAGGACTAGAACACATGCAAGCCGCTGGTGCCAAGTTCTTGATTCACACCATCCCATCCTCATAAATTATCAGGTGGATCCTCCAAGCTGGAAGCTGCTGGACCCACAGCTCCAGACAGACAGACAGACGGGAAGTGGGAAAAAAAAGATGCTCCTGTCTTTTGTTTGACAAATATTTTAGGATAAGGCTCAGAGCCAAAGCAAAAATAACCCTGAAACTGGAATAATTCATGAATAACCCCGAAACTGGAATAATTCATGAATAACGTGGCACAGCAATAAAAGGTTCGTGTTAGTGCAGTGGATTCTTTAATTCAGCCAAGAGGAGAAAGTGCTAAAATCAACACAAAGGGATCCCATTAGGAGATGAAAGGCTTGTTGCAATCCCTTTGGTTTGCTCAGCTGGGTCACTTTAGGAGCGCTGAGTGCTCAGGTGTGGCCTAATTCTCCTTTTCTTGTGTTCCTAAGCGGGGCAGGGGCTGAGGGCGTGTTTAAGGTGGGAAGGGAATTCGAGATGTGTATTTGGAAGGACGGCATTAACCATTCTGGCCATCCTACACCAAACTGCTTCAATTCTCTGGGACAAAATCAGGCAAAGGGCCCCAATGGCTCCAAAATTTTGGTTTTTTTGACAGCAAACTCTTCATTTCACATGAAAGCACCAGCAGCTTCTGGGAAACAGATTAAATCTAGTTCCAAACTTCCTCTTGATATGGATAAAAAATGTCTAGGAGAGCTGGCTGGGCTGATCCCAGCAGGAACGAGACCTCCTGCTGCTGAGCGCTTGGTTCAGCGCTTTAACATCTGATCTTACTGTCCCTGGGCCACAGTGATGCCTGGCGCAATCCTGACAATGAATTAGGGTCAGCTCAGGAAAGAATTCCTCCCTGTGCGTGTGTGGGTTCTGAACCCACCACAGCCCAGCTCTTAGGAAGGCTCTGAAGGCAGCAGAAAGAGAAAAAAAATCAAAATTCAGGAAAAAAAAATTAATTTAAAAATAGAAAAGAGCAGGTTTAAGTACTCATTCTTTTAAAAATCTCTTTTTTTTTGCATCTTCTCTAGTAGTAAATAGAGGACAATTCTGACAATGAATTAGGGTCAGCGCAGGAAAGAATTCCTCCCAGTGCATGTGTGGGTTCTGAAGCCACCACAGCCCTCTCTTAGGAGGCTCTGAAGGCAGCAGAAAGAGAAAAAAGCCAAAATTCAGGGAAAAAAATTAATTTAAAAATAGAAAAGAGCAGGTTTAAGTACTCATTCTTTTAAAAATCTCTCTTTTTTTGCATCTCCTCTTGTAGTAAATAGAGGACAATTCTGGCGCAATTCTGACAATGAATTAGGGTCAGCTCAGGAAAGAATTCCTCCCTGTGCATGTGTGGGTTCTGAACCCACCACAGCCCAGCTCTTAGGAAGGCTCTGAAGGCAGCAGAAAGAGAAAAAAAGCCAAAATTCAGGGAAAAAAATTAATTTAAAAATAGAAAAGAGCAGGTTTAAGTACTCATTCTTTTAAAAATCTCTTTTTTTTGCATCTCCTCTTGTAGTAAATAGAGGACAATTCTGGCGCAATTCTGACAATGAATTAGGGTCAGCTCAGGAAAGAATTCCTCCCTGTGCATGTGTGGGTTCTGAACCCACCACAGCCCAGCTCTTAGGAACAAGGCAAGGCTCCGGAGGCAGCAGATAGAGAGAAAAAGGCAAAATTGAGAAAAAAAATCATGTAAAAATAGAAAAGAGCAGGTTTAAGTGGTCATTCTTTTAAACATTTCTATTTTTGCATCTCCTCTAGTAGTAAAAATGTTTTGGGTTTATAGAGGCACCACCAATGCTGAGGATTTCAGGCATAAATTGCTTCGATATTGCTAATTGGGAGGGGAGGGAGAGGGGTCACCAGAGAGCTGTTACCTTTGTCTTCTGTTTTAGCAGCAAGCAGGGAAAAGCTGAAAGGAAAGGATATGAAAGGATATTGTGGCCCATGTGATGTAAAAATAGGGGCAGGCTGCTATCAAAATCAGAAATTCCCTCATGGAATTGCCCTCCTGGTTAATCCCCCAGGTGCAGCTTCCAAACCCCTCTGGGCTGGGCTTTCCTGGGCCTCATGGCGAGATTTAAATCACATATAAAATTATAAAAATAATATTAAAATGATAGAAAAAAATATAAATATATATATGAAAAGAAATAAATTATGAAAAATATTAAAATTACCTTGAAGGTAATTCTGCAGTCAGTGGTGGAGATGGAGCTGTGAAGTGCAGGGATCCCAAAAGTGCCAGTGCTTCCCATGGCAAACCCTGTGCTTTATTCCAGGGAATTCCCTGATCCTGATGTTCCCAGTCCTGCCTCACTGCTGCTGTATTTATCTACAATGAGGCCTGGCTCTGTGTGAGGCAGAATTTAATGATAGAGGAAAATATGTGCAGAGTCAGGGGTTTATCACGATCCATTTTAAAAAATAAATTAATTATGTGCAGAGTGAGGGGTTTATCACGATCTATTTTAAAAAATAAATTAATTAGGAAGCAGAACTTCTGCAACTTTTTGATTCTTGAGGTCAAAACAACCTGAGCACCTCAAGAAGTCCTGATTAAGCCAAGATTTACCTGCGCGATTTTTTCCGTGTGACTGATGCGAGTTAACAGAGGAAAATCTTTCCTAAAAGCTGTGCAAAGCTGCCAAATGCAGCAGGCTCAGCTCCAAACACCCAAAAACTGCTCAAAGGGCGGGAGCTGACAACTTTCAGTGCACTCAGAGCTGCTGAGGGCAAAGCTTCATCCCCCCACTGCATTACCTACACCGGAGGTGTCTTCACAGATGGAAAAGGCTGGAAAGGAAATATTTGAAAAGTGAGGGTGCATTAGGGGAGTGATTGCAGCAGGGTGATTTATAGCTGCAGTAATGGACTGGGTCTCAGCGAGCTGAAATCCAATTATCAGCCCTGCCATCTCAGGCAAAATGCTTAAGCCAAACTTTCTAATCAGTGCTTTTAGGGTTTGGGGTGGTTTTCAGAGGTGCTCAGCACTTCCTCACCCCACAAAAATAATAACAACATCCCTGGGCTTCTGCAAAGCAAACCCTCAGTCTCCCCTCCCCTGTCCAGGAGGAAAAAATATATTAAAAAAACCCTAAAAGAACCCATTAAATCAGATTATATTTGATACTACTGTGCTGGATGAAAATTTTCAATAACTGGGTTGAAAAATCAATAATCTTACTCCATGTTATCAGGAAAATCCAAGTGAGGAGAAGAGGTTAAAAATGGCAAAAACGAGGGATGTGATTCTCTTCCTGTAGGATCAGAGTCAGGATCAGGGACATTTCCATACCCACCTCACAAAGGCACCTGTGAAAGTTAATTGAGGCCTTTGCAGAAAGGGGCTGGGGCTCCACAGATGAAGCTGCTGTGGAAGGGCTGCATTATTATTATTATTATTATTATTATTATTATTATTATTATTATTATTATTATTATTATTATTATTATTTTACTATTACTATTACTATTACTATTACTATTACTATTATTATTATATAATGAGGGGCCATCACATGTGAACAAAACACACTCAGATATTTCTAAGATACAGATTTCTTAGATATGTTTTAGAACAATGTGCTGTTTTCCAGCAGCCTCATCCATCCCAACTGCAGAGGAATTCAGAATGTTTTGTATTTTTTTTTTAATTATCCTGAGATGACAGCATTGTTGTCTCTTTTTGGGGTATGGAAACCAAAAATGAGATTTCTTTTTTTAAAAAATAAGAAGGGAAGTTTTCACACACTCAGATATTTCTAAGATATAGATTTTTTAGATATGTTTTAGAATACTGTGTTGTTTTCCAGCAGCCTCATCCATTCCAAATCTGGATTCTGCAGAGGATCAAACAATTCCCAGAATATTTTGTCATTTTTTAATTTCTGAGATGACAGCATTGTTGTCTCTTTTTGGGGTATTGAAACCAAAAATGAGATTTCTTTTTTTTTTTTTTTAAATAAGAAGGGAAGGTTTCACACAGCATGTGCCAAAGGAACAAAACTTCTCCCTCGACATCTGTCCCTGAAGAACAGAGGAGACCTTGGTTTCATATCTCAGCTGAAGAGATAAATGTGGAAACACCTCCCCCACTGTCCCAGGGCAGTGTCAGGGACTGGGACAGATCCCTCAGGATCTGCTGGAACTGCTGCAGGCTTTGCTTTTGCCACTGGAGCCTCCTCTTCCTCCCATCTCCCAGAGAATTCACACCTGCACAGACCCTCCACACAACAAATGGAAGCTGTGCTTTGGTGGGCTGGAAACTGGGGAAAACTCCTCCTAAAATATCCAAAAATAGAGGCTGGGGAACTTTTTATTTGCGATTTTAGGAGCAATTTTATTTGCCTCTGCACTACCAGCTCGTGTGCCATGGCTTAAGGAAAAGGAGCATTTGCCTGCCTGAGGAATATGGGGGCTTCAGCTCCTTGTTGAATAATTCTAGCAATTGAACCAAAATGTTGTTTCTTCTGGGTTTTGATCGCTGTTTTTAAGTTGTCTGTTCATATATTCCAAAAGGAATTGGATGCTGATGTAAAGACATCAAGAAGGACACCACTAATTAAAAACCAGGGCTTCCCTCCTGCTACAATTTTGCAGCATCATCTTCCAAAATCCACATTACCCCCAGAAGGTCAGGCCATGTGAAAAAGAGCAAAGGGGGATGAAGGAGAACAGGAATTCTACCAAAGCTGTGCTGTTATCTCTGAATTATCCATCAAACAGGGCAGAGAAAAATCCAGATTTTGGGATTTTTTTCCCTATTTGGGCCTTCAACAGTGAGATGCAACAAGCAGATGTTGGTGGAGTGAAAACACAATTCAATGGAAAGGCAAATTGGGTGTGTGAGGTGCTCCTCGAGCCCACTAACCCTGCTCCCAAGCTGGCATCCACACCCCAGGAAGAAGCCAGCCCCAACCCCTCCATGCAGGGAAGGAGATGCTCTGCAAGCCCTGGTGGGAAGGGGAGAAAGGGGTGAGCAAAAGAGACAAACACACTTCAAGGAACTGATTGACAGAGGTGCCATTTACTGCATTCCTTGTGGAAAAACCAAGTTCTTTGCACGTTCAGACATGATACAAGCACACCAAAGCCAAACCAAAGTCCACTGATGAATTTGTGATCCTTCCCACACCTCGTGGCTCTGGAGGAGCTGGGATCCAGGTGAGTGTGACTTTATCCACAAATGAGTTCGTGCACTGAGAGGACTCTTCTCAATCCTCAGCATTTCTGATGCTTCACAGCATTTCTTGCAGAATTCATCCTCAAAGTGAAGCTGCCAGCAGGGCAGTCAGGTGAGAAGGGTGCAGTGGCCTGGGAGCACCAGGCACAGCTTCCAGGGAAGTTCAGCTTCTTGGAGCAGCCAGAGGGAGCAGTTTGGAGACTTCTCTCAGGGGCTGAGCTTCTCCTCCTTGCCCTTCCGTCCACCTTGCAGGGGGATGCAACAGCACAGAGCACCAGGGTTGGGTCAGCGTTGGTGTTTGGCAGGAGCAGCCATGGAATCAACTCAATTTATTCAGCCAGAGCTCGTCCACTCCTTGTCCCTCAGATCCTGGCTGGAAGGGTGGTGTGAGAGGCACCCAGTGCACAGCAGAGCCCCTGCTCATCCTTCCATCCATCCATCCATCCATCCATCCATCCATCCATCCATCCATCCATCCATCCATCCATCCCTCCCTGCCACCCCCAAAACCAACCAGACATTTCTATCAGATTCACCACCAGCCCACTGCTGAGACACTGCTGTAGGTGGAGCTCTGCGAGTCGAGGCAGGAAATAAATGATTCTGGAAGTGTCAGACATTTCAGTCCAGGAGATTAGAGATTCATTGACTGCAGTGTGGGAAGAGCTGTTAAAGAAAAACAATTGCAAGCAGGCTCACCAAGGAAAGCAGAGATTCCTCTTTCATCTTGGAAATTATACATTTGTTTTTTTTTTTTTTAATTGGTTGGAATGCCCTCATATATTCAAATACAGTGCCAGAGCATTGGGTGAACGACAGAAAAACGGAAGAGAAAAAATAAATTACTTTTTCACTGAAGTACCTTGGATTTCATTGTTACATGTGGGGCTACACCAGAGGGGCTCCTGGCATGTCAGAACCTCATTCCCAACCAAGAAGGTTCCAGAAAGGAAGAATTTGTGCTTAAAGAACAGCAGCCCTGTAAACCAGGAGACAGAAATACCTTGGTGTGCTTTGCTTCCTTGGGCAAAGCACTTTTGGGTGCCTTTTCCCTTCCTATTCCCACCTTTTACCTTCTACAAATGAGTCTCCACCTCTTTTTGGGCAGGGAAAAAATCTGTTTCCATGTTCTTTCAGGGGAGCTTGGAGGTTTTTCCCCTCCATGCATAACAATGATCCCAAACTGTCAGATCTTTCCCCACTGCAGGACTTGTGTGGGTATCCATGGAGTGAAAAGCACCAAAACTGGAACACAGGAGGAAAATTCAGTCTGGGCTCAGGGTAAAAGCCAGAATTATTGCTGAATCCCAGACTGATGCACATCCCCTTCTGTTATTTAAAGCAGGAGATTTTTAACTGGCTGGCAAAATCAAATTTTCAGGCATTCCTTTGTTTGGCAGAGGGAAAAGGAACCCCGAATCTATCAAACACAGAGGTCGTGAATGGCAGTTTGCAAATGCCTCTCGTGAACTTGGGGATGCATTCAGATCAAAGGAGCATAATGAGATGTTCTGAATAATACAGAGAGATATTCTGAGCAATATTTGATGCACCTAATTACTGAGAACGTGCCTCACTGAGTTTTCCAGGAAGGATCAATGCCCTGCTGGTCCTTGCCCATGGATTGCCAACCTGGATTGAGCTCAGGAGCATCGGCAGCCACTGACTCCAGGTAAAAAAACTCATGAATCCAGAGGAAAAATATATTTTCATGGCATGAGAGTTGTAGCCATCCAACTGAAGACCTAAAACAACTCCACAGATGATGATGGAGCTCTTCCCAGTTTGGTTTTGAACTTGGAATGAGAGCCCAGGTTAAACCAGAGGTCCCAAACCTCTTCTGGACTTGGCCACACATTTCTCAATGCCCAAAAAAAAGCTGAAACCAGCCAATCCAGGACCCCAATTAATATAAATTATAAAATAAAAAGGTCTTGGACTCCAGCACTCATCCAGCAGCTCCAAATGCCAGCCCCATCCCCACGAACCCAAGAGAGGCTCCTGGCTGAAAATTGAATCTTTTAAATGGATTCCTCGTAACAGATCTGGCTTCTCCTCTGCTATTGACTAATATTGAAAATTCCAGCTATGCATATTCATTTCCTCTAAATACCTGATCCCCTTCCATGGAAAATATTATCTTGAGGAAGAGCCCAATGAAATTGTGCAGCTCTTTGGTGTTACAGGATCAGGTGGGGAAGCAGCAGCAACGCTGGAAAACACCGGATCTTCGGGAAAGCCCACGTGTTGTTAGGTTTGATGAGATCCATTTTCTTGATGGCTTCTGAAAGATCTTTGTGCTAATTAGCTAAGAATACCACTGAATTATTTAATTATCTCTACTTTTGTGCCATAAAATATGTTGTCATATCACACTCTGTCTTGCTGTTGCTCTTCATAGTTAATGATGCCTTTGGAGCTCCTGATTTCCTTTGTTCTCCCTCTGCAAGTGGTTTTTGGTGCTGCTGGGGAAGGAGGGGAGAGCGCACAGGGGAGGCCAAGGGAAAAAAATCTCAGGTTTGAAAGAAATTTTGATGTGTGGGAAAAATCTTTTACACATGCTTGGCTCCAGCTCCCTGTGCCTCTGTCTCAAAGCTATATATTTATTGCTAATCTAACCAGGAATTCTTTCCAGAGGGAAAAAAAAAAAAAAAAAAGAGAGAAAACACCATTTGGAAAAAAATAAAATATTAAAAAATCGGCAAGGAATGCTTTTTTTTTTTTTTTTAACCAAGGAAGAGGTAAATTATGATAATTACTCTGGCTGGTAGGGTCCTTAAGCATTACTAATTAGCATTTATTGCCTGGATTATTGAAACAATGTGTGTGTTCCCAAGAGTGAGGAAGAACTGGGATGCTCTTTCCTTGGGAGCCCTGGGAAAAAGGCAGGGCAGCAGGAACGCAGCACAGTTGGCACCGAGGCTCCTCTCCCCGAGCTCCAGCCTCGTGCAGAGCTGGAATTGCACCTTTGGGAAACCCACGCCTTGAACTCCTCAACCCTGCCCGCCTTCCCCACGAGCTCCTCGCGGAGAAGGGAACGAAATTTAGGGCGGAAAAAGGAGGAAAAAATAAAAATTAAAAATGGTTTGGCGGTGGTCGGAGGTGCAGATGAACGTGGAGTTCATGCTCTGGGAATTGCAGCGTCTCCTGTTATTCCAGGGATTGTGCACAAACCTCCTATGAACAAGCATTTCATGGCTCTAAAGCACTGAGGCACGGCCAAGCGCTTCCTTAAAGGGTTAAAAAATCCAACAAAAAATAGGAATATTATGGTGTTTTCAACTGGCTCTGTGAAGAGCTTGCAATCAGATTTTGGCATAAACTGCATTTTAATATCGAGCATTTATAATGTGATTTAGGTTCGGAATTAGAAATCGATCAGGAATTAATCAATCATCTAATCAGCACTGGCCACTCAGCATCTCAACTGCAATTTGCTATCTGGCCCAATAAATCCTTAAGTACCTTGGAAATGATTCAGGGAAGAAAGGCAGTAAAAGTATTCTCCTTTTTTTTTTTATTTTTTTTTTCCTTTTTTTTTTTTTTTAGCTGCAGCACTCTGCAACTTTAGGTCCTGTTAAACCCCTGGAAATAAAAGAGCAACAATGGAAAACTGCAGAATGCCTCGGACCTTTTATTTTTACCTTTTCCTGCCACCAAACCCTGTGCCTTTCAACTTGGGAGAGCAAGTTCCAACTCAGCCACAACGAGGTCAAAGTCACCGAGCTCAAAGCTCCGGTTGCTGCTCAGACAAAACTCCCAGACACCAGAGTTTTGCAAAAGTTACAATATATTTTTCTAAAAAATAACTATATTTTAAAAATCCCACACCTCATTCGCCTATCTTTCTCCTTCTTAATTATTTGCATCACGTATTGCACAGAATATTTAGCAATGTGTTATATTAAATATAGTGGCAGCATATTAGATATACTTTTAATTGAAAGTTGTTCCAGCCTGGTGGTTTTTATTTCCGTATTATTAGTCTTATTGAAAATTAGTCTTATTGAAAAAGATCTTCAGCTTCACTTTTTCTATTTATTGATTAAAATAATGCCTAATATTTATTTTCTTTCCATTTTCCTTGTAAGAGAAAAAAAAGTCTTTTCATCCACAGATTCGTTTTGGTTTTTTTTTCCTAATGAAAACATAAAATCATGGAAACTGATGAAATTGTTATTAGAAAAACTCTGTAACACTAAGAGAAGAAAGCAACAAAAAATAAACCCCGAGTGCAATATCCCTCCTTTTGTCTGCACAAGGTAAAAATCGCTGCAGGAATCGTTCAGGATCGAGTTCTGGCTGCTCGAACAGAAACGATTCCGGCCGGGTATTTCTGATTTACTGAGTTTTACCAGCGCTGACATTTCTGCAGCTCCGGGGCACGGCCGTGGCTGAAATCCCCCTGAACCTGCCTGGAATTTCTGCGCCCGGAATTCTGGAGTGGGAAGCGGCGAAGGGAAGGCAGAAGGTTTGGAGGGGGGACCATTCTATTCCAGCCTTTTCTCCTCTCCTTTCCCCCTGGAAAATCACCCTGGGGGGGCAGCGCAAAATTCTCTCTTCCCTCTCATTTTCTTATTTTCCATCCTCTCCGCTCATTTTAAATAATTTTTTTTTTGGGGGGGGGCCACCTCTGCGCGCTCCCGCCGCGCCCGCGCCGCTCTGTCCCTTTAAATGGATGCGTCTGGCCGGTCTAGACTGGGAGCGACTGGAGCTGCTCCCGGTTGCGCTGCGCGCAGGGGCGCGGATCCTCCGCGGGCTCCGTCCTCCCCCTTTTCCCCTTCCCCTCCCCGCCCATTGTTTTGCCGCAGCCCCGCGCAACCCCCGCCCCGCACCGCGCAAGCAGCGCGGACACAATAGCGACCCCCGGGGAGGGGACAACGGGGACATTGGGGGGGGTTCCCAAAGCGGGGACCCCCCCCGAGAAGCGCGGGGATGCGCGGGGATGCGGAGGATGCGCGGGGGATGCGCGGGGGATGCGCGGGGGATGCGCGGGGACTCATCCCAGCCTCGCAGACAAAGCGCTCCCCCCTTCCCTTCTGGTGGAGACGGGGGGGAAAATTGCGATTAAAAGCATCGGGAAAGGGTAAAAAGAACCCCGAAAAAGCGAATTTTTGCGGGTGTGGTAATGGCTGGACAAAGGTGCGGGGATCCAGCGCTCCGGGTTGCAATTTACAACAGGTAACAGAAAATAAATGTGGATACCAGGCTGGTACCAGAAAATAAATGTGGATACCAAGCTGGTACCAGAAAATAAATGTGGCTCGCTTTGGAATTAAAGAACGTTCAGAATAATATAAAAATTCAGAAGGACAAGGCTTTCTTGGCATTTTTTTTTTCGGAGGTAAAACGCTCAGTGTAATTACAATGGCAAGAAAAAGCAGCTAAAATTCATTAAAAAAATCAAAATCAAGCAAGCAACCTTTTCCAGTTCAATAACTGTTAAACAACAGGAACCAGCAAACATATCCTAAAGCTCTTAAATACCAAAATGTTACACCGTCAATTAATTTTTGGTGCATCGTTTTAAGTCCAAGCATTTGCATTCAAATATCAAACAGTAATTCGGTGCCATAACAAGGTACAGGAACTTCATTATAAATTGCCTTGCAGAACAGAGATAAGAAATACAGTTCCAACCATAATTAATTTTACAGCAACATAAAAAAATCTAATAAAGAAAAACAGCAGCAGCAGGAAACATTCGAACATTTCTGATTCATCATTTACATATCATATTGCCCGGAAAAGCAGCAAAGCTAGAAGTTCTAGAAAAGGACTCAAAGAAAACTTCAGCATTTCTTTTTACTTTCCAACCATTCATACATGCAACCATTTTATTCTGCAGTTTATTTTTCCAACCTATAAAATCCAACCCGTCTGCTGGCTTTTTATATTTTTTTCTCTTTCCTTTTTTTTTTTTTTTTTAATTTTTTTTTATCCTTTCTTTTTTTTTTTTTTTTTTTCCCCCTTTGGTGTGTCCATAGAGCACATTTCCAAGATTAATCGTTCAGTTTTAAACTTGGAAGCATGAGGCATGCTGGGATTTCAGCTGAGGTCAAGCACCAATGTACCGAGCTGTTACTGTTACGCTCTCAGGGTACTCTGTGTTGCTCTCAAGAATGGGGGGGAAGGCAAATAAAAAATCAAAAAATCAAAATTCAGATGCTCTATGCAGTGGCTTGCAGCAAAAAAAAAAAAAAAAAAAAAAAAAAAAAAAAAAAATCTCCCTGTTTTACCACAGGCGTGATATTAATATTCCTCCATATTGGAATATCTGTGTTTATGGTTTTATTCGCTTATATTAATTAATATGTCTGTGGATGGCCACGCACACCTCGAGAACTGTATTTACATGCATCCATATCATGTATATCTTATCTACACACGCATATATAATAATCACTCTGTGTGTACACACATACACCCCCGTATCTGGATCAGCTGGAAAATTATCTCGTGAATATATACACACACATTAAAAAGAAAAAAAAAAATTGAAAAAAAAAAAACCTCAGCGGTACGAACGCTGATATTTGATTTTTATACAGAAAACGGCCACAACCACCGCCCTACATCAGCCGATGGAGGCTAAGGAGGAGAAATAGACTTATTTTTTTCCTTAAAAGGTCTCTAAACACTATTGTATGTGTGTGTATACGGCTCTAAATATACACACCCGCGCTCACACATATACACATAGAGAGAGGATATATTTCTAAAATAAAATAAAGATGTCAAAGCACAACTCACAGCTCCCAAGAGCCTAACCCGTGGATTTAAAAGCTAAACATCACAAGTTAGGGTCTCAGGGATTGAGAGGGGCGCAACAAACTAGTCCTTGCAAAAAAAAAAAAAAAAAAAAAAAAATTAAAAAAAAAATACCAAAACCAACGGGGATCAAAAAATAATAATCATAAAAAAAAAGATCAAAAGGAGAAAGAGGAAAAGAATAGCAGGCAAGTTCAATTCATGGCTCAAGATTACAAAACAGGACACACAGGTGGAAGGAAAGAGCTTCTCTAAGGACCCTCTGTTGAGAGAATACATTCCATTTTTAATCGTTTATACAAAAAAAAAAAATAATAATGACATGGCGCGGCAGGTTCCTTACAGCTCCCAACAAGGTCGCTTGCGACAAATACACGAAAAGTCTCCGCATTTAAATAACGAAGAGGAAGTTTGGGCAGTGACGGAATTATTTTCATTGTTTCACGAGAAGGAATGCAGAAATAAGAGCAGGAATCCGCAGGCTCGCTCCCGGCCCCTGGCACAAAGCGTGCAGCAGCAGCAAGGCGCTGCCTCCCCGCCCCCTCCGCCAGCCCCGGGGATGGAGAAAAGCCCCGAGCCGCCACAAAAGCAGGTAGAAACTCACCATTCGGAAGCGGGGGAGGCTCCGGTCGGCGGCGGCGGGAAGGGCCGGGGGGGCCGGGGCAGTGCCCGCACCAGGCTGGGTGCCCGGCGGGGTTTGACACCCGAGCGGGTGCGAGCGTGCGGTGTGTGCGCAGCCAGCGAGGGAGGGAGCGGCCGAGGGAGGGCGGGTGTGTGCAGCTGGGCAAGCCGCTTGCATTTTTAAAACATCTTTCTTTTTTTTTTTTTTTCCCCTCTCTCTCTTTTTTTTTTTTTTGGGGGGGGGGGGTGAAAAAAATAAATAGGGAATGTAGCAAGAAAAAAAAAAAAAAGAGAAAAAAAAGGAGGTGGTGGGGGGGTTGGGGGGGTGGGGGGAGGAAAGGAAAAGGAACCGAATTCCTCCGCAGCTCCTGTCGCCCGCCGCCCTCCGCGCTGCCCGGCAATGCCGCTGCCGCCGCCGCTGCTGCTGTTGTTATTATTATTATGATGAAGAGACGGGGCTGGGGGGCTGCGGGAGCCGGGGCCAGCCCGGTGCCGGAGCGAGCCCCAGACTGTCAGCGGGGAGGAGGAGGAGGAGGTGGAGGAGGAGGAGGTGGAGGAGGAGGAGGAGGAGGAGGGAGGAAGGGCGCGGGCAGCAGCGCCGCAGCCCCGGCCGCCCTCCCCTGCCAGCCGCCGGCCGGGGCTTCAAAGGAAAACCTGGAGAAAAAGCCGCTCGCCCGGGAGAGGAGGGTGCACACACAGCACACGGCACACACACACACAAAGGGACTCCATCCTGCACCGACTCCTCTCTCCGAGCACCTTGTGCACCCCCAGCCAATGGAAATTTACGCCGGCCATAACCCAGAGCAGGATTTCGTCCCCAGCTTGCCACCTCCTTCCCTCCGCTCTTCTCCCCCTTCCCTCCCTCCCTCCCTCCCTCCCTTTCCTCCCTCTTTCCCCCCCCCCCACCCCCCGCCCAAATAAATAATACGGATCCGCACCCTCCACCCAGCTCTGGAACCGCTTCAGGCCCAGCGGCATAAGCGGGGAGAAGCCGAAACGTTCCGGAGGGCCCGAGGTTAAAAATGCAAAATATCCGGCGCTGCCCAAGGCAGGTCCCCCCCGGCCCCGCCGCCGCCCGGCCGGGGGCAGCGGTAACAGGCACCATTACGGAACCATCATCATCATCATCATTCACTCCGTCCTTTTCTCACCTCAGGAGTCAGAGCCCATTCACCAAAGTCCTTCCTCGTCCAGGAGCTCAAATATTTTCTTTTTTTTTCCCCCCCCTTTTTTTTTTTTTTTTCTCCTTCTGGATCAGCCAGTCCCGACATCATTAAACTATAGTCCTCCTCTTCCTCCTCCTTCCTTCTCCCCCTCTCTGTCTCCCCCTCTCTCTCTCTCTCTTTTTTTTTTTTTTTTATTTCAAAAAGGGGGAGTGGGGGGTGGCTGGGGGGTGTGGGGGGAAGCAGACATAACTGCATGAAGTGGCTGCCTTTTCGAAAGCACATTTAATCTTTCCTGGCTCCCCTAGGCTTCGATGAATTAGAAGGGAAAGGAGAGGAGAGGGGGAAAGAAAAAATCCAGGCAAGGGAGGCTGTTGAGGGACAGCAAGCATCAGGCTCAAATCAACGACCAGATGAAAATGTACTAGACCACACTGCCCCCTCTCTTCCTCTCGTTCTGTCTCTTTCCCTCTCACACACTCTCACTCCTGGAAAGCTTCAGTGTCTGGTTACAGACTCTTTTGGATCCTTCCCCCCGCTCCCCACCCTCGCCCTTTGCCAACTATCCTAGAGATTCCTCGCATGCCTACTTAAATCTTTAACAGAATAAGGACCCGGCTCCCCCCCGCACACTCTCACACTCTCACACACACCACTGCCGGTCACCCTTCCCAATAATCCCTTAAGCCGCCGGGAGAAACCCTCCGGCGCATCCCCGCCGCATCCCCGCATCCCGGGTACCACCCCGGGACCCTCCTTGCTCCCGCCTTCCCGAGGGGGCGCAGGGGGCTCAGAGGGGGAGCAGAGGGGCTGCAGCCCTTCGCCTGGCGTGCCCGCGGCTGGCGGTGGATTTTAAAACAATAAAATCCAGCGCTGGCTCTCGCGGGTGCCCCCCGCTGCCCCCCGCCGCAGCCGCCCGTGGAAATCGCACGCCCCACGTCTGCAGTGAGGCAGGCAGACTGCCTGGCTCATGCCCGTGATGACTTTAGAGCTGACAACCTCCTCTCCTCGACCCCCCCTTCCCCTCCACACCCACCCCTGCGCTCAATGGCAGCGCTGCTGCCTCTCGCACCAGACTATATTTGCAATATGTGCTAATTTACCAGCTATATGCCCTTGGATTTTAAAATGAACTCATCAGTCAATGTTTCTAGTAGCGATGCTCCCTCTCTCTCCCTCTCACACACCCTCCACTGCAGACATGTTACTCATTCTGCAAGCATTTCCTCCCCGAATGTCCGTCAGACGCATATACACTTCATTGATCAAACCAAATCCCCTGATAACAATAAATAATAATACAGACAGTTAACATCAGCGGGGAGTGGAGCAGGGGGGCGCGGGGGGAGAGACAAAGATGACGACTAAATCTGCATTGTGCTTTAGGAGCTGAGCCCAGCCTTTCCCAGGGATGCTCCGCACAATGCAGAGCACAGGTAGCCCCAAACCCCGGCTCACGCCTCCCCCTGGGGCCTTCCCCAGACCCCCCTTTGCCCAAACGTTGGGGATGGCGATGTCTGATACCTGAACCCACACAGGCTTCAAAAGGCGCTTGTAGGAACAGAACAGAAGGTGGTTCTGGCTGTGGAGGAGAGGAAGCACCTCGCGAAAAATACAGCAATAAACGCAGGCAGTTTCTTTGTTAGGCTGAGCACCGCACAGACGCTCAGGAATTAAAGGTATCCGGGCACCCAAAGCCACAAGGATTGCCAGAAACACCTCCCAGCTCCCCCTGAAATCCCCTTTCTTTGTACTGAAGGCAGGGAGGAGCACCAGGTTGGGAAGAAGGGCTGTTAAACACCCCCTGTTACACACGCCCGATGTTTCAAGGGCTTTAGGGCTGCCCTGGCTTTATTTCCCAGTTTTCAGGGGCTGAAACAGGGGAGGCAGGAGGTTGGGATTGCCCCTTGGGATTCTGGCTGTTTAGGCAGCCTGTGTGGGTCTGGCAAAGAGAAAGTGGCTGCAGTGTGAGTGTTCGGGAAGTTGGGGAGGGTGGGGCTATCTAGAAATCTTTGACTCACTGGGGTAACTCCCTGAGCACAGGAATCAAATTATTGCTCCAAGCAAACTGCGTTTTATGAGCAGCAGCCTCAGAATGAATTTCTGCATGCACACAGAGCTGGGGACAGCTAAAATAAACACACGGAAATAAATATGCAGTCCCTAATTAAATTATTGGGTGCAATGCGGGAGTCTCCGGGTGATGGGAGAGGTGGGATTATGCAGCAAAGTCAGTTTGGGAATCCACAGATACAAATTTTCTTATTTATACTGGTATAATCCTGACTGGCATCAGCCTAGACAGGGGAAGAACCAAACCTGTGCACTGAAGGATCTAATCTTTGGGAGAAGTCTGGATTAATGGCTGTATCTGCCAACCATCCTTTCACTCCCTCCAGAGCCCCTCACCACCCCTGCAAGATTTTCCCATCACACAGAACATTTCACACCCATTGTCTCCTTATCTTCCCTCCCAATAAAAAAAAAAAAAAAAGTTTGAATTTTTTTTTTTCCCAAAGTTTTGTAGCAAACACATAATTTCTTTACACACTTTAGCCAAGCCTTTGGAGGATACTTATTTCAAGCAGTTAACACCTGACCCCAATTTTTGTGGGTAATTAGTGAGCTAGATAACCACACAAAGTGGGTAATTATTTAGTACCCAAGGGTACTGTACAAGAGGGTAGAGGCTGGCGGTGTTAACAAAAGCACATCCCTAATTATTGTATCCATCCTGATGTTTTAAGAATAGTTACTTCCACCTAATGATCCATGATAAATCAGTAAATTCTTAGATGGGATAACCAAGGGCAGGGAGGGAGGGCAAACCAACAGAAGGCACAACTTCAATTTGTGCAAACTCCAAAAAAAGAGAGAGGAATCCCCTTGGAAAGGCAAGACTGGAAGCGCCTGCTCTGGGACAGCCTGAAAAACATCCCTGAAAGCCACCAGGGTGGTTGGGAAGGGTGGAAAATCACTTTAAAGCTGTACAAATGGGGTGTTCTGTGTGTGGGGAGGGTCAGAAATGCCAGGGGGTTGCACCAGGCAGGGAAAAAAAAAAATCACATTTGATAAATTTGAATTATCCATCACCGCCAATATTTATGTTGCATCTCTCCCATGGAAAATGCTGCATCCTCAGGAGGATTGTCCTCAAATTTAAGAAGGGAGAAATGGGATATTAAATATTGAATATAAAAATATATATAATATATATAATATATAAAAAATTATATATATATAATTTATATATACAATTTATATATATATAAATATATATATAAATATATATATAAATAAAAATTTCTTAAGATTTGAGGTTTCACCCTGAAATCTGGCAAATTTTGAAATACATCAGTTACTAAGGGATGGAGCTGTAGGAATATTTGGAATATTGAAATATTTGAAATATTTGAAATATTGAAATATTGAAATAGAAGCCAAATAATATTCAGTAGTTAAATCCATACAAATATCCCCAAGGCAGGTGTCAGAGGAGGGTGCCAGCCTGGTTTTGGTGGCAGCAAAAGGAACAATGGCCGGAAAATAAAACTCAAGTTCCACCTCAACCTGAGGAAGAATTTCCCCCCACGGAGGTGGCGGAGCCTGAACAGCCCAGGCAGGGTTTGGTTCTCCCTGTCCCAGCCCCACCTGGCTGTGTCCCCGTGTCCCTGCTCCAGGTGACCCTGCCCGGCCAGGGGGGTGGGCTGGGGACCCTCCAGAGCTCCCTTCCCACCCCAAATGCTCTGGGATTCTGTGAGAAAAGCAAAAAAAAATTGGTTTTAATCATCAGCAGCACGCGATAGAGAAGAGTTTGCTGGAAATAGATCCATGGATCCCCTGACCACTGCCTGAGCACTTCACACTCACTTAAGGACATCCTCAACCAGGACATTAAGCTCAGAGGAAAAGCACTTTCCTCTTTTAATTGCTTTTATGAATCACCACCGACATCCAGACACTTCATTTACTGGAGTCCAGCAACCCTGTTTTGCAAACACTCCCAATTCCAAAATGGTAAAGGCCTGGCAAAAAGAATAAAATAAAATAATAATAAATTAAAAATAATAATAAAATAAAAATAAAATAAAAACAATAAAATTATAGAGGTGTCATTCTGTTTGGTTTGATCCCAGCTTTGCATTTAACTCAACTGGATGCTCTGGCAAACTACACAAAAAAGCCACAACTGGCAGCATCACCTGGCCCTGTGACCACCAGGAATTCAAAATTTAAACAGAGAAAGTTTGAAGGGTTTCCACAACTTCTCATATTTCTCTATTGTTCTGTGGTTTGTTGGGTTTGGGGGTTTTTTTTTGGTTTTGTTGGGGTTTTTTTGGGTTTTTTGTTTTTTTTTTCTGGAGTGAAATAACCACAACAGAAAGAGGCCTGAAAATTGTTCTCATCTTTAAAAAGGGGCCAAGTCTCTGCAGTCCATTTATAAATAAATATAAATAAAATTGGTATCCCCTCCACTAATCCTCTCAGGGACATGGTTTGCAGGAAATTCTTGCAGAAATGGAGCGACAGAAAGTTTGCAGAGAGAAGCTGGAAAACAGAAAGGAAGAATGAATTTAATCATGGAGACAGCATCAAAGGAAGGAGAGACCTTGGTAGCTGCTGCTGTAGCAGAAATAGAGTAAATACAAACTATTACAATTTTTTCCCCCCTCAGATCAATTGGAATTAGCAATTCAAAGGGGAAGACACACAGGAGAAGGGATGTTCAGCCAGGGAGGAAGCTTTAGCGACTTCAGCATTAAATATAAAACCTTGAGGCCTTTTTGAGAGCAGTCAATAACTTCACTCTGGGCAAAATGGACAGAGATCATTTAGGAAATATCTTTAAAGTAATGCTTACAGCTCAGCTGTAAGGACAGCTTACATGAGAATCGTTTCCAAATTAATAAAATGTCTTCAGGGGAGAAAAAAACATTCAGTAATAGAAATTAAGAATTGAAATGATGTGAGGAAAGGTGAAATTCAGAGTGGAAAGCAAAACTGGGCAAAGTTGTCATGATTTGGACATTTCCAGAATGGTGACCTTGCCAACCAAAAGCTTCCAATTTAAGCCTCAGTGTTTTGCAGACCAATTCCACACCAAATCACTGATAAAATCCATATTCTGCAGAAATACAGAACCATCAGGACAACACTTACCATGTCCCTGGAGGGTTATGAGCCCTTGGAAGAAGCTGCAGTGTCCATGTGGCTTTTGTCACCCTCCTCTGATCCCCTGCTATTCAACAGAGAGGACAGAGAGTGGTTCAAAATCATCCCAGTCCCATTTCACCACCCCCAAATCCTTTTCACCCACCACCTTGCCCCTCCAAACCAACAGATTTTCCATTAAAAAGTGGTGCTTGGGTTTTCCCCTCACCCTTCAGCTCTGCTAACAGGTTCTCCTTGAGCCCCAACTCCACCCCTCCCTGGATAATGGGGAAAAATTGAAACAATAAAGGTGAGAAAGCCACAAAATGATTGCATCTTAAGGCGGTGAAGCAAGGGGAAAGGAAAACGGTGTCTCTGTGGCTCTGGAGAGGGATGTGACAGTCAGGATGAGTGCCAGGGCTGCTGAGGGCCGGCAGACCCTGCTCAGGGTCTGTGCCAGGAGCAGCAGGCGCAGCCCCGGTGCCCCTCTGCACTCCTGCATCGCTGCACTGCACGCTCTGCTCCACCCCAGACTTGCAGCTCCTCCTGCCCACAATGCACACAGACAGCCTCAACACTTCCACGAGACGCAACGTGAAGAAAACAGGCAGTTTTCTTTAAAAAAATCTGAATTTCAGCTCATTCACTACGATAATAAATCACCTTACTTGGGATTTTTAATGTGCTGTAATCACGTTCTCGAGTCGGCTGCACAAAAATGGTTTTGGGTGATAAATCTTATCAGCGTAAAGCTAAAAAAGGTGTCAGCACAGAGGCAGCACATCAGGAACATTCCTTCCCAGTGTGATCCTTGCGATTCCAACGCGAGTGTCTCTGAACAGCTCGCTCAGGATCAGTTCCTCTGCCTTCACAGCTCCCTCAGGAGGAACAAGGACCTCTATTTTATAGGCAGGGAGTAGAACCAAAGGAAAATAAGTGACTCATCCCAGACCCCACAGGGAGTCCACAGCAGAATTTCTGGGCCTGCACCAAGGGCTTGATGAAGAAAAATAACTGGTTTCACTCTAAAGGCAGAACCTGCCCAGCCTTTGCCCATCAATAATAAATCAAGACAAGCCCCGCGAGCAAGGGACAAGATTAAAATGCCAACCTCCATTCACTTGGTGTCTCCAGGAAACCCAAACTCGTGTTTCCCACAGGAAACACCAATTCCCAGAGAAATCCCTCCCAAATCCACCTTTACCTGGCATAATTCAGTGCCAACCCCTCACTGTCGCTGTCTGACCCACACGGGTGGTCCCACGTGGAGCCAAGTGCAGCAGCAGCAGCTCCCAAGTGATGATTTGATCACTTTCCTGCTTAATTGCCAGTTTTAATTACTCGCATGGCAACAACAAAAAGTCAATCTGGCAACGGAAATCCATTCTTTGAACAACTTCTGCCTCTTCCCTCAGACACAAACTATTGCTCTATGAGCCATTCCTGATTAACAAGGGGCCCTCATGGGAAAGCCGCTGGATTTCATTTCCTTCAGCTGACAGCCCCAAGTCCCTAAAAACCAAGGGCAAAAGAACCTTTATTTTATGGTGGCAAGATGACAGTGGCTTTCCCCTTGCCATTTTCCTTCAGGAAGATATGTTAGCACTACATTTGCTCCTCCATGTGGTGGGATTTCTTAAATAAAAACGTATGTTCTATACGTCTGAGCTTGGAAGCAGAGCTGCATTAGCCTGTTAACCATCCACGTTTGCTTCAGACTTGGCCAGCCACCTAGAAAACCTGCCAAGACCTCTCTGGCAGCATTTTCCTCACAGTTCCAGGAAAACATGGAATATTCAAAGAATTTCAGGGGCCTCCCGGCCTCGTTTGTCACCACTCTCCTTGCCCACTTAGAGCTAAATCACAGGCAAATTGCTCTAATGCCCTATTAAAGATTAAAAAATGGTCTTCTCCAGAGGAGGGTATCTGAGGACAAATCTCTGCTAATATATAATGCAAAAAGCCCTGCTCAGATGTGATGCAATGTGGCAGGAGGCAGGGAGGGAGCTGCTTCACAGCCCTGCAACTTCCCAAGGGAGTTCTGTCCTGTTTGGGGCTTTTACAGCTCCCTCAGCCAGCCAGGCAAAGCAGAGATTGCTCTTGTGCTTGCTGTTATTCCAGAAACGGCTGCAACCTGACAGAGGGCAGGCTTAGATGGGATATTGGGAATAAATTCTTCTCGATGAGGGTGAGGAGGTCCTGGAATGGATTTCCCAGAGGAGCTGTGGCTGTCTCTGGATGCTTGGAAGTGTCCAAGGCCAGGCTGGAGCACCCTGGGATGGTGGAAGGTGTCCCTGCCATGGCAGGGGTGGAATTAAAGGATTTTTTAAGGTCCTTTCCAACCCAAACCATGCTGGGATTCTGAACCCATTGAGATTTCAGGGTAAGAAGGAAATGAAAAAGTGAATTTCCAGCAGAGCTCATCATCCTGGGGCTGAAGGCAATGCTGTTGAAGAGCTGACCTAGAGACAGGGAGGTGACCAAATGACATCGATTCCATACCCAAAATTCAGAGCAGAATCCATGGGAATGGCACCTGGAGACATTTCCTTTGCCATTTAAACCAGGAGCCAGCTCCTCTTAAAGAGGAAAATCCTGAGCGAACAAACTCACTCCTAACCAAGAGCAAACACTGGCCCAGAGAAAAAGGCTTTCAATAATTTGCAGAGGCTTTTTTTTTTTCTTACAGAGAATAAAATCTTCCTGTGATTTAAGATGTCAAGCAGATTTTTCTTGATTCCCAGCATTAATTTATGGATTAAACATTTTACCCTTTAAACATTTTACCCTAGACTTGAGCACAGATGGAGAGTTCCCTGTTGCTGAGAGCTGAGCAATAAAAAAAATTCATATAATATTATAAATACTTTATTTATAATATTATAATATTATAAACTATGTTTTCTTGTATTAAAAATTCATTGTGTTATATATTAATAATATAAAAATAAATACGATATTTCTGAGCAGTGATTTCTATCCTAAGACCTCCACCCAGCCCTGGTTCAGCAGCCTCACTACATCTCTACCAACACGGAATGAACTGGACACTGATTGGGTTTTTGCCATTAACACCTCCCCTGGTTAACTCCTCATTCAATAATTATTCTCACATGCAAATGAAGGCAAGCACGTGACTGAACTGTCTCAGGGCTCGTAGAAAATCAGTTCCTTTCCCACTTCAGAAGGGGAGAGCACTCTCTAAAATCAGCTGTAGATCTGCAGCAGAGAGCAGTGGAGCCTTCCCTTCCAATTTCCTTTGTGGTTTCCCTTCTTCCCCTCCAGTTTCCCTCCTGTTAGCCCTTCTTCCCCTCCAAATTCCTTCCTGTTTTTCCTTATTCCCTTCCAATTTCCTCTTTCTTCTTCCTTTCCAATTTCCTTCCTGTTTTCTCTTCCGATTTCCTTTGTGTTTTCCCTTCCTCCTTTCCAATTTCCTTCCTGCTTTCCCTTCTTCCCTTCCAATTTCCTTCCTGTTTTCCCTTCCAAATTCCTTCCTGTTTTCCTTTCTTCCCCTTCCAATCTCCTTTGTGTTTTTGCTTCTTCCCCTCCAATTTCCTTCCTGTTTCCCTTCTTCCCTTCCAAATCCCTTCCTGTTTCCCTTCTTCCCTTCCAAATCCCTTCCTGTTTTCCCTTCTTCCCTTCCAAATTCCTTTGTGTTTTTCCTCCTTCATTTCCAATTTCCTTCCTGTTATCCCTTCTTCCCCTCCAGTTTCCTTCCTGCTTTCCTTTCTTCTCTTCCAATTTCCTTCCTGTTTTCCCTTTCAAATTCCTTCCCGTTTTCTCTCTTCCCTTCCAATTTCCTTTGTGTTTTTCATTCTTCCCTTCCAATTTCCTTCCTGTTTTCCCTTCCAAATCCCTTCCTGTTTTCCCTTCTTCCCTTCCAATTTCGTGTTTTCCCTTCCCTGTCAATTTCTTTCACGTTTTCCCTTCCCTTCCAATTCCTTTGTGTTTTCCCTTCCTCCCTTCCATTCTCCCTCCTCTTTTCCCATCTCTTCCTCATTCTTTTTTCAAACCCCATCCTCCCCATCCTCTGTGGATGGAAATGCAGCTCCAAGGGGCAGCTGAGGCACCTGCCAGGCTGCAGACACCCCCTGGGCTGCTGTTTGTTGTCACAGGAGATGAGAGGCCACTTCAAACACAACCAAAACAAACTTCCCACTAAAGCCACACCAGTGCCATTAATCCCAGAATGGGTTTGACCTGCTGCTTGCAGCAATTCCTCAAATCTCCCTTAAGCTGAGGAGCACAAAGGGGCTGCCTGCGCTGGCCAGGGACTGTGGTGACCCCAAATCTCACACCAGCCTGGGCTGTGCCCCACAAATCTGCAGCCAGGATGGCTTGGGAGTGACCTCACAGTGAAACAGGGCTGGGAAAGCAGAGCCAGAGGTGACCCTCACTGCTCCTGAAACTCCTGTGACTTCTGGTAGTGCCAGGCTTGCAGAAAATTCCTTTCTGGTAATTTCTGGTAGTGCCAGGCTTATAGGAAATTAATTTCTGGTAGTGCCAGGCTTACAGATAATTCCTTTCTGGTAGTGCCAGGCTTATAGGAAATTAATTTCTGGTAGTGCCAGGCTTGCAGAAAAATAATTTCTGGTAGTGCCAGGATTACAGATAATTCCTTTCTGGTAGTGCCAGGCTTACAGGAAATTCATTTCTGGTCGTGCCAGGCTTATAGATAATTCATTTTTGGTAGTGCCAGGCTTATAGATAATTCATTTCTGGTCGTGTCGGGCTTATAGATAATTAATTTCTGGTAGTGCCAGGCTTGCAGAAAATTAATTTCTGGTAGTGCCAGGCTTACAGGAAATTCATTTCTGGTCGTGCCAGGCTTATAGATAATTCATTTCTGGTAGTGCCAGGCTTATAGGAAATTCATTTTTGGTACTGCCAGGCTTACAGGAAATTCATTTCCTGAGGAGGAAAAAGGTCTCAGCCCATGTTTGGGTGCAGATCTGTGGCTGAGTGAGCTGGGTTTGTACCCAGCCCTCCAATGATGCTCTGTCTGGCCTTGGGTGCTGCTCCCCTTCCTCTGCTCTCATTTGCACTGGACAGGAATTACTCAGTGCCACACACTTGAAAATTGCCATGAACACTTCAGGACTGCAGCTGCTCAGCCTGTGAGAAGGGCAAACATCCATTCCCCCTTTGTTTTTATTTTCCAGTAGGAAATTCTGTGCTCAATCTTTTGCAGGAGCCATCCACAACCATTTCCACCTTCACTTTTACCTCCCAGTAGGAAATTCTGTGCTCAGTCCTTTGGAGGAACCATCCATGTCCATTTCCCCTTTCACTTTTACTTCCCAGTAGGAAATTCTGTGCTCAGCCCTTTGGAGGATCCATCCACATCCATTTCCCCTTTCACTTTTACTTCCCAGTAGGAAATTCTGTGCTCAGCCCTTTGGAGGATCCATCCACACCCATTTCCCCTTTCATTTTTTTATTTCCCAGTGGGAAATTCTGTGCTCAGCCCTTTGGAGGATCCATCCACATCCATTTCCCCTTTCATTTTTTATTTCCCAGTGGGAAATTCTGTCCTCAGCCCTTTGGAGGAGCCATCCAAGGACTGGGCCCTCCAAACATCCCCAACATTTTCCCCCAAAAGTGACCAGAATTAGCAGCTTTGGACAGCCCAAATCTGCCCTTCCCACTGGATTTTCCCTGCTCTTGGGCTGCTGCTTTTCATCCCAAACCTCTTGGAGTCTCAGCTCAGTTCCAAAGTTGTTACCATGAACGCCCATAATTCTGTGTATGGTTATTAAAAACACAAGTATCTCATCTGTTCTAGACTTGCAAAGTTCCCATTAACTTTTAAAAGCAATTAGGTTCCTTTTTTTTTTTTTTTTTTTAATTAAGTCCTGTGGGAAAAAGAATGGTTTTATAAAACAGTTTGAATTTGTCACTATTTGACTCACTTTGTGAAACTGGGAGATTCCCAGTCTCCCTCCTCATCCTTTCTTTTCCTCAGAGCATCCTTTTGGTTTTTTCCTTTCTGATGGGAATGGTTCAGTGCCTCCATTTCAGATTTATGCTTTTTGCTGGCACCTTTTTAGTAATTTGGTGCAACAGCTCCTGTGCCATCTTAGTGTCTTTGGACCCAAAAATTTCCCTTTAGTGTCAAGCAGGAGTTTATCCACTCCCATTTTATACAAGGAAAGGGGCCTAAATATTAATAAAAACTAAAATTTATGGTTCGAGCTATAAATCTACTGGATATAAGAAAAATAGTCTGGTTGCCCATCAAGATTCAACGATTTTTAAAAAGGTCCTGGAGTGGAGGTGATGGGAGGGAGGAGCCACTGCTGATAAGACAGAAGAAATAATTTCAATTTCTTTCCATGTCTGCCCCAGAAACCTGATTCTTGAACTTATTTCCCCAGGAAACAAGGCCATGACATTGCACAAAGAGACTAATTTCACCCTATAGCATGTACAGATGATTTGCCTGGGGAGAACACATTTTATATTTTAATGTATAAATCTAAATATGTGCAAGTGGGACTGCCTGGAGCACCAGCAGAGTCAGGGCAGCCAGGAGTTCTGTCTTATTTAAAGAGCAAATTCAAATGAAGAAGGGATGCATTCCTAAATATTTTGGATTTTCTTCTATGGGAAATTTCCAGACATGAGATTTCTTTTCTGTTCCAGTTTGCTGAAACCCTGCAAGTCCAACACCACAATTGTGAGTGAAGCCTGAGTGGACACAGAACTTATCCCAAAAATTCAGAAATGCTGAGCTTGGTTTGACACCTAAATCCTCAAGCTATGAAGAGGGAAAAGTGGGAATGAGAAGGAAAAAGTTGGTTAAAAGAGGGAGATGTGCACTCCCATCTGTGCCTCAGATGGTTCATTTCCAAATATTGAGCTGCTCCACACCAGCTCATCCTTTCACTGGGAGCTGCAATCAATGTCCCCATCTCACTGAAAGGGCATCTGTGTCCCTCATAGATTAGATTTTTATATGAATAATTTTATTCATTACATATTTCAATTAATTTATGTATTCTTTTAATTTATTTATTTAAATATTTCAAATTTTGTTATGATTTTATATAAAATTCCATACACTCCAACACACATACACAGAGAGAGAACTTCCCTCTCCTGGGCACTCCAAAGGTGTGAGGAGCAGCATTTCTGAGCTTTAATTTATTTTTTATTATTTTAATTTTATTTATTTATTCAAGTATTTTAATTAATTTATTATTTTTTATAAAATTCTATACTTTTAAACTCCAACACACATACACAGAGAGAGGAATTCCCTCTCCTGGCATTCCCAAAGATGTGAGGAGCAGCATTTCTGAACTAAAATTTATTTCTAAACTATAATTATTTTTTATTATTATTAATATTTAATTGTATTTATGTATCTATTTACATATTTTAATTTATTTATAATTTTTTTATAGAATTCTATAGTTTTAAACTCCAATATATGTACAAAGAGAGAGAACTTCCCTCTCTTGGCACTCCCAAAGGTGTGAAGAGCAGCATTTCTGAGCTATAATTTATTTAATTTTAATTAATTTATTTATTTTATTAATTTATTAATAATTTCATATAAAATTCTATACTTTTGAACTCCAACACACACACACACACAGAGGAGTTCCCTCTCCTGGCATTCCCAAAGGTGTGAGGAGCAGCATTTCTGAACTAGAATTTATTTCTAAACGATAATTATTTTTTATTATTATTAATATTTTACTTGTATTTATGTATCTATTTAAACATTTTAATTTATTTATAATTTTTTATAGAATTCTATAGTTTTAAACTCCAATATATGTACAAAGAGAGAGAACTTCCCTGCTCTGGCGTTCCCAAAGACGTGAGGAGCAGCATTTCTGAACTAGAATTTCTTTCTAAACTATAATTATTTTAAATTATTATTAATATTTTAATTGTATTTATGTATATATTGAAATATTTTAATTTATTTATAATTTTTTTATAGAATTCTATAATTTTAAACTCCAAAATATGTACACAGAGAGAGAACTTCCCTGTTCTGGCATTCCCAAAGACATGAGGAGCAGCCTTTCTGAACTATAATTTATTTAAATTAATTAATTCATTTTATTATTTTAATTAATAATTTTATATAAAATTCTATACTTTTGAACTCCAACACACATACACAGAGAGAGGAGTTCCCTCTCCTGGCATTCCCAAAGATGTGAGGAGCAGCATTTCTGAACTAGAATTTATTTCTAAACTAGAATTATTTTTTATTATTAATAATATTTTAATTGTAGTTATGTATCTATTTACATATTTTAATTTATTTATAATTTTTTAATAGAATTCTATAGTTTTAAACTCCAATATATGTACAAAGAGAGAGAACTTCCCTGTTCTGGCATTCCCAAAGACATGAGGAGCAGCCTTTCTGAACTATAATTTATTTAATTTTAATTAATTTATTTATTTTATGAATTTATTAATAATTTTATATAAAATTCTATACTTTTGAACTCCAACACACATACACAGAGAGAGGAGTTCCCTCTCCTGGCATTCCCAAAGGTGTGAGGAGCAGCTCCGAGTCTGGGGAATGAAATTATCTTTATTTTTAACTGTCTGATCAACTTTCAGACAGGAAATCCAGATGAAATCATGCAGAACCCCATCATAGTCATCATCATCATCATCATCATCATCATCATTTACTCCCAAGGTTGCTGTGCTTGGAATTCCAGCTATGACAGGAATTCTGTAGATATGACAGAGGTTTGGAAATGGCACCAATGGAACACTCAGGGCCTTTTTCATGGAACAATGAGTCATTCTGGCATCCCACTCCAGCTCATCCCAGTCCTTACAGAACTGCCATGGACAAATTTCACTCTGCTTAATGCATCTGATTGAGGAGGGTGTAGAAACAGATGGAACTCACTGGTTAAAAATAAAAAAAAAGAAGGCAAAAAAAAAATCCCTCAAATGATGAAAGTTTCATTTTCCACATGCCATGTGAGAACAGAGAAGCAAAACATGAGCACTACTGGGAGGATTTTCTTGCTGCCCAGCAAGCCAGAAGAATAAAAGAATTCAGAATACAACACTTGAATAGCAATTCTGGGCAGATAATTTCAGTGGTGCTCTACAAGAGGCTTAAAAGCTTCCCTTAATATGCACTTTACAACTGTGGCAGACTAATGGTGGTGCAAGACCACAAAATATTCCCCAAATCATTTCCCTAATGACCTAAAGCTTTCAGATGGGCTGGCTGGATTTGCTGTGTGTGATTTAAATGAGGATTGAGTTGAAAATTAAAGATTAAGCCAGAGCAAGAGCTGTCACCTGTCTCTCAGGAATGCACCTGTATTACAAGCAGTGCAGAATGCCTGCACAGCAAACACAGGATGGTTTTGGGGTCAATACTGACTCAATCTAGGCAGAGCACATCCAAATATTGGGTTTTACCATGGTCCACAGCTGGAATGCAAAGTTTTTAGGGACACACTGGTTCCCAGCCTGTGGCAGTTTGAACTGTTCCCATTCAATCCACGTAAACTGGGATATTTTACAAAATATTCTGAATTTTTTAACTGAGGGATCTCAGCACAAATGATTATTTTACCTTCTCTGTGTCCTTTCAACCTCCTTCCTAACTGCTGGGTGCATGGCTGGGATTTTGGGATGCATGGATGGGATTTTGGGGTGTGTGGCTGGGATTTTGGGATGCATGGCTGGGATTCCTGGGTGTGTGGTTGGGATTTTGGGGTGTGTGGCTGGGATTTTGGGGTGCATGGCTGGGATTTTGGGATGCATGGATGGGATTTTGGGGTGTGTGGCTGGGATTTTGGGATGCATGGATGGGATTTTGGGGTGTGTGGCTGGGATTTTGGGATGCATGGATGGGATTTTGGGATGCATGGCTGGGATTCCTGGGTGTGTGGCTGGGATTTTGGGATGCATGGATGGGATTTTGGGATGCATGGCTGGGATTTTGGGATGCATGGATGGGATTTTGGGATGCATGGATGGGATTTTGGAGTGTGTGGCTGGGATTTCTGCAATTCCTGCAAAGCTGGAGCAGAGCACCCTTGGAAGTCACTGCTCTTCTGTCAGGTTTAGAGCAGGTTTGGGATTAGAAAAGAGTCAGAAGTTGCTGGGAAGAAGGAAGGCACAGAGACACAACTGTCCTTCCACTGGACACCATTCCATAATTCCTTGGATGTTTGCAGTTTCCTTCATTACATGTGCAAGCATCGGCGCCTTTTTTTTTTGTTCCTTATCCCTAATAAATCCCAGTAAACTTGGAATCCATCTCACATTTCCTTGGGCCTCCTCATGGCAAGGAAAGTTCAGTGCCCTCCACACCTGTGGTCCATGAGGGAGAGCAGGGATGGAAGTGGGGTGTGCCATGAATTCCCTCAGAGGGATGGAATTAGGGCGTGCCATCTTCTCTCCATGAATTCCCTCCCAGGGATGGAAGTGGAAGTTCTCCTCTCCATTAATTCCCTCCCAGGGATGGAAGTGGAAGTGGAAGTTCCCCCCTCCATGAATTCCCTCCCAAGGAATGGAAGTGGAAGTTCTCCTCTCCATGAATTCCCTCCCATGAATCCCAGTGGGGTGTGCCATCTCCTCTCCATGAATTCCCTCCCAGGGATGGAAGTGGAAGTGGAAGTGGAAGTTCTCCTCTCCAAGAATTCCCTCCCAGGGATGGAAGTGGAAGTTCTCCTCTCCAAGAATTCCCTCCCAGGGATGGAAGTGGAAGTTCTCCTCTCCATGAATTCCCTCCTAGGGATGGAAGTGGAAGTTCTCTCCATGAATTCCCTCCCAAGGAATGGAAGTGGAAGTTCTCCTCTCCATTAATTCCCTGCTAGGGATGGAAATGGAAGTTCTCCTCTCCATGAACTCCCTCCCAGGGATGGAAGTGGAAGTTCTCTCCATGAATTCCCTCCCAGGGATGGAAGTTCTCCTCTCCATGAATTCCCTCCCAGGGATGGAAGTGGAAGTTCTCCTCTCCATGAATTCCCTCCCAGGGATGGAAGTGGAAGTTCTCCCCTCCATGAATTCCCTTCCAAGGAATGGAAGTGGAAGTTCTCTCCATGAATTCCCTCCCAAGGAATGGAAGTTCTCCCCTCCATGAATTCCCTCCCAAGGAATGGAAGTTCTCCTCTCCATGAATTCCCTCCCAGGGATGGAAGTGGAAGTTCTCTCCATGAATTCCCTCCCAGGGATGGAGTGTGCCATCCCCTCTCCATGAATTCCCTGCCAGGGATGGAGTGTGCCATCTCCTCTCCATGAATTCCCTCCCAGGGATGGAGTGTGCCATCTCCTCTCCATGAATTCCCTCCCAGGGATGGAGTGTGCCATCTCCTCTCCATGAATTCCCTCCCAGGGATGGAGTGTGCCATCCCCTCTCCATGAATTCCCTCCCAGGCTATTTCTGGTCCTTCACTTCCCGCTCAGGGACCCCAAACGAGGCCAAAGTTTCCACTTCCCTATCTCAGGACAAACACTTTGCTGGGAGGTGGATTGTTTCTTTTGCATTTCACATTCCAGTGGAAACATTCCCTGAAAAACAGTGGCTATCTCCCTGGCTAGCCAGAGGCTGAACTGAATAAAAACTGGGACTGCAACCCAAGGAAAACAGGACATTTTTGTGCCTCCACTGCTCAAGCTGGGAGAAACAAAACCAGCAATTAAAGGCAGCTCTCAGGGCGAGCCACCTTCCTTTTTTCTTCCTCCTCTCCTCATTTACAGCTCCTGAGTTGTTCCTTTCCTCGTTGCAAAAGGTCCAGGACTGTAACAGTGCCACGTTCTCCTGGAAATCTCCTTAAATGGCACATGATGGAAGCCATATGATGGGAGCTTAATTACACAGGGGGCATATGGAAGGCATATGACACGGGGACATATGGAAGGCATATGATGGAAGGGCATCCGAGGACATATGATGGGACTCTAATTAATTGACAATACATTCCTCTCATCAGGGGGAGAGCTGGAATGCTGTTTTGTTCACAGGGAAAATATGCACATTGAATTATGTTCACCACTGGCCATTCTCCTTTTTTAATTACGGTTCCTCGGGTTTTGGAGCGGGATGGGGCTTTTCATTCACATCTCACAGCTTTAGCATCGAGTTGGGTTTGACAGGGTTGTTATAAATAATCATCGGTTTTGAACCTTCTGAAGTTTGGAGTGTGAGGAGCAAATCTGAAATGTTACCACCAAAAAAATAAGAAAAGAAGAAAAGCCTGTTCTTATTTGGGATTATTCACAAAACTGCTCCTGAGAAGTCCTAAGCAGGTTAAAAAAACACAAAAAAACCCCAAGAAAAGAAGTGCATGTTCTTATTTGGGATTATTCATAAAGCTGCTCCCAAAGAAGTCCCAAGCAGGTTAAAAAACCAAAAAAAAAAAACCTGAAAAACCCAAAAAAAAGAGCCTGTTCCTATTTGGGATTATTCATAAAGCTGCTCCTAAAGAAGTCCTAAACAGGTTAAAAAACCACACATACAAAAAAAAGGAGCCTGTTCTTATTTGGGATTGTTCATGAAGCTGCTCCTAAGAAGTCCTAAACAGGTTAAAAAACCCCCAAAAAAAAGAGCCTGTTCCTATTTGGGATTATTCACAAAACTGCTCCTCAAGAAGTCCCAAACAGGTTAAAAAAAACAAAAAAAAACCCAAGAAAAGAAGAGTATGTTCTTATTTGGGATCATTCATAAAGCTGTTCCTAAAGAAGTCCCAAACAGGTTAAAAAACCACAAAAAAAAAAACCAAAAAAAGAAGAGCCTGTTCTTATATGAGAGATTATTCATAAAGCTGCTCCTATAGAGTCCCAAACAGGTTGAAAAACCACCAAAAATACCAAAAAAAGAAGAGCCTGCTCTTATTTAGGATTATTCATAAAGCTGCTCGTAGAGAAGTCCCAAGCAGGTTAAAAATCCACAAAAAAAAATTAAAAACATAAAAAAGAAGAGCCTGTTCCTATTTGGGATTATTCACAAAATTGCTCCTAAGAAGTCCCAAACAGGTTAAAAAACCACAAAAAAAACCCCAAAACCAAAAAAAAAAAAGGAAGACGCTGTTCCTATTTGGGATTATTCACAAAGCTGCTCCTAAAGAAGTCCCAAACAGGTTAAAAAGCCCAACCCTCATGGCAAAAACCCTCTGTGTTGGATGGGAATCAATGCAGCTGAAAATTTTGCACTTCCATCTGCAGAAAGATTTATGGGGGGGAAATAAGGTAGTGCCTGGAACGTGCCAAGCAGATTCCTCATTTCTGAACTACCTGCATGTGTTTGGGGCATGTGCCTCCCTGAAACACAGAGCAGCCTTGTGTGACCCCAGATCCTCTCCTTGTCCTGAGCAGCTGCAGAGCTATAAACCATGGCAGTGGTACCTGTAACCTCCTTGAAAGCAAAATGGGATCAAATCCCATTAATCCACTCTTGGAATAACTCATGAGTGAGCCCTGAGTAACCCTCACAGCTTCTCTTTGCATTCAGCAAACAGGGATTTGCAGATATTCAAGTTTTTAAGGGCCATTTTACCAGAAAAAACCCCAATTTTCTCGGTTATTTAGATACCTTGAAATATCATTACCGTGTTCACACTTTCAGATTAACCTGATGAAATCAACCCAGTGCCTGCTCTTTATTTTTCTTCACCAACTGAACAAGTTTAGGAAGAGACAGAGCCTCTTAATTCTGGGAACTCAGAAAACCTTGCCAGAATTACTCATCTAGAGAGTGAAAAGATTTAAGTTCAGGTCCTGGGCCCTGACCAAGGGTTGTGGCCACCACCTTCACCCAGGCCCCCAGAGGAGCTGAACCCTGAGTGCTGCCAGCATCAAAATGTTCACTTTTCTCTTCCAGCTTTAGGAGAGTTTCAGGGGTTTCTCAGGTCTCCAATATTCAGGCAAATAAAACCATGGACTTCAGGAGCAGTTGGGGAAATTGGATGTTCCCGAATCCCTGCATTTTAGACCGGTAAAACACACCCAGAAATGTGGGGTTTTGGTCCCACAGCTTCTCCACAACATTTGGGGTGTTCCCCATCTCCTTCACCCAATCTGCTGGGAGGGAGAAGCAAATCTCTGCTTTGAAACACTCAATTTTAATATATAAAAACCCCCAAAAATCCCTAAAAAATTCAGCTGAGTGTATTCCCCACTGGATATTCCCAAGGAACAGCTCTGTAAATTTAGGTGCTTTCACCAAAACCCTCCAAGGCTTTATCTGGAATAAATATCTGGATAAAGCCTCCAAGGCTTTATCTGGAATAAATATCTGGATAAAACCTCTAAGGCTTTATCTGGAATAAATATTCCCAATTCCCTGCATTTTAGACCTGTAAAACACATCAGAAATGTGGGGTTTGGTCCCACAGCTTCTCCACAACATCTGGGGTGTTCCCCATTTCCTTCACCCAAACTGCTGGGAGGGAGAAGCAAATCTCTGCTTTGAAACACCCAAATTTAATGTACAAAAACCCCTAAAAATCCCTAAAAAATTCAGCTGAGTGTATTCCTCACTGGATATTCCCAAGGAACAGCTCTGTAGATTTAGGTGCTTTCACCAAAACCCTCCAAGGCTTTATCTGGAATAAATATCTGGATAAAACCTCTAAGGCTTTATCTGGAATAAATATTCCCAATTCCCTGCATTTTAGACCTGTAAAACACATTAGAAATGTGAGGGTTTGGTCCCACAGCTTCTCCACAACATCTGGGGTGTTCCCCATTTCCTTCACCCAAACTGCTGGGAGGGAGAAGCAAACCCCTGCTTTGAAACACCCAAATTTAATGTACAAAAACCCCTAAAAATCCCTAAAAAATTCAGCTGAGTGTATTCCCCACTGGATATTCCCAAGGAACAGCTCTGTAGATTTAGGTGCTTTCACCAAAACCCTCCAAGGCTTTATCTGGAATAAATATCTGGATAAAGCCTCCAAGGCTTTATCTGGAATAAATATTTCCAAATCCCTGCATTTTAGACCTGTAAAACACATCAGAAATGTGAGAGTTTGGTCCCACAGCTTCTCCACAACATTTGGGGTGTTCCCCATCTCCTTCACCCAAACTGCTGGGAGGGAGAAGCAAACCTCTGCTTTGAAACACCCAAATTTAATGTACAAAAACCCCTAAAAATCCCTAAAAAATTCAGCTGAGTTTATTCCCCACTGGATATTCCCAAGGAGCAGCTCTCCTGAGGGCTCTGTATATTTAGGTACTTTCACCAAAACCCTCCAAGGCTTTATCTGGAATAAATATCTGGATAAAGCCTCCAAGGCTTTATCTGGAATAAGTATCTGGATAAAACCTCTAAGGGTTTACCTGGAATAAAAATCTAGATAAAGCCTCCAAGGCTTTATCTGGAATCACCAGCCTTGTTTGACTCCCAGTGTAGAATTAACTGAGCCAATCAAAGTCTAATGGAAAGGAGGGAAAAAAAACCAGGATATTTTTACCTTTGGAGACTTCTGCTTGCTGACCATGCAGGCAGGAGCACTGAGAGGTTGCCATGGTGCTTTTTTTTGGGAATGTTAACACCACGCTGCTCGAGGGCTAATGAAGGAAGACAAACATCACTGGATTTGCTACAAACTCAATTAAACACCAACAAGTAGAGAAAAAAACGCTTACAAAATCAACATTTTGATAATTCTAAAGAGGCAGAAGGGTTTCAAAAGGGTTTTCCAGCTGGTCTTACCTGCTCTTTTCCTGTTCCAGGTGTCCAGAGCAAAGAGTGCTGAGGATTTTTGGTCGCTCCTCACGCCGGTGTGTGCAAGACCCAAGGAAAGCTAGGAGGTTGTACAGTTATCTCCCTTGGTGTAATTCTAAACTATACAACCTACTACCTCAACCTGGATGCATGCAGTCAAAAATTCATAACCTCTTCTACTTACGTGCACAAAAAAATAAATAATAAAAAAAAAAAAAAAAAAGGCCTCCAGATCCTCAGTGGTTTTAATTTAGAGGGGATAAACTGCTGGGGGAAAGACATCGAACCCAAATTCAGCTCCCCACAATGGAAATGGGATAAGACACGACAAGCCAGGGTTATTCCTGCTGGATTTGGGTAAGATCATGGAGGTTTTCACATGAGATGGAATTTTTTCCCCTGGCCAAAATAACGGTGTTCCCTTTCCACAGCAGATTCAGAACATACACAGACATATTTATTTCTTAGAAAGCATTTAAAGAAGGCTGAGGGTGAAATTTGTCTTTTCCTTTCTGAACACAGCACACTGACCTCGACCTTGGCTCCTGGATGTCTGAAGGATGTGCAGGAATGGGGTTGGGAGAGAGCTGTAGAAGGGGCACAAACCCTGAGGTGAATTTGACCCTCACACTAAAGGGTCCAAATGAACCATTCTGGGAAATCACCTCAGCAGGCAGCCACCTTCCCTTCACAGGCCACATATTTTTAACTTGTATTAATTCCCAGACAAACAAGCAGGATGTTATCCTTGTGACTCACCCAGCACCCACCAAGGTAGTACTTAAAGCAGCAGACTTCCTGGTTTTTATTATTATTATTTTTATTTCTTTATTTCTTTATTTTTATGATTATCATTATTATTACTATTACTGCTACTATTCTTATTTTGTTATTGTTATTATTGTTATTATCATCCCCAAATGTGCTGGTGGTGCTGGAGCTGCCCCTCAGGTGAGTCCAGCCCCTGGCACAGGAAGGGGATTCCAAGGGAATCAAACCTCAGGGATGAACATTGAGCTCTGCTGAATTCCCAAGATAAAGCAGAATTCCTGACGATGGAAAAGGCACTGCCCTGCCATTACAATCAGAATTCAGCCTGCAACAGCAGGAGAACGCGTTGGAAAAAATGCAAAATAATCTCCCTGTGATGTCTGAGTGCCCATGGTGTTGATGGGATCCCAATTTCTCATGATTCCATATTTAGTAAAGTTTACTTTGACCAAAGAATGGAAATGCAGCATATCTGAGTTAGCAGCAGAGAGCACAGGCACTGTTAACTGTTTGATCAGTTGGAGCAGTGACCACAGCACAGCTCTGGATAAGGAGCTGGATAAAGTCCCATTATTTGTACCATTATTTGTGCCATTATTTATTTGTGCCATTATTTGTGCCATTTTTGTGCCATTATTTATTTGTGCCATTATTTGTGCCATTATTTATTTGTGCCATTACATGTGCCATTATTTATTTGTGCCATTGTTTGTGCCATTTTTTGTGCCATTATTTATTTGTGCCATTACATGTGCCATTACTTGTGCTATTATTTATTTGTGCCATTACTTGTGCCATTATTTGTGCCATTTTTTGTGTCATTACTTGTGCCATTATTTTTGCCATCACTTGTGCCATTGTTTCTGCCATTACTTGTGCCATTGTGCCATTGTTTCTGCCATTATTGGTGCCATTATTTATTTATTTGTGCCATTATTTGTGCCATTATTTATTTGTGCCATCATTTCTGCCATTATTTATTTGTGCCATTGTTTGTGCCATTTTTTGTGCCATTACTTGTGCCATTATTTGTGCCATTGTTTCTGCCATTATTGGTGCCATTATTTGTGCCATTATTTATTTATTTGTGCCATCATTTCTGCCATTATTTATTTGTGCCATTATTTATTTGTGCCATTACTTGTGCCACTATTTGTGCCATTATTTCTACCATTATTTGTGCCATTATTTGTGCCAGTATTTCTGCCATTATTTATTTCTGCCATTACTTATTTCTGCCATTATTTGTGCCATTCTTTGTGTCCCTTCGTGTCCCTTCATGTCCCCTCTCCGTGCCTGGTCTGGACAGGAGCAGAGCAGAGGCAGGCACAGCCCTTGTGACACTTCCCCATGGTGGCACCGAGCTCCCTGTTTGTTTTCTGGTGATTTTTGTCAATTACATCTTTACCCAATTAGCACAATCATACCTAATTACACAATTAGGGTGGATCTGTAATTTAATGACAATGCTGTGATATTTTATCGATGTCAGGAAGCTCCTGTTGAACATGTGGAGCTCTGTGCTCCTAAATCAGCTCATGGGGCCCCAGTGCCTTTTGCTGGGACCCCTTTTAGGCCTCTTGCTGTTTCACACTCCCAGAAATGATTTCACCCTTCTGGGGACAAAAGGAATCTCTGGCCCAGCCCAGCCCGGCCTTATTCTAAAGCTCCAGTGTAATTAAAAAATTGTGGTTTTTCTCTGCCTGTAACTCTCTGATTCCTGAAGGAAACACGACTCCAGCTGCTGTCCTAGCACAGAAATGCCAGGATTCACATCCAGGGAATATTTTTTTCTAAAAAGAGACAGAATTCCACTGCAGAATTTCTCTGAGGCTCTCCAGCTCTGGAGATCCCACCTGCCCACACCACAAACCCCAGGACTAAGCTCAGACTGGACTGGGAACTTTTCACTCCTCACTGGTTTTATTCCTGTTCCCTTCACAGGCTTCAGGTGAGAAAAAATCCACAAAGCTCCTTCCCCTACCCACATTTCCTGCTGAATTTCCCCAAGAGCTGGTTTTTGGGAACTGCCTGATGGGAATATCCCATTCTTTTCAAACAGTGGAAAGAAGCAATTCAGCCACACAGAAAAGCAGGGGTGCAGAGGGCAGAATATTCCCAAAAAATGCCCTAAACCAGTGCCTCATGCATGAAGCCCCTGCCCTAAATCACATTTTAGATGCATTTACAGACCTACTGACTTGGAACAGGATTCCAGCAATGGGCACTCATTATGGAAAGCTGAATTTTGTCTCATTATAATCAGGAAAATCATCAGCTGAGGGGGGCAGAGGGCAGAATATTCCCAAATAATTATTATATTTTATATTTTATATTTTATATTTTATATTATATATTATATATATATTATAATGTATATATAATTATATAATATATAAGAATATTAGAATAATATAAGACTATTAGAATAATATAAGAATGTTCCCAAAAAATGCCGTAAAACAGTGCCTCATGCCTGAATCCCCTGCCCTAAATCACATTTTAGATGCATTTACAGACCTACTGACTTGGAACAGGATTCCAGCAATGGGCACTCATTATGGAAAGCTGAATTTTGTCTCATTATAATCAGGAAAATCATCAGCTGAGGGGTGCAGAGGGCAGAATATTCCCAAATAATTATTATATATTATATATTATATATTATATATTATATATTATATATTATATATTATATATTATATATTATATATTATATATTATATATTATATTATAATGTATATATAATTATATACTATATAATAATATTAGAATAATATAAGAATATTAGAATAATATAAGAATATTCCCAAATAATGCCCTAAAACAGTGACTCATGCCTGAATCCCCTGCCCTAAATCACATTTTAGATGCATTTACAGACCTACTGACTTGGAACAGGATTCCAGCAATGGGCACCCACTATGGATGGGCAGAGAAACTGAATTTTGTCCCGTTATAATCAGGAAAATCATCAGCTGAGCTCTGGCTCTGAACCTTTGAGGCTGTGAACGATGCAGAAGAAGGAGGAGCTCACCTTCTCTCTCAGATGCCAGGCAGGGCTTGCCAAGGAGGGGGTGGCACACCAGAAAATATCCCCAAAGCAAATGCATTTCCTGAAGTCATTGAGCAAAAAATAAATACAAAAAAACCCCACAAATGCCATGGTTCCAGCTGGAGGGCTGAGATCCCATTTGCCAAATTTCAGCCTGGAGTGATCTTTTATTATTTTCTTTCAGACAGGAGGGGGATTTTCACGCTGGAAATGCTGACACGGTTCCTGCTGCTCACCTCACTCCTCCAGCTTTATTTGGTGACATTTTCTTCGAAGTTGGTTGTAATGAGGAACCTCAAGAGATTCAAAGCTTTACCCCAACTCAGAGAGCTCTCCTAGAATTCTGGCAAACACCCTAAAAAGGGCTGGAAGTCCAAGAGGCTGCAAAGTAGGGAGAGAAACCTCATCTGGGCTCAGCTGAAATCCAGAGCAAGTAAATATTTTGAAAGCTCTCCAAAATTTTTCAACTCATGACAAAAACCTTGCCTCAACTTTTAGCCAGGGTTGCAGCAATCTGAAGGTTTGCTCAATATTACATTTCAATCTCTGGGTTTTTTCTAGGGGAAAGGTGGCTGAGCTCTCACTCCTGAACCAAATGGGATTTTTGGGAGGAGCTGGAGCATCAGCTCTGGGTGAGAGAACAGAACAGCACAGCTTCTCTTTGCATTCAGCAAACAGGCATTTGCAGATATTCAAGTTTTTAAGGGCAATTTTACCAGAAAAAACCCCAATTTTCTGGGTTATTTAGATACCTTGAAATATCATTCACACTTTCAGATTAACCTAATGAAATTAACCCAGTGCCTGCCCGTGCTGATCTAAGGGGGAAAGTGGCACAAGTCAAAAGTGCTGATGACTCTAAACAACCCCAAAACTTTTTTAAAATGACTTTTTGGTTTATCCCAGGCCTGCTTTGTGACTGAAACCTTGCACAGCATGGCAGGGTGGCACAAATCATAAGTGCTGCTGACTCTAAATTACCTCAAAACTTTTTAAAAATTATTTTTTGGTTTATCCCAGGCCTGCTTTGTGACTGAAACCCTGCACAGCATGATCTGGACCTGGAGCCAAGGCTGCTTTCACCTGCATGTGAAAAATGAAGGAACTGACAGGAAGCTGAACCAACAACTCCAGGGTGGATTGCTGGGGCTGGATTTCACCATGAACCTCCAAAAATCCAACCAGGGGCTCCCCAGCCCAGCTGGAGCACTCCCAGCTCGGGGAATGCCAGGAGCATTCCTGGCTCAGGTGCCTTGGATCCCTCCCCTAAAAATCCTCTCCTTATTTTTTCCCTTATTCCTTCCCTTACTGATCAGAAGCAAATAGACAAAAAGAGAGGGAGGAGGTCGGGGAGGAAAAAAAAAAATCAGATTACTGAAATAACCAGAATAGTGAAATTTATCTGCTTTTTAAGAGTTTAACTAGATTTGATGATCTGAATAAGAGTATTTGGATAGGGTTCAAATTCCAGGGTGCACAATTCCATTCTGCTTCTCACCAATCCCATTTGCCACTGTATATGGTTATTCTAATTATTGTGTGCTCCTCTGCTGACAGGGGCTCCCTGTGCTCCTCACCAGGCTGGGAAAGGAGGGAACTCACAAATAAATTCCATTTTTCATCCCTCACTGGGGACCACAAGACATCCCTGGCTGCAGGAGACCTTACAGGTGTTCTCAGGCAGCAACAGGAGTGAGAGATGGTCAGGGACAAATGGCACAGTGATAATTTGAGGGAGAAAAAGAAGATTTACAAAATATTAAAATTGAAATTAAAAAAAAATATATATATTTGGGCAAGCTTTGCTTCCTCAGAGAAGAACTTCTGCTGCTTTCAAGTCCTAACTCCGGCCAAACAAGCCCAGCAAAACCTCTCCAGATGCAGCCACACAGGAGGGTTTGGGGTTTTTTTTAACTTCTAAGGCAGCCACTCTGCCCATTTCCAGAGAAAGGAGCTGCATTAATGAAGGCACTGATTTTTAGAGAGGATTTGGGGACATCTTGGGGTAATTCCCATGTCCAGGAGCTCTGGTTTGACTCCAGCAGTGCCTCTTTAAGTCCTCCTGCAGCCTCCAGGTGGCTGAAGGGCTCTGCTCTCAGCAGATAATATTATATTATATATTACATATTACATATTACATATTATATATTATATATTATATATAATATATATTATATATATATATTATATATTATATATTATATATTATATATTATATATTATATATTATATATTATATACTATATATTATAGTATATATTATATATCATATATCATATATTATATATTTATTATATATTTATTATATATTATATATTATAGGGTGTAGAGTATATATTAATTATATGTCATATATCACATATAATATATTATATATAATGCATAATATTGAATTATATTCATAATAATGATTACAAAAATAATGAATATAATGAATAATAGTTTTTAAGTGGGAACTATTATTTTATTATTATTATTATTATTATTATTATTTTATTATTATATTATTATTATTTTATTATTATTATATTATTATATTATTATTATTATTAAAAATTAAAAATAAAACCCCTTGTAAGCACAGGTAGGAGCTACACAGGCTCCAATTATTCCCTTCCATCCTAAAAGGAAGACACACTTCAAAGTTCTCCACATCACTTTGTCAGACTCCAGTTTCACCAGAGAACTCCATGAAGTGCAGTGGAACACAAGCAGCAGCAAAGAAATCCAAATTAATGCTGGAAACACAGAGCAGTGCTGGAAAGCAAAGGGGCAGAATATGGGAGGCTGCAGCTAAAAAAGAGCAGGGGGGCACTTTAACAGGAGACAAACTGAAATGCATTTTAAATCTCAGTGAGAACGGGTTTTATTGGGTTTATTGGATAAGCTGAGCTCAGAGAAGCTGAGCTGCTGGTGCTGCCAGAGGTGCCCTCCTCCCTGAGCCTGTCCCACAAAGCTGAGGCCACAGCAAACCCCAAACCTACTCCAAAAAACCAGGAGCAATCAGCAAACATGTGAAATGCATTTTAAATCTCAGTGAGAACAGGTTTTATTGGGTTTATTGGATAAGCTGAGCTGCTGGTGCTGTTCCTTCCATCCTCCCTACATGAGACTCCCCTGAGCCTGTCCCACAAAGCTGAGGCCACAGCAAACCCCAAAAACCCAGGAGCAATCAGCAAACATGTGAAATGCACTTTAAAATGAAATGTACTTTAAATCTCAGTGAGAACAGGTTGTATTGGGTAAGCTGAGCTCAGAAAAGCTGAGCTGCTGGTGCTGCCAGAGGTGCCCTCCTCCCTGAGCCTGTCCCACAAAGCTGAGCCAGAGCAAACCCCAACCTCACCCCAAAAACCCAGGAGCAATCAGCAAACATGTGAAATGCACTTTAAAGTGAAATGCACTTTAAAACTCAGCGAGAACAGGTTTTATTGGGTTTATTGGATAAGCTGAGCTGCTGCTGCTGCTCCTTCCTGCACAAGGCTTCCCTGAGCCTGTCCCACAAAGCTGAGGCCACAGCAAACCCCAAACCCACCCCAAAAAACCAGGAGCAATCAGCAAACATGTGAAATGCACTTTAAAATGAAATGCACTTTAAATCTCAGTGAGAACAGGTTGTATTGGATAAGCTGAGCTCAGAAAAGCTGAGCTGCTGGTGCTGCCAGAGGTGCCCTCCTCCCTGAGCCTGTCCCACAAAGCTGAGGCCACAGCAAACCCCAAACCCACCCCAAAAAACCAGGAGCAATCAGCAAACATGCTCAGCCTCAGAAATAACTCCCTGCTCCTCCTCCCAGCAGCTCACCCCACGTCTGTTGCCACTTCTCTCAAGTTTCCTTTCTAAGCATCCAGCTGTGTTTAGACCAAGCCTCTCACCAAAAGGAGGTAAAAAAAAAAAAATTCAGATATTGATTAGCAGGCCCCAACTTATTCAGAGAGAAATTGCACTAAAATGAAGAAAAAAAAAAATCTGTTTCTTCTTTCCTCTTTTATGATTCAAGTATTGATTTCCTAATTAAAAAAAAAAAAATACCAACCCAAATGGTGGCACCTCATTTTGGGACATATCTGACCCAATTTCCCTGCCAGGGGGTGTTGGCACTCTCCAAGCAAAGTCACCTGAAATGCCAGAACATCCTTGACCAATCCAGAACATCCTTGACCAATTCCAGGCTCTTCTCAGCCCATTCTACCCCAAATGGCTTCACAGAGGAGAGACCATCTGACAGAAATCTGGATTTTATTGGGTTTTACCAGCTCATTTCTCCTTGGAGCTCAGACTAAACGAGCCCAGGGGAACTCAAGGTGATGAACTTCCACAGCATTTAAAAAACCAACCCCAAAGCAGCCCAGATTATTCACAGATCTCCTGGGAAAACCAGTTTTTACTGTCCCAATCTCCTCCTGCTCCCATGGTGAGCCCCTGCTCATCCCACCACGGATGGAGCAACCTCAAAATCCCAAAGGAGAGCTCGGCTCCAGGCGCCTGTTCTGGGTGAAATCCCACCACAGAACAGTCCAGGGGCAAAAGTTCTGCTGGAAACGACCCATCAGCTTTTATTTCTTGATTTCCCATCCAAACACTTGGGGAATATTGAGGACCAGCTCTCATACCCAACTTTACATCACACAGGACACCAAAATGCAAATTTTTCCCCCTTCTTTTTTAATCCCAGTTTCAGCTCACAGGGAGAAAGAAGAGTGGCTGGACTTCCCTGACTTCATTTTCATATAAATGTTTAATAAAACTTCTATAATAAATAGAAAACACATAGAAAACCCTGGAAATCCAGCAAAGAGAGGAAAAAAAACCCTTTTTGGCCTACAGCAGTGTATGTCAAAGCAGCCAAGTTCAAACCAGAGAAATTTAAAAGTGGAAATGCAGAGCAAATCTTTGGTGGAATTAACACTGAAAGCTGCTGGAAAGAAATAGTCAGACTTTATTTTGAGTTTACAGCCTAATTATTTTCATATAGAATCTGTACATTGGAGTTTTAAAAAACGACTTCTTCAAAAATAATTGTTCCACTCTCCCAACTTTAAAGTTTTTTTTTACTTTTCCACAGCAGCCTTTGCACTGCCTGCTCCTATGGGTTTTTCCTGTCCTACCACTTCTTTTGGACTTTCCAGCATGATTATTTATCTTAAAAACTGTTTGAAAAGACACAAACACCATGAAATTGGGAGGAATGGGATTCTATAATAAACTGATTTTTGAGAGAGGAACTGGAGGGCCAAGCCCCTCCTGTGTCAGAGAAGGGATTCCAAGTTCCTGGATATAAAGGAGGAGAAGTGATTGTTCCTCTCACAAATTCCTGGACTAAGCAAGGAAAGAATAACTCCATGTTACAAATGGAATAAATGGATTTATTTTCATAAATGAAATATTTCAAATATTATTAATGAAATTATTTCATGAATGAAATATAAATAAATGAAATTATTTCATAAAATAAATGAAATTATAAATGGAATTATTTCATCTGCTCCTGAATCAACACAAGAATTCTCCCTACCACATCCCCATCACCAGAGCAGGGCAGGCCATGGGTGGGATTTCATTTTTTCATCCTGATGTCAAAATCAACTCCCCCCATCCCCTTTTTCCTCAGCACCAACAAAGCAAAGACCCCTTTGGGCACTGAAAGCTGAGGGAGAGATTTGCAGCTCCACTTTTCTATTCCCCTAAATAAAAAATTAAAAATAAAAAATAAAAATTAAAATTAAAAGTAAAAATATTAAAATGAAAATAAAAATAAAATAAAATAAATAAAATAAATAGAAATAAAAGAGGGAGGAGGGGAAAAGGGAGGAAAGAGTGAAGGATATTTGAAGTGCAGCAGCACCCCAGGGTGCTCTCGCCAGCCAGCCCCAGACCTATAGATACAAGCTTGTGAGGAATATGAGCACAAGTTCGGATCTACGGTTTGTGGCAGCAGGCAGGGATTCCTGCTGGCACTGACAGGCTTTGGGGTCACTTTTAGGGGGGATGAAAGGAGAAAAACCTTCCTGCAAGTGGAATTTCTGCGTTTTAGCCAGGAGCTTTCGTTGTCTCCAAGCCCCTCCTTGGAGGGCGGGGGGCAGAGTGGATTATTGGTTTTGTTCTGATATAAAGCCACAGATTCCTGCACTCCCATGGGAGCAAAATAAAATAAAATAGAAATTTCAACCAACCAAAATAAAGCTGATCTGTGGTTCTTCCTCACAAGCACTTTGCTGGACAGAATTTCTGGTGATCGCACAGTGCTGAGGTTAACAGGAATTGAATTAAAAAGCAGCATTGGAGGTACAGCACTAAAACAGGGTGGGAAAGGATCCAACAGCAAAATTTTGGGATACAAACAGAATTCCAACACACAGCCATCCCCCCACCCTGCAAAAAGTTGTTTCCATTCTGGCAGCCTGGCTAAACAACTGCCTGAGAGTTGTTTTAACTTTCAGAGAAGTCATTACTGGGCTGGGGTTCTACTTCAATTCTATTTTTAAAGGCAAAAAACAAAACCCCTGTCACTCTGCTGAACAAGCTGGCAACTCCCCCTAACCTCAACCCTGCATTTCTTCCACACAGACAAATAGAAAAGTTCTTTAGGATTTTTCTAATAAACCTTGAAAAGCAAAGTTTTGCCACCACAAGCAGGAGGTGCCCCCTCCTTCCCCTGAGGTTTCCAAGCTTTCTTTCCTGTGGAAGGAATATTTCCCATTTTATTGGTGGGGAAAAGCAGCCTGGCTGTGAGCTCCACATGGAGCTGGTGGACAAAATCACTTGCTCAAAGTGTCACACCATTTTTCACTTCTTTTCCTTCAGGAGACAAACCAGATTAATGCAAATTAATATTATCCTCTGTAAAATCAACAGGCACCAATTGGAAAAGAATTTTGCTATTTGGATGCTGTTAGAAAATTCTCTCTCTTCTTTTTTTTGGTGCAGGTTCTTAAAATAAATCACTTCAACCTTTCCAGCCTGGTAAACATGCAATTATAAAATACAATTTTTCCTTTATTTGGAATCGCTGGGTGGCAAGAAACTCCTGTTATAGCTGTTAAACTTCCACCATCTGCCCAAAGGTTATCTAAATTCATCCTCCAACTTTACACCCCTCTGCTGACACTCACCTTAAAAGCATCCAGCTTTTCCCAAAGTTTTCAGCAACCAAAGATTCGTGCTGCAGCATCTTTGAAAATCCAGGGTTGGAATTTTGGGGTGGAGAAAACTCAGTCCCTGCAGTGGTGGAGGCTGGAGCGGGGCAGGGATTGTGCCCTCCTTGGGAACAGAGCTGCAAATGGAACACAACAAATGTTACCCAGCCAAAAATAACCCCAACCCTCCACCACAAAGCTCATTTATTGCAGGCAACCTGAGTTAAAATCCAGGTTGTCCAACAGGGCCTAAAGGTACAATTTTGGGTCAGTTGTTGCTGGGTGCACCAGGATTTCTTCCTGTAAAAGGGAATTTTGCCCTCAGCCTCACTGGGTTGTGCAAAACTCTATCAAATATTTTCTTTCTGTTCAGTATATTCATTTAACCCTAATTGTGGGAAATGAATTTGGAGAGAATTTTAAAAGTTTGATAGAAGGTTTATGTGGTATGGGCTATAGAAGGTTTGGTTTGGTATATAAGGTTTATATGGTATATAAGGTTTATAAGGTTAATATGACATATGTGGTATATAAGGTTTATAATGCTTTATATGCGTTATAATAGAAGGTTCATATGGATTTTATAGAAGGTTTATATTTGTATGTAAATTTTTGAGAGAAGAAATATTGATTTGGAAGTGTTATAGAATAAGATAGTAAAAATAAAAAAAAGCTTAACCTGACATGTAATATTCTTTACATTCAGTTATGTGTATGAAGTGAGCTAATTTGAGTGGCTCTGGCAGAGAAATATTTGATTTTTTATATGAGATGATCTCACTGAGATCATAATGAGGTTACATTTTCCTCACTTTATCTATTTCCAAACCTGTATTTTTTTCCCCATTAATTCCTGGGCTAATCTCCTTTCCCTGGGACAGGTTAAATCCATGAAAAAAACCAAGCTGTAAAATTTGGGTGATTTTTGCAGAGGATTCATGTCCCCAGCTCTGCCTGGAGGGGACACCCAGAGCCAGACCTTCGAGGAGCCCTGCACATGCTCCAGAAAATCTGGGATTTGTTGGGAAAACCCACCCTTTTCCTGCTGCACCTCCCACTCCCCACCTGATTGGCTTTTCCAACACAAAAGGGAGCAGGGAGAGTTGGGATCCATCACCAGAGCTTCACTCAGGGAGGGGGAAAAGGGAGAAAAAGGGGAAAAGCAGCAAGAGCCACTCCTGGGAAAGCTCCAAAGAAATCCCCACTATAAATGGGATTGTGCCTCCCTGCATTCCTGAGGAATGGGCACAGGGATGGCATTCCATGGCACCTGGGGGCTGGAAATTACAAATATCCAGGAACCAACCCGCTCCTTTTGGGAAACAAACCCATGGACAAGCTTTAAGGCAGCAAACTGAGAAATGCAGCAGCAAAGCAACAGTTTTGTTTATTGAAAAATGCGGATTTTGAATTTTTTTTTTTTTTAATGAGAGCTGCTTTTTCAACAAGAATTTCACTTGTATCCAATATATCCAGGGAGATTGAAAGAGAGCCATGGATTTGCCAAGATGTGGGGTTGGAAATGTTTCCCCCCATTGATTAATCCAGAGCTATTGTACCTTGTGCAAACCTGATGAACACACACACAGTGGCAGAAAATCCATCAGAGGCAAACAAATCATCAGCATCAGCCTGAATTTGCCTCGAATGCTGAGATTACAAAGTTTCAACCTGTACATAAGGGATTTTTATTAAGGTTTCTCAGATCCTTACCCTGAGCACACTTTGCTTCATTATTAATTTTACAGTATCAGTGATCACAAGATCAATAAGGCTCTGTTACGTGGGACAGCCAAAAATACAGAATATTTTTGTCAGTAACAGCCCAATATAAAGCTGGTATTTTAGAGATTTATATCCAAAGGAATATAGATGGAAATATGGAGAAATAAAATCTCTAAAGATCTAACATTGGGGTTTGGTCTGTGGGTGGTTTTCTTGCAAACCACGAAGCAGAAATGCCCTGTCCAGGGAAATCGATCACTACGGAATGCATTGTGTGCCTGAGCAAAAAGCTGCTTGCAGCCATTTCATCCTTCTGCCCCGAAATTCAGGCAAATCAGAAACACAACTGTGAAATAATTCCCATTCTTTTCTCCCCTGTTTTAACCCCAAGGTAATTAGGCCTACAAATATATATATATATATATTTACATATACACACACACACATGCACTCTATCCCAGCTTCAAAAAGCAACTTTCTAAGGATTTCTGTGCTTGAAATAATTTTAAGGAATCAGAAAGGAAAGGGAGATACTGACTGAAAATCCAAATTACCTCAGCAGCAGCAGCATTCTGCAGGGTTTCCTATGGAACGTGCGCTGCCATATTGCTAGGCCCAACTCCTCGGGAACGTATTCTGGAAGACAAAATATTTATGGATATTTTCATGGCATATTTTCAAGGAATGGATGCTGTTTTCCTACACCCAGAGGCTACAGCTTTTAGGAGCAAAAAAGAACAGCCAAGCTCCTACGAGAGAAACGCCTCCCCAGCTCCCAACATCCTCACTTTTAAATTGTTTTTTTGGATGATTCTTTCCCGTGTTCCACCTTGGCTCAACCCCCCCCACCACAGCGTGGAAATAAAACATTCCTGGGAACACAACCACTCCAGAAGTTTTGCCAGTGCTATTCCCACCAAATCCATTCAGGAAAAGAAAGAAAGGACGACGAGGCGAACGCCTTCCCTGGCAGTTAGCGACACGCACCAACTCCTGCAAGTGATTAGCTCTCCTCTCCACATCCTCACCCCAAAATTCCAGCTGGAGCAAGCAGAATCAAAGAGGAGCATCGTTACCTGCTTTGGAGGAGGTTCACCAAGCAAGCTTTTTGAAGCTTGTTGACTCTTTTAACACTGATACAAGGAATAATTATTTCTCGGTGCCGGCGCGATTGTGAAAAGAGGAGAAGCCCTGGGTTGTGGTGGCTCCGTGGATGCTATTCTTTTTGCACCACAGCAGGATTCTTGGCTGCCACTCCAAGCTGCTTTCACTTGCCAAGTTTTAAGATGCCGGTTTTGCCTTTCATTTTATTGTTCCTTTCGCAACGTTAAAGAGCGACTTAAAAAAAAAAACCAAAAACAACAAAAAAAAAACCCAAAAAAAGAAACCCATGCACAGCTGCTATCGGGGAGGGGGGGAATTATTTGAATTTTGCACAAGAATGGAGATGAGGAAGGAGAGCTCTGTGATGTAACCACAACGACACCCACAGAAATATTCCCAATATTGAGGAGGACGGGCCGGCTCCCGATGCTGGCCAGGAGAGCAGAGAGGAACAAAACCCAAAACCAGCCAGAGCCAGGAGGAGCCACGGCAGAGGTGGAGGTTGGGACCTCTCCCCCCTCTCAGCACCAGCACCTCGATTTCTCACCCACTCAAGGCTGTTCCTCCCCACTGAGGGTTTCATCCAGGGGGTGCAGGGATGGTGGGATTGGGGAGCAGCCCCCTGACAGAAGGATTCCCCCCTTTTTGCCATGATAGGATTCACCCATTCCCAAACATCCTGGCCTTTCTTGGATGCAATGCCACTGGGAAGAAGCTCCACGGAAAAACCTCTTGGTCCCAACTCCCTCCAAACACTTTCCTTCAGCGTAAGCCACTAAATTTAATTTAATTTTTTTTTTTAAATAATTTATCAATAGATCATTTAAATTTTTTTTCCTTTTTTCCTGCTTTTTTTTCTTTATTACATTTTAATTTTTAATTTTTTTTAATTTTTTTTTTTTAATCAGTATTATTTTTTAAATCCCCAACTTCACCACCGACGAGTTGATTTATTTCATTTTCCTTGACGTAGAAACAAAACTCCTGGGACCTGTGCCAAGGCTTGAGCGCATTTAAATGAACAAACAGCAACAAAAAAAGTTGTTTGTGATCCTTTTGGGCCGGAATATTAAAAGCATGATGGGGGTTATGCTCTATGTACACCATAAAGTGCAGGATAATGGAACCCTGAGCCACCACTTGGTGCTGCAGATGTTGGAGGGACACAAACTCCAGATGTGGGCAGGGAAAATCCCCGCTCAGTTCCTCAGCTCCCCTTTGGACACAGCTCTTTTCCCAGTGCTGTGGTGCCTTTATCCCAAAAATGGGAGCTGTTCCCAGCCCTGCCAGCAGCTGCTGGGTGTGCAGGAGGTGATGGATACACCCCCAGTTTCATATTTAAAGGGAAAATCCTGAGTCCCAAACTCCAGACGTGGGCAGGGAAAATCCCCGCTTGGTTCCTCAGGTCCCTGCTGGACACAGCTCCTTTTCCCAGTGCTGAGGTGCCTTTATCCCAAAAATGGGAGCTGTTCCCAGCAAACAGCCTTGCCAGCAGCTGCTGGGTGTGCAGGATGATAGAGGAACCTCCATAATTTCAAATTTAAAGGGAAAACTCAGCCCGAGTCCCAAGCTCCAGATGTGGGCAGGGAAAATCCCCGCTCGGTTCCTCAGTTCCCTGCTGGACCCTGCTCCTTTTCCCAGGGCTGAGGTGCCTTTATCCCAAAATGGGAGCTGTTCCCAGCCCTGCCAGCAGCTGCTGGGTGTGCAGGAGGTGATGGAGACACCCCCAATTTCACATTTAAAGGGAAAATCCTGAGTCCCAAACTCCAGATGTGGGCAGGGAAAATCCCCGCTCGGTTCCTCAGTTCCCTGCTGGTCACTGCTCCTTTTCCCAGTGCTGAGGTGCCTTCATCCCAAAAATGAGAGCTGTTCCCAGCAAACAGCCTTGCCAGCAGCTGCTGGGTGTGCAGGATGATAGAGGAACCTCCATAATTTCAAATTTAAAGGGAAAACTCAGCCCGAGTCCCAAACTCCAGATGTGGGCAGGGAAAATCCCCGCTCGGTTCCTCAGTTCCCCTTTGGACACAGCTCTTCCCCCAGTGCTGTGGTGCCTTTATCCCAAAAATGGGAGCTGTTCCCAGCCCTGCCAGCAGCTGCTGGGTGTGCAGGAGGTGATGGAGGCACCCCCAGTTTCATATTTAAAGGGAAAATCCTGAGTCCCAAACTCCAGATGTGGGCAGGGAAAATCCCCGCTCGGTTCCTCAGTTCCCTGCTGGTCACTGCTCCTTTTCCCAGGGCTGAGGTGCCTTCATCCCAAAAATGAGAGCTGTTCCCAGCTCACAAAGAGTGAGGTGCAAACAGCCCTGCCAGCAGCTGTTGGGTGTGCAGGAGGTGATGGAGGCACCCCCATAATTTCACATTTCAAGGGAAAACCCAGCCCGATCCCGAGTTTTCTGTGCAAACCCACCGAGTCTAGAACAAAAGCAGCGTGAATTAATAAAAGGGGGAAAGGAAAAACAGAAGCTTTGTTCTAAAGTGGAAGCAGAAGATGTGAAATTTCAAAATCAGATGGCTGGGGCTGTGATTTCTTTCATTTAAATGAACTGATCTGTTGCTAAACTGCTGCTCTGGTGCCAAGAAACTTTTAACTCCTTCGGCTCAAAGCCTGCTGAGTTTTGCTGCTTCCTCTCTCCTCCCAGCCAGGCAGAGATTAAATCAGAGGGGAGAAGTGAAAAAGGGAGTGGGGAGGAAAAAATCTGAGAGCATCAAAAGGATGGGGGGATGAAACCCACAGGCAGGGCACAAAAGAGCTCCGGGAGAATTTCTGCAGGACAAACAGCGAGGTTCTGGTCCTGCAGCCTTCCCAAAACTTGGAGAGGAGACAGAAAGGCCTTGGAGCTCCCCAGCTGCACCTCCAGCAGCAGCAGCAGGGCTGGCAGCAAGGAAAACCCCAAAATCCCTGAAATCCCTGACCTGAGTGATGGCAAATGTTCACTTACCGAGAATGCCAAAGCATTTCCAACAGAACCCCCTTCCCTACACGTGTGAGAAAGAACAACCCAAAAAAAAAGCTCTCAAAACCAGCCCTAAAAAAAATAGCTGCATTTGGGTGGAAGTTTCCTACTGCTTTTCCATTTGGTTTTGGGGTTGTTTTGCCCATGACAAAAAAAAAAAAAAAAAAAAAAAATTGAATTAAAAAAAAAAATTTGAAGAGAGACGTGTTGTAATTAGAGGTAATTCCAGGGGAAAAATATTCATGTGTAGAACAAAAAAAAAAAAACCAAAAAAACAAAACAACAACAACAACAAAAAAAAAAAAAAAAAAAAAAAAAGAAAAATATATTTCTATATTTCTGTATCTCCCACTTTGCAGTTCTGCTGCAGTTCCCCCTAAACTGCTGCTGCTTGCTCCAATCTGCTGCCTGCTTAACAACGGAATGACAGGCAACATCTGTTTGTACAGAAGCCAAGATCAAGCCTTCAAAATGTTTTTTGGCTCAGTTTCTTCTTTTTTATTTTTTTTTTGCTTTTACTACCCCCTCCCCTTGGAAATAAAAAAAATTAAAAAAAAAAATAGAAGCAAAAGTAAAAGCACCCAGGAAGATTTTGAAACAACTCAAGTGAGGCTGCAACTCTTTTCCCCTTGAGTTATTTCAAGGTACAGGGCTTGGAGGAGAACTCTGCTTTTCTCCACCTTCCTCCCCTGCTCTCCCCACCCTTCAGCCTCTCTCTCATGCCCCATGCTATTAATAAAGTATCACACAAACTGGGGAAAAAAAAAATAAAATTAAAAATAATCCAACGTACCTTGATCCCTAAAAGGCCACTCCCTCCTATGGGGAGGGAGGGGGTTCTTCAGGAGGCAACTAAAAAAAATGGCACGGGGAGGGGAATATGGGATTCAGGGACAGACTGCCACAATCCTCTCACCCTGGTGGGTTGGTTTTTTTTTTTCCCTCCTCTCGTCCGTTTTACAGACTGTTAAATATATTGTTTGGAAAATCAAAGGGGTTGTTATGAAATGAAAAACAAAACAAAAAAAAAAAGATGCGGGTGATTAAAATAAATAAATAAAAAAGAAATAAAAAAAATTAAAAGAAAATCAGCCCGGCTCCAAATACAATTCCAACGAGTAACAATGTCAGGCTGGTGCCAATTCTGTGGCAAATCGGGAGAATGCACAATAATTCCACATGCTGAGATGTGAACAACTGGAAAGGAACCAACTCTGGGCAAGTCACAATGAAAACTATCCCAGTGCCCCCACCCCCAGCCCCTCTGCCATCCTTCTCCAAGGGTACAGAGGGGGGGGGGAAATAAAAATTAAAATTAAGCCACTAATTTAACAAAAGGAAAAGGCAAAACAACACCGAGTAAAAAACTCGGGGAACGTTTTATTCGCTGGAGATTTGGGACAACGCTGCTGCACTCACATGTATGGGAAAAAAATTAAAAAAAGGAGGAAAAAAAATTAAATAATCAGACAAGTTGCTAAGGAGACTTGTGTAAACTGGGAATGCAGGCACATTTGTGGCCTTTCCCCCCATGTTGCATCTGGCATTCCGATCACGCAGCACTGCGGCACCATTGCACCAACGCTCCGCATTCAGCCCGGCCTCAGACGGGGCTGCTGGCAGCGCCCGGCACGGCACGGCACGGCACGGCACGGCAGCGCTCTGCATCGTCCTTCGAACTCAACAAGTTAAAGGGTGCCGGTGGGTGGGGAGCGCTGCGGGGCGGGGACCTGGCTGCTGGATATAAAATGTAGGAGCCCCAGCGTAGGAAGGGAGTTTTAAAGAGGAAGCGTTCTCCGGGCGGATACAGAGCGCTGCCTCTCCCTCTCTGTCCTCTCCCGCTTCTCCTGACAAAATCCCCCTTTCCCTGGCAGATGTCTGAATCCCTGCCAGATCTAACAATGTCCGACCCACCAGACACTGGGGCTCGTTCTCCCAGCACGCTGGGGTCATATATCCACATTAAACAACCTTTTCTTTCCCTCCTCCCTTCGGTTTTCCCCCCGCCTGTTCCCAAAGCACACACTGGATGTAATATTTTCACCTTCCACTTTTAGGAAGGGACAGATCAAATCAAAGCCTGAGCTATTTGTGTGTGGTGCCTGCTGACCGTGTCTGGGACAGGATTAAACTTGGTTAAATTAAACTTGGTGGGGTTTTCTTTTCTTTTTTTTTTTTTTTTTTTTTTTTTTTTTTTTTGGCTGCTCCTCGATTTGGATGCAGGAAATCCATCTCTTTCTTTAAGCCCTCCTTCCCTCTCTTGCCCATCTCAAATCCTCTCCTGCTGATGGGCAGCTCAGTGGGATCATTCAACACCTGCTTTTCCTGCTCCTTTTGTGCCCTGCACTGGGGGAGATGAGGATTTCCATCCCTGCATGAGGAATCCAGGGATCTACAAAACCAGCAGCAGCACACATGGGAAAAGCCAATTTCATGGGCTGTGCCTCGGAGCATTCAGCATTCAGCAGGACTTGCAGCTCCCAAGGAAAATGAGGTGGGCTTTAAAGTCCCATCAAATCTGGGATTCTCTGAGTCAGGGATTGTCCTGAAGGCATCACATCCCATAACAGGAACCCAAAGAGCATCATCTTTGCTGTCCCCCCCCAGGACAAAAGCACAGGAGAGGGAATTCCTTGTGCTCAGCCTCAGGGGGCTCCCTGTCCATGTCACCCCAGGCAGGAGAAATATTCCATGAGTTGGGAGTAGGGATCAAGGTTTGACTCACCTGAGTGCTTGGCTTGGTGTGGGAGACCCCACCTGAAAGAAAAATAACAAATCAACAAGTTAAAGCTGTTCATTTGAGATTTGGCTTTTGCCCTAAAAGCAGAAATCATCACAAACCCAGGATTTTGTTTCTCTGAGTGAAACGAGAGCACACAAAATAAACATTCCCCTTTCCTCAGCTTGCTCAGCTCCTTTGTACAGGCTGATGTTTCTGTCCCAAAATCCAAAAATGTGGGGGTGAGGCACCTGCCTTGAGGTCCACACATCAAGAAACATCTGGAATGAGCTTTGGGGGGTTGCTGAGGCTGAGGAAGGACAAACATCTGGAATGAGCTTTGAGGGGTTCTTGAAGGGGGTTTTCACTTCCACAGCAGAGCCGGGAGAAGGGATCAAGCCACAGCTCCTCATGTCCACGAAATCCCAATTATTTTAACTTCAAACCAGTGGAATTGGTACCTAAGCAGACACTGGGCTGGGCAGGGGCTGCCCACACTCCTCTGTCCCCTGGGGGAGCAGGGAAACGTCCCCTGCCTTTGCCCCTGGCCAGCTCTCCTTTGCAACCTCACCCTGCAAAGCTGAAACCTCCAGCTCTGCTGGGGCTGCCTCGGCCCTTTCCCATCCTAGAAAAGCACCAAGCCCTGAGCAGCCCCAAAAATGAACCCTGGGCAAAGCTCCTGACTGCACAGAGCACGTGGAATCCACCACTGTGGAGAGAAAGCCGAGAAATAGCAAGAAAAATCACTTTGAACTGACAGAGAGGAGGTTTAGTTGGGATACTGGGGAGGAATTCTCCTCTGGGAGGGTGGGCAAGCCCTGGCACAGGTAAATTAAATGACCTGAGCTGCATTTACACCACGTTATAGGAACACTTAAGGGGGTTTTCTCCTTTTCTGGGGATTTATCTACTCTGTGGATGCTTCCAAACAGTTTTATTGTTTCCTAGATATTTTTAGATATTATTACTTCCCAGATATTATTTTTTCCTAGCTAGCTGAGCTGCCAGAGCAGCCCCTGGATCCCTGGCAGTGCCCAAGGCCAGGCTGGAGCAGCCTGGGCTGGTGGAAGGTGTCAGGGAGGAACTGGATGAGCTTTAACGCCCTTCCCACCCAAACCACTCCATGATTCTCTGGGGAAAAGCAGAAGAGGCAAAAAGATTCTAAACCCCAGCGCAGGTGCAGCACCAGGTGCTTTTCACACCTTCCCACTTTTGGGGCCCTGAGGAACTTCAGAGGAATTTCTGAGCTTGACTGAGTGGGGCTGCATTTCTGTTTTGGTTGCCAATTGGAAGCCACTATTTTTATCCCCAAGTCCCCCAAAGCATCTGTTTCCCTGGAGCTATTTAAGATTTCCTTTTATAAGACCTACTTAGAGGTGTATCATTATTTTTAAACGTTACTCCATGCAGCCACACTCCATTTTATCATCATTACAAGTGTCATTACCCGTGCTTTGAACTGGGGAATTGAAAGGAGAGATAAAATCCTTGCAGGGGGGCTGAGAGTTGCTTCCCCTCCAGCAAAATATTTTGGGATAATACCTGCCTGCCACTTGGAACAAGCTGAAAGGAAAAGAAATCCCAAGTTATCTAGGAAAAAATAATATCTAGGAAATGATAATATCAAATAATACCTAGGAAATAATAAAACTGTTTGGAAGCATCCACAGAGTAGATAAATCCCCAGAAAAGAAGGAGAAAACCCCACTTAAATGTTCCTATAATGTGATGTAAATGCAGCTCAGGTCATTTAATTTAGGGAGCATTTTCCCTTCTGTAGTTTCCCTCATGGAAACTCCACCTTGCTGCTGCTGGCCAAAAAATGGGGGTTTTATTGCCTCATCACCAAGAAAATTGGATTATTTTCTCCAATCTCTTCCTACATCTTTTATTTTGTTTGGGTTGGGTTTTTTTGGGCTTTTTTTTGTGGGTTTTTTTTGTTTTGTTTTGTTTTTTGTTTTGTTGGTTTGGGGTTTTTTTTAGGTTTTTTTTTTTTTTTATTACAGGTACCACAATTTGGGCAAAAAAGCACAAGACCCAAATTCTCCAGCTCTGGGTTCGAGCTGAGGCAGAGCAGGAGCGATGCTGAAGCTTCAAACCCTCAGATGGGCCATGAAGCACCACCAGGATATGCAGAATTTCCATTCCTGACAAGCAACAGCCCAAATTTGACCCAAGAATGCTGATATTTGGAATAAAACTGTCCCAGAGCAGTTAAATGCATCAAGTGAGGAAGAGAATCATGACTTCTGAAGGGTTTGGATTAATTCTTTCACACCTGTCAAGGCTTTCTAGCAAGAAATTTTGACCTCTACATGCCCTGTTCTAGAAATCCCACAGAAAAAAGAAAATTTATCTTCTTCCAGCTTGGAATTAAAGCTGTGATAAAGGCAAATTTTAACACCCCAAAGCAGGGCAGCTGATCCTGTGAACTCTTCTGGACACACAAACCTTCAAGTACAAATGAATTTAGCAGAAAATAGATGTTGACACACCTAAAGAAAGAGCCCAGAAATTCTCCTTCCTTCTTCCCTTCCCTCCTGACATGTCAGACACCAGGAGGACAAACCTTCATCCATCAGATTGTGACATTGGCAAAGAATTTATCCAATTAAGGGGATTTCAATGACCATGACTTACTAAATACAGCTTTGGAGGCACAAAATTAATTCTTCTTCACATTGATCCTTCCAGCATTGCTCATGGACACTCATTCTTTGGGAATCTAACCAAAGCCAGGGGAAAATGTACCCTGCTTTCGTTTTCTGGCATTGCCACCCCTCAGTCCCTGATCCAGGCTGTCCCTCACTGTCACCAGGCTGAAGAAAGGGCATTCATCCCTGTCCTTCAAACTTTTTCAGCTTTTTTAGCCTAATTTCCAACTTTAAACTGTTTCCACTTTGCAGGAACGTGGGGATGGAACAATATTTTAACCCTAAATTGAAGGATCTCAGAAAATTCCCTGGATTATCAGTACAATTCCCTACTGAAGGATTTCAGAAAATTCCCTGGTTTATCAGTTCAATTCCCTACTGAAGGATTTCAGAAAATTCAGTGGATTATCAGTTCAATTCCCTACTGAAGGATCTCAGAAAATTCCCTGGATTATCAATTCAATTCCCGTCTGAAGGATCTCAGAAAATTCCCTGGATTATCAATTCAATTCCCTACTGAAGGATTTCAGAAAATTCCCAGGATTATCAGTTCAATTCCCTACTGAAGGATTTCAGAAAATTCCCTGGATTATCAGTTCAATTCCCTGCTGAAGGATCTCAGAAAATTCCCTGGATTATCAGTTCAATTCCCTACTGAAGGATCTCAGAAAATTCCCTGGATTATCAGTTCAATTCCCTACTGAAGGATTTCAGAAAATTCCCTGGATTATCAGTTCAGTTCCCTACTCTGTCACAGGCAGAGGATGGGAGCAGAAGGAGCAGCAGAGATTTCCAGGAGCTGCCAGAGGAAGTGACCACCAGAGCCTGGAATTTCTCTCACATCTCTTGGTTCCAGTCCAAATGTTTAAACCACAACATCATCCCTCAGGCCTGGGACACCAACAGAACCTTTAACCCTCGTGCTGGAAGCTCCTGAATCATTTCCCATCATTTTTACAGCAGAGGTGGCTCCAGGCTGGGGCAGATCCTGATGTGGCTGCTCAGGGCTGGAAATGGAACTGGGTTCGGTTCCATTTCAACCGAACCCAGCCCAGTTTGGCATCTCAGCCCATACTGGGATCCATCTCAGATCTGGGCATTCCTGACAGAGCCTTCCATGCATTTCTGCCTCAGCTGGGCTAGGGCAGCTTGCTGGGAGCTGGAAATTGGGAGGGAGAACATTTCAGATACAATTTCTCACTGGGAGAGTGTCCCCTGCCATTCCTTTCCAATTGGGGAAAAAAAAAAAATTGAATGGGAACTTTAGGAAAACTCAATGGTAGTGAGAATAACTAATTTTAAATAATTTTAAAAGTAGTTATTCAAGATTTTAAATAATCTTTTAAGTTTTCATGGAGATTTGTGGGGAGGAAAGAGGTAGGCCTTCTATTGTCCATAACAGTTAAGTTTTTTTTTGCTTTTTTTTTTTTTTTTTTTTTTTTTTTGTTTTGTTTTGGTTTGGTTTGGTTTGGTTTTGGTTTTTGTTGTTGTTGTTGTTTTGGGTTTTTTTTAATTAAAGATTTTAAATAATCTTTAAGTTTTCATGGAGATTTGTGAGGAGGAAAGAGGGAGATCTTCTATTGTCCATAACAGTTAAGGGTTTTTTTGGTTTTTTTTTTTGGTTTTGGTGGGGTTTTTTTAGTTGTTGTTTTGGTTTTTTTTTTTATTAAAGATTTTAAATAATCTTTAAGTTTTCATGGAGATTTGTGGGGAGGAAAGAGGGACATCTTCTACTGTCCAGAACATGCCTTTAGTAGGCAGAAAAACACTTCCAGCCCAGTGCCCTTCAACAGAGAGCCAGCCAAAAAATACAATTAAATCAATGTTGGTTATCACAGCAAGAGTGATGGCTGGGGAGGGAAAGAAGGAGGAGAAGCAGAGTGTCCATTTCCCCAAGCTAGGTCACATCAATCTGTGCTGCCAGGGGTACCTCCACAACTTCCCCTGGTTTGGAGTCAGTCAGCAGCGATTTTGGGAATGTTAAAGAGCTGACAGCACCAATGAGGGGGCTCCTTCCAGCCCAGCCACCAAAGGAGATGGATCACCAACCTTGGGGATGATTCACTCACAACCAGAAGAGAAAAAAACCACATTTCCTGGGCTGCTGGACACAGCCCCAGCAGAGAGCATCATTCCTGCCCTCCATCCTGGCTGCAAAACTCGTCTGTGGGGAGGGGAAATAGAATATTTCACACGCTGCTGGCAAACCCTCTGCAGGTGCCCTGATTGTCTCTCTGCAGCTCTGAGATCAGCACAACTGAATTGAAAACAGAAAAGATGAAATCAGCTGAAAATGAAGATTTTTTTCCCCTTTCCCTTTCCACAATCCCTCTCGTGGGATTGTCCTGGGCTGCTGGACACAGCCCCAGCAGAGAGCATCATTCCTTCCCCCCATCCTGTCCCATCCTGGCTGCAAAACCTCTGTGGTGAGAGGAACCAGGGGTGGAAAGGCTTAGGAAATGCTTCAAACTCTGCTGGCAAATTCTCTGCAGGTGCCCTGATTTTCCTTTTGCAGCTCTGAGAGCAGCACAACTGAATTGAAAACAGAAAAGCTGGAATCGGTTGAAAATAAAGATTTTTTTTTTCCCTTTCCTTGCTCTTGTGGGATTGTCCTGGGCTGCTGGACACAGCCCCAGCAGACAGCATCATTCCTTCCCCCCATCCTGTCCCATCCTGGCTGTAAAACCTCTGTGGTGAGAGGAACCAGGGGTGGAAAGGCTTCACACGCTGCTGGCAAATTCTCTGCAGGTGCCCTGACTGTCTCTCTGCAGCTCTGAGAGCAGCACAGCTGAATTGAAACCAGAAAAGCTGGAATCAGTTGAAAATGAAGATTTTTTTTTCTCTTTCCTTGCTCTTGTGGGATTGTCCCTTAAAGCCCTAAAGGCTGAGCATGTAGAAGTTGGTCCTGTTTGTCAGAGCAACACCCACTGCTGCAAACTGGGAGAGGGAGAAGAGCTCCAGCTCTGCTTTGGATTAGGAAGAGACAGGAGAAATAAAAAGAGCATCTGACACCAAAATAAAACTGTTTTGGTCACTGCCATCTCTCTTATTCTAAATGAAGCAATTGTGGGCTCCGTTTGTTTTGCATTCATAATTAGCAGACGGAACAGATGGCAAAGGCGTCACTTAAAGCCACACGTCCGACAAAATAACCCAGGCTGCCAGTGCTGCTTCTCACTGGGAACAGGGAATATTTCCCCTCTTCTCCCCACTGAAAGGCACCCCAAAGAGAGGAGCCAGCAGTGTCTGTGTGGAGACTCTCAGCAGAAAGGAGCCCATTGTGTCCAGAGGGTGGGAAGGGAGGCAGCGAATGGAACAGAAAATAGGGATGGAAAGGAGCAGAGCACTGCCAGCAGCACAGCCAGGGGTTCAAAGAAACACTGAGCCCCTCCTGCCTTCAGTTCTGGGCTGCAGGGAGAAGCTGGGAGCTCTGGGCTCCAGTTCAAAGGCAGCTGGATTGGAGATGTTGTCCATGAAGGTGCTGTCCCACTGCCATGCCTGACTCTTCCTCTCCGGACCTGTAGGGAGGATGCTCTGTTCTTTCCTGAGTGGAAAACTCACTGGAGAACTGCTCAGAGCACAGCTCCCCATCCCTGGATGTCCTCAAGGCTGCAGGGAGAGCCTGGGAGCTCTGGGTTCCATTTCAAAGCTGGATAGGAGATGTTGTCCATGAAGGTGTTGTGCCATACCTGACTCTTCCTCTCCTGTAGGGAGGACGCTCTGTTCTTTCCTGAGTGGAGAATTCACTGAGAACCTGCTCAGAGCACAGCTCCCCATCCCTGGATGTCCTCAAGGCCACGCTGGGCCAGGCTTGGAGCAGCCTGGGATGGTGGGAGGTGTCCTTTTATAGGACAGAAATATTTCTAATAGAATATTCCAATTTCTATCTAATAATCTAATAAAATATTTCTAATTTCTATTTCTAATATTTCTAATATTTCCAATATTTCCAATATTTCTAATATTTCTAATAAAATATATCTAATAAGATATTTCTAATAAAATATTTCTAATATTTCTAAAGGGAGCTTTAAGCTCCCTCCCAAGCCCAGCCATGGTGGGATTTGATGGAAATTCAGCTCTCAGGGCTGGGTTTGGCAGGATGAGGGAGGAGTGGGAGGCAGCGGGAGCAGCTCCTTTCCCTCCCATGTCTCAGTGTGGTCACCTCAGATGTGGGACAGCCTGCTCTGCTTCCCTCCCTTCCTCCAGGAAATCTGAGCCCCAGCCAGGCTGCAGGAATGTCTGAGTGCTGAATTCCAGCCTGCACTAATGCTGTTCTGCTTTGCATGAACAACCACGTCCTGACAGAGGCAGCTCTTGGTGCAGGTACTCCCTTCCTGCTTCCCCCAGTGGCCCTAGGAAGCCTTGGACTGCTGAATTCTTTAATTTCAATCCTTATTTTTAATGAGATTATAGCTTTGAGGGTTGATTGTGCATTCTAATTGCTGATCTTTAAACAGGAGCAGAGCCCAGGTTTCCCCTTTGCCAGGTGAGTGCCAAAGGCAGCACATCAGTGGGCAATTTTCAGTGCACTAAATCCTTTTTTTTCCCCACTGAAAACATGAAAATTCCATCTTTCTTTCCCCACAACTTTAGCAGGAGCTGTGGAGAGTCAGGACAGCTGGGTGTTGAGGCCACTGAGAGCCTGGATGGGCAGCACATCCTTCTTTTTCCTTGCTCTTTTCCCACTGCTCTGCTTTGCTTGTTTTAGAGAATTCCAGCATGTTTTGGGTGGGAAAGGACCTTAAAGCTCATCCTTAAAGCCTGCTGATAACAGCCATTGAATGTCCCTGCATGGCTGATAAGAACTACAGCATCCCATTGGGAGATGTGAGCCCAGAGGGAGGAGCCAAGCATTCCTACCTGGATATAATCTGAGATTCTGGAACACCAGCCAAGCATTCCTGCCTGGATATAATCTGGAGATTCTGGAGCACCAGCCAAGCATTCCTACCCGGATATAATCTGGGGATTCTGGAACACCAGCCAAGCATTCCTGCCTGGATATAATCTGGAGATTCTGGAACACCAGCCAAGCATTCCTGCCTGGATATAATCTGGAGATTCTGGAACACCAGCCAAGCATTCCTACCCGGATAGAATCTGGAGATTCTGGAACACCAGCCAAGCATTCCTACCCGGATATAATCTGGAGATTCTGGATCACCAGCACGGCTTCTCCACTGGATTTCCCAGAGGAACAGCTGCTGCCTCTTCCCCTGGATCGTCAGAGGCAGAGACTGCACCTTTCTCCAGGATCCCTGCTCCAGCAGAACCACCCCTGACACTGCAGGAGGGCTGAGCCACAATTCCAATGGGACTGCTGCCAACACCCTGACCCACAGGGTGTCAGGTTGGGTTCTGACTCTGTCAGTGTTGGTTTAGTTACTGCATTGTTTATTTTATCCTTTATTTTCTTCCCTATTAAAGAACTGTTATTTCCTGCTCCCATATTTGTTGCCTGAGAGCCCCTTAATTTAAAATTTATAACAATTCCGAGGGGTGGGGAGGGTTCACATTTTCCATTTCAGGGGAGGCTCCTGCCTTCCTTAGCAGACTCCTGTCTTTCCAAACCAAGACAACCCCAAAGGTTTACAAAGGGATTTCCTGGGGGGTTCACCTTTGTGCACAGAGCTCCTGGAACTCTTCTGCAGCTTTTCCTGCTGCCTGGTGTCCTCCTGGGTTGTCCCTGCCTGGATTGTTCCTCCTGGATTGTCCCAGGCTGTGCAGCACCTCTCCCGTGCCTGGCATTCATCCCTGCCCACGGGCAGGGTTCTCACAGTTCCATAAAATTACCTCATTCCTCACCATGATCTCAGGAGAATGAGGTAACCAAACTCACCCACAATAAATTCATCCTCATTATCCAACCTCAGTTTGCCCCTTTTTTATCATTATTAAATTAAACTTTCTCTTTATTAATTAAACTTCTCCACATCCCCGCTCCTGTATTAACGCATTTATGGCACCTTGAATGATCATCCCCTGGGTCTGAGCTCCAGCTTGAATCCCAAATATCCCACTGGAAAGATTCTGACTCGTGAGGAGATGTCTGCAGCCTCTTCCCAGCTCCCCAAACAAAGGGATGTGCACCAGCACCAAGCTTCTGGAAACTTCTACATCAGAAGTGCCCCAGGTGAGTTTTTCCCACAACTTTCCCAGGCTCAGGCAAGTAGGCTGAGCTTAGGAATAGCTGAGCCAGTCCCACAGCCTCTGGAAAATCAAGGTTTTTATTGATTTTTGCATCTCTAAGGATGCTGGAAAGCCTCAGAACTCTGTATTTCCAGTGATTTTGACAATAAGACTCTGATATTGCTCAGGGCTTGCAAAATATAGATTAAAAAGTACCCTGATCTCAACATTAAGACTTATTCTCTGATAATAATTCGAAGTTCCTTTGGCTTTCTTTCATCCTGTTCCTATAAATTCCTGCCCAAATTTCTCATGAGGGCAGAACTGGAGTCCCTTCAAATGCACCAATAAATAAAATAATAATTAATAGGTGATTCAGATAAAGGCTTTCCATCTCAGGGCAGAGGAAAGTATTAGCTAATTAATCATCAAGTTGGCATTACCTTATCTTTTGGCACCTCCAAGAAAATGTAAATCTGAAACGAGTTGGGGGTGGTGGTGTGTGGAAACAAAGGAATAAGAAGCCAACAATAGTTTTGGAAATGGATGACAAAATCCAAATGTTCTGCCTGACTGCTGCTAAATTAAGCTCGGTGTTATCAGTGCAAAGATTAGGAAAAGAGAGATTTTCCTCTGAACCTCAAGTCACACTTTGGAGCTGCACAGGACACGACAGCAGGAGTGGAGACAAGAGGATTCACTCACCCTGAAAAGGAGTGGAAACGAAAAAGGATCTGCTCAGGTCTTGGTTCCCCCCAAACACGGCTCTGTGGAGGAAAAGAAGAAAGAAAGGGTTAATTTATTGTGTAGGAGATGAAGAAGCGATGCCCACCCTCCCGCCTATGCCAGGCTCCATCCAACCCACCTCTGCCTTCAGCCCTTTTTGCCCAAAATTCCCTTTTCCCCCACATTTAAGTGGAAAGGGCTGCAGTGAGATCCTGCCTTGAGCCAAACGCTGTTCTGGGAATTATTTCAGTGTAAAGCAAGGAGGAAAATTTCTTTTCCCCACCTTCATCTGAGGCTCCCAGCTGCTGACCAGAGATGGAAGATCATCAGCTGGAATATTGTTTTCTCCAACTGATTTTTTTGGGGCTTCTTTTGAGCAAAACTTCCCCTTTCAGGGAGAGGTCATCTCCACAAGCACAGCCCAGCCCTCGATGGATTCACCAATTAAAGCTTTGTCAAACTCTGCTCGAATTTAAACCATCCCAGCTGGCACTTTTAAACCCAAATCCAGCCGAGGGAAATGATTCCACACGTTCCTTCCTCAACTCCAATTAATAAAGATCCAGCTCAGCTCCATGACAAACGTTTTGCAAGCACCTGTGGGTGTTTATGGGATCAAAGGAGCTGCATTCCTTCCTGCCCAGGCACAGATCCCTTCCCTCCTGCTGGAGGAGGCAGTGCCACGGATGGGCACGCTGCTCCTCCAAAAAAAGCCATTTTATTCCCAAAGAACTGGGAATAAGGGAAGGCAGAAAGGCTCCCTCGAAGTATTTTTGCCTTTAATTCAACATATCCTGACCACCACCAACCTCCCAGGTGACATCCAAGTCTACAAAGCAGAAGGGATGAAGGCACCTGGCAGCTCCAGGAAATCATGATATTCCACAAATCCAGCTTCAGTTGGAGCTGGATCTGTGGAATCAATTTAATCCTAATCAATGAGTCAAAAAGTTGATTTATTCCTAATCAATGCTCAGGCACAGCGCAGATCCCACAGAGCCTCTGCAATCCATCCAAATCAAAACTTATTCCTTCCTTTCTTCCCTTCTGTTTTCTTTTTGACCCCAAAATGATGTGAAATCCAACAATCCTTGTTCTTCAACGAGGATTCAACAAGCTTGTTCTGATCAAATGCACAAAAAGCCACCAGCACCTGCTTTAGCTGCATCAAAGTCCAGCACAGGCTGCGTTTTCTCCCCCAATTCATCCACCCACAAAGATTTACAAATACGGCAAAGGGAAGCAAAACATTTTTGGATCCCTACAAAAAAGAAGATGCACCTTTAAGTGTTGCAGGAATTTATTTTCAATTAATTTCAAGAATGAAGTCAAGATATTTTTTTCCTTTTTTTTTTTTTTTTTTGGTGAACGCGGCTGGTTGTTTGACGAGTGAAGCATTAGATTTGCGAGTTGTTCTGCAAGCCAAAACACGCTCCCTTTTCATTCATAACACCGAGCTGCTCGGCGTTAAACAGCCCGATTATCATGAATGAAGTGGGTGTAACTTCCTTGAAATCCTCCAAAGACCTGTCAAAGCACAGCTACCGCAGCTCGCTTTTCTCCTTGAAGCACACACATCATTGCTTTAATTGTTCCCCTATCCCCCAAATGTGCTCCGGTTCAAAGTGAAGGTTTTTTTATTTTATTTTATTTTATTTTATTTTATTTTATTTTATTTGGAGGAGAAAAAGGGGAAGGGTGGGGAATGTTGCCCCGGGATAAGAGAGGGAAAGTGGGGCTGTGTCTCCGCCGTCGAATTTTGATTTTTTTTTCTCTTGTGGGGATCTAAATTAAGCTTCATCCGTTTAAAAGTGTGGCAGACAAAACCTTACAAATCAAAGCCCCGGCCTGTTTTGCATGGATAATCAAGAGCCTCTGGCTCTTTATTTTCTAAGAGGAAACGTTCAACCCTAAAGAGAAGAGGATTCGTGGTTAAAGTGCTGGCCAAGCACTTCAAAAATTTAAATTTGACTCCAGGTCTGCCATTCTCCACCTCCTTCCCAAGATTTTTTTGCCCCAGTGTTGCCACTTTGATATTTGCAAACCGGATGGTCTTTGAGCCAAGAGGCTGGAAAACTGCACTGATAAACACACATTAAATTGAGATTTAATTACAGATCTTTCCAAGGATGAGCATTATTGCAAAGAAAGACCTGCAGCATCTCAGCCATTCCTCTTATTCCTCTTATTATCCCCACATTCCTCTTATTCCTCTTATTTTTCTTAAGGACACCAAACTCAGCCATCATAAATTGTGATCTCACCACTGACCCATCAAGTATTTCACCCTCTCACCTAAACACTGTTACAGCCTGGAGAGCTACAGAAAAGCCACTAAAAGAACCCCAAACCCACAAGGACTGACACACTTAACAAGGTTCAGCCTCAGGAAACACTGTGGAAAGTGGCACCAGGGAAAACGATTAAAATTTTCATATTTCAGCTCAGACTCTCAGCTAAATGTCATTATCTCGCCCACAACCAAAACATCAACAGCAAATCTTGATGGTGCTTTCACGACAGCAGCTTTTGCACATCCCTTAACAGCTCTAACACTAACAAAGGCTGGTGCTTGGGGGGGGAAAAACATAAATATTTGTCCAGCATTTTGGAAAACTTCAAACTTGTAACGTATTGCAGCCAACTCTGGAGACAGCAGCGCTTCCCACCCGCTCCTGATTTTTATCCCAAAGGGGAGATGCCCATCTGGGAGCACCCACCTTTGACTGGACACTGGATCCCACTGAAAATTCCAGTGAAAAATCTGTGTCCTCCACCAGCTCCACCTTATAAAAATCCACATTTCTCCCTTACAAATGGAAATCCCAACTCCCAAGGGATTTCCCTGCTCCCATGGAAGCCAGAGGGAATTTTGACACTGGTTTTAAAGGCACTGAGAGCACAAGCAGATCTGACAGGTTGCATTTTCCTTCTCCTGACTATCATGGGCACAAAGATTCACTCCTGGTTCTCTTTACTGCCATGCAGTGCTGCATGCAGCTGCATTGCTGTGAAATGCATCACTCCCTCTGACTCACCCTGCAAAGGACACGTTTGTAAACTGACCCACCATTGACAAAATCCTCTCTTTCTTCACTTGGAGGAGGCGAGATGAGGCAAAGGTTCCTCGTCTGATTCATTTCCTGGGGAAATTTTTACTCCCTGCATCTTTTTTCAGTCCTTATTCAGCCAGCGAGTAGTGAAGTGATTAATACAAAATCCATGCTTGACACAGAGTGGAAGGATTCATTCAAATTCTTTTAAAATCAGCTCTTAATTAATTGCTTAGAAAAACAACCCATTGCCAAAAAATGTGGGGGGTTGGTTTTCCTGCCTTTTTTTTTGTTTTTGCTTTTTTTTTTTTTTTTTTTTCCCAATTGAGAAAGCTTTTTCAGTTGAGAAACTAATTACAGGCACGCAGCAAAATGCATGAAGGACAAAACCTGGCACCTTTTTGATATTCAGCCCCTCGGAAGGAAGAAATAGGAACCTGCACAGAGCTCCAGGGCAGCTCCAGCTCTGCTGCTTCTTCACTTCCATCCAGCCCTGCTCCTTTCTCCCAGCCCTGCAGAAATCCTGTGAGGATCAGGCACGAACACACTGAGCAGTAAATTCAAACTGTCAGAAATAAAAGCTAAGGCAAAGAGAGCCCTGTGGAAAGTGCTGTAAATTTCTGGACAATTTTTATCTCCCTGATTATTCATACCAAGGCAGTACTAACCAAGTCCAGATCGGGATGGGCTTGGGAACAATCCCCGGGGCTTGCAAGGCTCTGCAGGGCTTGGCACTCGGGACCAGCCTGATTTCTCCATCCTGCCAGGGAGGGCAAGCTCAGCCCACAGGATTCAGGAGAAGAACGAGCCTGTCCTTTCCCTTCATTTCTCCTCCCTGTCTCCCTCCCTCTCTCCACATTCTTCTCCTCTCGCCTTTTTCATGGCGAGCACTGAATGATGGGATTTTTGACATCAGAGGAAAGTCATCCCTCCTCCACTCCCCCAGCTCCTGGCTGTTTCCTCTTCAGCCACTCTGCTCCTTTGCAAGCTCCATCCCCACTCAGGGATCAGCTGATCCCACCACGGCAGCATCCCCGAGCATCCCAAACCCTGCCCCAAGCACACCAGCCTGCTCCACTCTCCCTGGCAGCCTTTAGAGCTGGCTCTGGCTGCTCCAGAACTGGCACCCACTATAGCAAAGTCACTGTTTAGGTAAGGTAAAGTGACCTCTGTTTATTCGAACTCAGGGTCCGAGGACGTTTTTAGTCAGGGATCAGCTGATCCACCAGGGCAGCATCCCCGAGCATCCCAAACCCTGCCCCAGCCTGCTCCACTCTCCCTGGCAGCCTTTAGAGCTGGCTCTGGCTGCTCCAGAGCTGGCAAAGCTGTAGCAAAGTCATTGTTTGGGCAAGGTAAATCATTGTTTACTCGACTCAGGGTCCGAGGACTTTTTTACTCAGGGATCAGCTGATCCCACCACGGCAGCATCCCCGAGCATCCCAAACTCTGCCCCAAGCACACCAGCCCAATCCACTCTCCCTGGCAGCCTTTAGAGCTGGCTCTGGCTGCTCCAGAGCTGGCAAAGCTGTAGCAAAGTCATTGTTTGGGCAAGGTAAAGCGACCTCTGTTTACTCGGACAGCTCAGCCGCCCGCAGGGAATAACTGGGCTGGAGAGAAGTGAAAATGTGGCTGGGAAAGCTCCGCGCTCGCTGCCACAATGAGCTGAATGTTCGGGCAGTTCATGCCCTCTCTCCTGCAGTTTCTCCAGCCCTTTGATTTATTATCTGCAGCCAGACAGCCAGTGACCCCATCCCGCTGCAGCGAGCCAAGGACAGATGAGAGACTTGTTCAGCTCAGCGCATTTTCTGATCCCGGCAAATACCCCGTTAATTATCATAAGCTGCCAGGCACCTGCCATAAGTTGTTTATTAAAGAATAGCATTAACCAAATCGTTGTTTTTTTTTTTTTTTTTTTTTTTTAACCATGCATTTCCTCCTCCAGTAGCACCAGTGAATTCCAGCTGGTTGGATTTATTGGATTCCAGCCGGACCCATGTTGGGGTGCACGAGTCAGAGAGTATTTCAAACCTTATTAGCATAACAGAATTGATAGACAAAATGCCTTGGCAAAAGCAAATGGAACTTTGAAAATTAGACCTGGATTGCAAGAAGATTCGATCAAACAGGTTTACCAGAAAAAGAAAATCCCATTTGTCGCAGACATCTTTTATGAAAAATCCTTTCCTTAGGATTTTTCCTCCTGAGGAGCTGAGAGGCCTCAAGAACAAAATGTAACCAATGGTTACCTGCTGCTGTGGAATGCAACAGGTGCATCTGTGATTGGGCTCATGTGGTTGTTTCTAATTAATGGCCAATCACAGCCCAGCTGGTTCAGACAGAGTCCGAGCCACAAGCCTTTGTTATCATTCTTTCCTATTCTATTCTTAGCCAGCCTTCTGATGAAATCCTTTCTTCTATTATTTTAGTGTAGTTTTAATGTAATATACATCGTAAAATAATAAATCAGCCTTCTGAAACATGGAGTCAGATCCTCGTCTCTTCCCTCATCCTCAGACCCCTGTGAGCACTGTCACACCCATTACACTCTGCAAGCAAGAGATGTTGTTATATGCATAAGTTTGCGTGTGTGATTTTAACCTAATCATTGTAGTACACGTTACTTGCCTCCCTAAAATGGCATCTAAGTGTATCCTACAATAAAATCGGATTGTGGTCACCAGGTCAGTCTCCCCGAGTGTCCCAGGAAAGGCGAGCGGGGCTCGGCGGGGCCGCGGTGACTCAGGAGCGGCTCTGAGTCACTCACGAAGCTGCCCCGGCTTCCTCCGGCCTCCGGGGGGGCGGAGGTCGGAATTTCCTGCTGGCCCTTGGCCTTGTAAATCACCACGTCCTGTTGAGCAGCGCTGCTGGGAGGTCAGCGAGTGGGAGAGACGGGGCTGCTGCCCGCTCCACCTGCTCGGCAGGAGGGATGGGAACGCTGGCCCCGCAGCAGGGCAGCACCCCGAGTCTTCTTGCTCCACACAGAATTCAGAAATTCATAATTCAGTGTGCCCTGGCACCTTCAGATCCCTGACAACCTCGCTGGAACCACACACTGACCATCTACCCCTAAATCTCCACTTACATGGATGGCACTGATACAGCCCCAGGTGATTTCTCTGCCTGCCTTTCCCATAAACGAGAAACCCTAAACACCTGCCTGGCATCAATTACACCCATGGATTTGAAGGTGAAAACCAAAATGCTGGGCAGAGATCCTGGGACAAATCCAACACTGAAAGTTTTTCCAATTGAACTTAATTTCAGTTGTGGCCAGGAAGATTTGACTGTCACAAAGAACTCACACATAATTCTGTAATTCATAATTCAGTGTGCCCTGACACCTTCAGATCCCTGACAACCTCGCTGGAACCACACACTGACCATCTACCCCTAAATCTCCACTTACATGGATGGCACTGATACAGCCCCAGGTGATTTCTCTGCCTGCCTTCCCCGTAAATGAGAAGCCCTAAACACCTGCCTGGCATCAATTACACCCATGGATTTGAAGGTGAAAACCAAAATGCTGGGCAGAGATCCTGGGACAAATCCAACACTGAAAGTTTTTCCAATTGAACTTAATTTCAGTTGTGGCCAGGAAGAGTTGACTGTCACAAAGAACTCACACATAATTCTGTAATTTATAATTCAGTGTGCCCTGACACCTTCAGATCCCTGACAACCTCGCTGGAACCACACACTGCCCATCCAGCAACCCACAGACCCAAATCTCCACTTACATGGATGGCACTGATACAGCCCCAGGTGATTTCTCTGCCTGCCTTCCCCGTAAATGAGAAGCCCTAAACACCTGCCTGGCAGCAATTACACCCATGGATTTCCAAAATGTTGGGTGGAGATCCTAGGAAATATCCAACCCTGTAAAAGTCTTCCCAGTTGAACTCAATTTCAGTTGTAGCCAGAAAGATTTCACTGTCACAAAGAACTCAGATATAAGTCAGTAATTAATAATTCAGTGTGCCCTGGCACCTTCAGATTCCTGACAACCTCACTGGAACCACACACTGCCCATCCCGAAATCCATGGACTCAAATCCCCACTTACATGGATGGCACTGATATAAATCCAGGTGATTTCTCTGCCTGCCTTCCCCGTAAATGACAAGCCCTGGCATCAGTTACACCTATGGATTTGAAGGGAAAACCAAAATGTTGGTTGGAAGTCATGGGATTAATCCAACCCTGTGAAAGTTTTCCTAATTGAACTCGATTTCAGTTGTAGCCAGAAAGATTTCACTGTCCCAAAGAACTCAGTTTTAATTCAATAATTCGTAATTGAGGTGCTCTGGGACCTTCAGATCCCTGACAACATCACTGGAACCACACACTGACCATCCAGCAACCCACAGACCCAGATCTCCTCATACATGGATGGCACTGACACAGCCCCAGATGATTTCTCTGCCTGCCTTCAAGACAGCCCCACAAATGAGAAGAGAAGCCCTAAAACCAGCATGGCACCAATTACACCTATGGACTTGAAGGTGAAAGCCAAAATGTTGGGTGGAAATCCTGGGATAAATCCAGCCCTGTGAAAGTCTCCCCAATTAAACTTAATTTCAGTTGTGGCTGGAAAGATTTCACTGTCCCAAAGACCTCATGGATGATCTGTGCCACCATGACCCTGAGAAAAGCCAATGGGTGACTGAGACAATGGATCAGGAAGGGAATGAAGCTTTTCAGGCATGTGAAGATCACCTTCCAAAGCAGACCCAGCTGGCCAGAATCAGTGTTTGATTCAGGAAACTGAATCATGGGAAGGAAAAGAAGGATGCTGATGGTACCCAGAAGGATTCCTGGTCATCCCCCAAGGATGGTGACACAGGACCAAGTTTGTCTTACACCAAAAACACGTCCAGGAGGGAAAATGAGCTCAGCACGCCTTGGCAGGTGTTCCTTCAGACTCCACTCAAAGCTGACAGACAGATTTACTCCCAGGCTCACCTGGTACCTGCCCATGTTGTACAGCTGTGATCACTCCACTCAGAAACTGTTAAATATTACACAGGGACAAAGAATCTCACACAGCAACTCACCAGCCCCTACCACAATGGGGTTATAATCCCCTGCCAGCAAGTGGATGGGACTTTCAAACCTTTATTTCCAGTCCTGCACCTTTACACTGCTTTCATTTCATCCCTTCTAGCTGAATTTGATTTAATTATTGCAAGGAAAGTTGTTCCAATGTGCAGCCAACAGAGACACAGAGATCCTCAGCCCAGGACTGCTGAAAGCATGTATGACACCAACACTGCCTGGGGAGTTTGTGGATGGTCAGACCTGAATGGATTTTGGCACATGCTAAAAATATTATGGTTTTTGAGAGAGATCAGTTGGTTCCTATCAGACTTTAACATCTTATCTGGGAGATGATGGCTTTTGGAACATCTTTTGGGGCATATCTTTATCTAAGGGCATCAAAGGCTTGTGCAAAAAAAAATTTCCATGAGAATTACAAACAGGTAGAACCACAAGGAGATTAAACCGAAGCAGCTTTTGACCAAAACCAAGACAGTCATTTTTTATCAGCCAAAGGCAATTCCCCCCTGCAGGAGCTCCTGAAGGCCAGTGGGTGGATTTCCATCACTCAACATTTCAAAACCAAGGCTGAGTATTTTTCATGCAGACAGGGAAGAATTTTGGCCAGAAGTGCCCAGGAGGTCAGAGCAACCTGTGCTGAGGATCCTGGCTGGCTCCAGCACCTCCCCAGCGCTCACCTCCAGCTGCACTTGTTGTTCACAGCCAGCCTGTTTCCCCACGGATGACCAGAGCTGACCCTGCTTAGATTACAAAAGTTAAAGGGTCCAGAAGTGAGGAAAACAGGAAATCCAAACAGTGAAAATCCCAGCAATAACGTTTCCTAACAAAGACCTTCAGATCTTGCTCGGGGCCAGCAGCTGTCTTGGTGACGTCCAGAAAGGGCCATGTTCAGCGTGGTCCTTCTGCTATTTATTTTTACCCTGTTTATTTTTCTATACTGTGACATTTTCCTCCTTTTTTTAAAGGCCTGGTCATAAATGAGGGTGCTAATCCAGACCTAAGAAAAACAGACACAAATGCACGCACCCCACGTGCTTCCACGGCATGGAATTTTCCTTACAGAACATCAAGCCTGTGCACCACTTAAATCCCAATTTTGGGGCCACAAAATTGGGATTGAATCCTTCAGGAATCTGCAAGGAGATGATCAACAGCTTAATTTATTCTACCATAACTTCTAGGGCAGCAAAGTAACTCCAAACATGATCCTGGTAAGGAATTATGAGCTTCATTTTGAAGAAAAATATCATGTTTGTTTGTTTTGGTGCTTCTGAATTTTAGACCTCACCCAAATCTCCTGAGCAAATTACTCTGCACAGGTCTGCCTGTGATGCTGCTGTGGGCCAAATCTGTGGGTGGCATCAACTGGCATCACTCCCGTGCCACTGGGTCATCAGTGAAGACCTTGTCCTGTTATGGGACAGGAGCCTGTTATGGAATTAAAGGAGCTTGGAGAGGCATTTTTAAGGCCTGGTTGTTTTCCGTTCAGATTTTAAATTTCACCGCGGGTGGTTTTGGGGTGAAATTGGCCTTTTGCTCCCCGGCAGGGCAGGTTTTTGCCATTACACTGCCATCTAGTGCTGCGAGCTCGCAAGGGAAAAGAGCCCCGGCCTGGAGGGGCCACCACCAGCAACAGCAACAGCAAAGTCCAGGAGTAAATTAAATCCAATTAAATAAACAGATCCACCAAGTGCACAGCCACTGGTGGCCCTCAAGCATGGCACAATAACAAAACACTTCCAATGGAGGGAATTGCACAGAAGCTCATCCATTATCCAGCTGTTCTCCATGGTGGGGGACGTTCAGGATGTGCAAGTTTGAGACTGAAAGTCTCCAAATCCAGCTGTTCACCTGGTACCAGGTGGTGCTGCTACCAAGCAAGAGTTTTTTTCATGAGAAGAAAAAACTTCTCCTCTCTTCTTCCTGCAAAGCCCTGAATGCCTCCAGCCATGTCTTTTCCAGCTTTCCTGGATCTCTTCCTCATCCCAACTCCCTCCTGCCTTCAGCTCAGTTGTATCACAACATCTGGGCCAAATTTATTCACTTTGTAATTGATTTCAGTGGTTTCCACCATGGGCTTTTTTGGAGTCCCTCTCCACAGCCATCACTGTGATCAGCATCCAAAAAGGATTTTCAAAGCCAGCACGTCACGGCACCCACAGAAACCCTCCCCACGCTCAAGGACTGGGCAGCAAAGCTCAAACTCAACATCTGAACACTCACAAAGTGACATTTACGAGTTAAAAACCCCAGCCCCGAGCTTTTACTCATGCAGAGGATATTTGTCCTCTGTGGAATGTGTGTCAGAGGGCGTGAAAGTGAGAGTGTCTTGAGGTTAGCGATTGTTCAGCCTCATAGTGGATGAATCATATGATAACACCACAGCAACATCCTGCAGGATTGTCAGGAGCCTCTAGTCCTCTATTTCTGGCACTGTGTCCCTGCTCTGCCTCATGAGCAAATGTTACTTGTGCTCTGCTACGGAAACCCCAAACCAAACACTGCTGGAGGCTCCTCCTGCAGGCCCAGCCAAAATCCCCAGGGCCTCCTTGGGCCTGCGGACACCCCTGGGTGGTGGGTGCTGTTCACAGGGCTGGGATGGATGGATGAGGGGCACCTGAGCTGCTCTCCATGTGTGAGGAGCAATATTTGTGTTTCCTGGGCCCCACTGAGATCAGTGGTGAGGGCACACCTGGAGTGCTGTGCCCAGCTCTGGGCCCTCAGTTTGGGAAGGACCTTGGGACACTGAGAACATCCAGAGGGGACAACGAGGCTGGAGAGGGGCTGGGAACACAAACCCTGTGAGGAACCCCTGAGGGAGCTGGGGGTGCTCAGCCTGGAGAAAAGAAGACTCAGGAGACTCAGCCCCGTTGGGCCTGCAGACACCCCTGGGTGGTGGGTGCTGTCCACAGGGCTGGGATGGATGGATGAGGGGCACCTGAGCTGCTCTCCACGTGTGAGGAGCAATATTTGTGTTTCCTGGGCCCCACTGAGCTCAGTGAGGATATGCTGGGCACACCTGGGGTGCTGTGCCCAGCTCTGGGCCCTCAGTTTGGGAAGGACCTTGGGACACTGAGCACATCCAGAGGGGACAACGAGGCTGGAGAGGGGCTGGGAACACAAACCCTGTGAGGAACCCTGAGGGAGCTGGGGGTGCTCAGCCTGGAGAAAAGGAGACTCAGGGGTGCCCCCATCACTCTCTGCAGCCCCTGAAAGGTGCCTGTGCTCAGCTGGGGCTGGGCTCTTTCTCCAGCAGCACTGACACAACCAGAGCACACAGCCTCGAGCTGCACCAAGGGAAATACAGGTTGGATAGCAGGAAAGAGTTTTTTACAGAAAGGGTGAGAAAGTTCTGGAATGTTCTGCCCAGGGAGGTGGTGGAGTCCCCATCCCTGGGTGTGTTTAACAAAGCCTGGATGTGGCACTGGGTGCCAGGGTTGAGTTGAGGTGTTGGGGCTGGGTTGGACTCGGTGATCTTGGAGGTCTCTTCCAACCTGGTCATTCTGTGAATTCTGCGAATCAGGGATATGGGACAAGGCTTGGGAGACACCGGGTGCTGAGGGAACGAGCTTAGCAGTGCAGGTCAGATTTATCTTTGCCTGTTTTCCATCTAGATGACCACAAGACAATAATTTCACCTTTTCTCCCTCTTTTTTGCCTCTCCAGACCCGCAATCCACGGCTCTGCTGCTCTTTGAGCTGCACCAGGAGCACACTCAGCTTCCTTTGCCAACCTCAACACAAACTGAGGACCTTTAAGGCCTTTTCCAGCCCAAACCACTCCACGATTCCACCTGTGGGAAGCCAAACACGGCGTGGCACAACAAAGCAGATTTTGGGATTGCAGGAAACCATCACGGATCTGCAGCATGAAAATCCAGCTGGGATCCAGTTTGGAAGTCCTAGCACACATTTCTAAGCCCTCAACACCCCAGGTGGGGCTCCAGGGGCACAGACAGGAGATCTGGCTGCTCTGGGGTGCAGATCCAGCTGCTCCATGCATCCCTTCCTTGGGAAAGGTTTGCTGTAGGAACTTTTGGAATAGCCACTCTTAGGGCAGAGGCCCTTCCCGAGGTGATGGCAGGATTTTGGCCTCTGGTTTGGGACTCTGCTTCCAAAACATCAACAAATGGAGCTCATATTTCAGCCATAATCCCACAAGATTCCAGGGAACTGTGGTGGGAAAAATCAGGATAATGGTGCAACAACATTTTTGTGGGGAGTAACACCAGGAAAAACCTTTAAATCCTGTAAAACTCCATTCAAAAACTTCCAAATAAATGTTTTATCCCTCATTAGAAAATACTTCTTTACTTTTTACTTCTACATAGTTTTGACTATAGCTTTACTCTTATTTTTTCATATATGGAAGAAAAATCCAATGTCAATGCAGAACCCTTTTAATCCATCCCTAGTGAATGCATATTGCCTTTTAAAAATAGTCAATATTTTGATGAAATGGCAAATTCTGATCAAATGGATTTTTTTAGGAAGAAAAGAGGAAAACCTTCAGAGAAACTATGGGCCTGTTTCTGAAAATACCTAAATTTGAAATATTTTGCAAGAATTATCTTCTCTTGAATTCTAAAATCAACAAATTTCTCAAACATCACTAAATGGTGGTGTTTTTTCACCATTTCTATTTTTTCATCTCCACTGCAAACATTTGCAGGGTTTCAAGCACTACTTGCAGTAGGAATTTCCAGGATATTCCCACTAATAAGAAGGAGATTTTTAAAACAATCTAGGGAATTAGCCACACATCTTCCATTAAAACTAAAGCACCCTTGACTGCTTTACAATCTCATGAGATTAATTTGAAGAAAGTCTATTTTAAATGAATGTAAAAGTGGGCCAGTATTAAAATGTGGGAGCTGAATCTTTCTCAGTGCTGTGGGATTGGATGGGAATTTGCACACGTGCAGCACCCAAAAGGTGCTGCTCTGGATTCTGAACAGAATTTAAATTATTAAATTTTAATTGAAATCATTTAATTCCATGTCAAAACAAACACTGAAACCAAAACCAACTAAAAAAAAAAATCAGTTTGAAGTCAAACAAGCCAGTGAGGACGTCAGCGAGGGAAAGCAGAGACGCTTTATGAGGTCATGTTTACTATTTTGGCTTGGAATATTTGGATTATTTGATCCCATTTTTTTGCTTTCAAACCCCAGACCTTAACTTGGCTCTGACACAACCCCAAAATCCAACACAGCCCCAAAATCTGACACCACCCCCGTGGCTTCCAACCCCCCAGCCAGGCTGAGCATTCCTTGCTCTGAAACGAGAAAAAAAAAAAAAAATCCTGTCAAATTCAAAAAATATCTCCAGTGCTGCCTCCTCCTCATTTCCTGACTGCAGGCAGAGCGGAAATAGCTACATTTCCTGAGCAGGGCTGTTCTCCAGGGAATGGCAGCCTGTCTGTCTGTCTGTCTGTCTGTCTGCAGCAGCAGGGGCTGGGCTCAGGAGAATCCCCGGATTTCCAGCAGGAGCTGGGATAGCAGCACTGGGGTGCAGGGGACACCCAGGGGGCTGAGGAGGGAGATGGCAGTATAAAAATGTGTTTGAAAGGGGAAAATAGGGAAAAAAAGAGGGAGAAGGAGGAGAGTTCTCACCAGCCGGGTCTGTGTGCAGGGAAAGCAGATGGAACTAAGTGGTCCCCCAGATTTTGTCTGGGTTCTGTGTAGCCTTGGGCTGTATTCCAGATAAAGGGAATCTGTTTGGTCCTGATCCCTTTGAAGGTGGGGTTTCTATGTCCTTATTCCATATTCTCTATTTAGGAAATCTGTTTGGTCCCAATTCCTTTGAAAGGGATGTTTCTATGTCCTTATTCCACGCCCCTATTCTATATTTTATATCCTTATTCTATATCCCTATTCTATATCCTTATTCCATATTCTGTATTTAGGGAATCTGTTTGGTCCCAATTCCTTTGAAAGGGTGTTTCTATATTCTTATTCTATATCCTTATTCTATATCCTTATTCCATATTCTCTATTTAGGGAATCTGTTTGATCCCAATTTCTCTGACAGAGGTGTTTCTATATCCTCATTCTATATCCCTATTTTATATTCCCTGTATTTAGGGAATCTGTTTGGTCCCTGTTCCTTTGAAAGGGATGTTTCTATATCCTTATTCTATATTTTATATCCTTATTCTATATCCTTATTCTGTATTTTATATCCTTATTCTATATCCCTTTTCTATGTCCTTATTCCATATTCTGTATTTAGGGAATCTGGTCCCTATTCCTTTGAAAAGGGTGTTCCTATATCCTTATTCCACATCCCTATTCTGTATTTTATATCCTTTATATTCTATATCCTTATTCTATATTCCCTGTATTTAGGGAATTTATTTTGCCCCAATTCCATTGAAAGGGATGTCTATATATCTTTATTTTATATCCCTATTATATATCCTTATTCTCTATCCTTATTCCATATCCTATTCTCTACCCTTATTCCATATTCTGTATTTAGGGAATCTGGTCCCTATTCCTTTGAAAAGGGTGTTCCTATATCCTTATCCTATATCCTATAGCCTTATTCCACATCCCTATTCTGTATTTTATATCCTTATTCTATATTCTATATCCTTATTCTATATTCCCTGTATTTAGGGAATTTATTTTGTCCCAATTCCACTGAAAGGGATGTCTATATATCTTTATTTTATATCCCTATTCTATATCCTTATTCTCTATCCTTATTCCATATCCTATTCTACATCCTTATTCCATATTCTGTATTTAGGGAATCTGTTTGGTCCCAATTCCTTTCAAAGGGGTATTTCTATATCCTTATTTTCTATTCCCTGTATTTAGGGAATCCATTTGGTGCCAACTCCTCTGAATGGGGCGTTTCTATACCCTCATTTTATATCTTTATTCTATATTCTGTACATAGGGAATCCATTTGATCCCAGCTCCTCTCAATGGGCTGTTCATATGTCCTTATTCTATAGCCTTAATCTGTATTCTTTATATAGGAAATCTTTCTGGTCCCAGTTCTGAAAGGGGTATAGGAATATTCTAGATCTTTATTCTGGATATTCCATATGTGGATATAGGTATATTTTATATATCTATTCCATATCCTGGATATATATATTATATATATCCAAATGGATATCCATTTGGGCCCAAAAAGTTGACTTTCCATTCTCAGCTCTTTGTTTCAGTGTTTTAAATCCTAAATAAAGAGATTTAGGTGGCTCTGGGGGGAAATCAACCAACCCTAAAGCAGAGGAAATGATGGACACTACCAACTTGAAATTAGTCAAGAAAAATCTCATTCATAGAGGCAGTTTGAGGAAAAAGAATAAAAGAATTTCAGGTAAAGGGCCTAACTGCTATTCTAATTAACAAATAATCTCCCAAAATGTGACCTGAGGTCACCCCATGGCTCTGCCTGCTGGGAAGCTGCCTTGGACTTGATCCCTGCATCATCTCCCAAAGAGGATCCAGCCGATAAAACTGATAAAAAACAAAGTTTACTTGCTGAAAACATCACCTCAACCTGACCAGGATCAAACCCAATCAATCTGCTGAGCTGCTCCATTTTTCACCCACAAAACATCTTTTCTTTGATAATTATCAATCACCCTTCTGCAGAAAGGTTCCTCCAATTTTTTTGAACTACTCAATCCTTGGAGAGACAGATGAATTTTAATGATTTAGATTATTAACCTAAAGGTTGATCCAGACTGGGAGGAACAGAATAATTTGTTTAATCATTATTATTATTTATAATTATTTAACATAGGGGAGAAAAATATCACCTTAAATGTCATCATGATGCTTTTTTAATTGCCTCGGATGAAATTCAGAATGATCATTACTCTGTAAATGTATACAGATCTAATTTTAAATACCCCAAGATGCTGGATATTTCTCTGGAAAATGCAGAGGATGCATATTCATTACTGGATGGGGAATTGCAAAACCAGAAAAGAATTGATCAACCAGTTATTGAAAATGAATTCTTTTCCCAATTCACAGCTGGGCTGTCATTTGACATGAGGCAGAAGAAGAAGCTGAGCCAGGTAATTTTTCTTCTTCCCTCATTCCAGAACTTTGGGATGTGCCCTTTAGGAGGAGGGATGATTTGTGGATGCCTAAAAACGTGCTTTTAATTTGGAATATTTGCATTGTGGAGTTATCTGCACTAAAGATGGTCACCCTGAGGGGATGCCCAGCACAAGGACAATTTCCATCTGGGAAGAATATTGAACCCCAGCCCCACATGGGGTGTGTAAAACCACAGGAAATACACAAGAATCAGTAATTTCAAAGGAATTGTTGCTGCTTTAGCTTGGTTTGGTGTTTGTTGGGGTTTTTTTGGGTGGGGGTGGTTCATGGAGCTTCTTTTTGGAGATGAACAGCATAAAAAAAAAAAAGTTTTGGGATGGAATGGGGTGCCCAGAGCACTGCAGCTGCCCAGTTTTCCAACACCCTTGGACTTCCAACTCTGCATTCCTCCTGCTCATACTGGATTTTCCAGCACCCTTGCACTTCCAGCAGGTAGCCCAGCATTTCCCTGCTCACACTTGGTTGTGTAAGACCCTTGTACTTCCAGCAGGTAACACAGAATTTCCCTGCTCACACACAATTTTATAACACCCTTGGACTTCCAACCCTGAATTTTCCCTGCTCACACTCAATTTTCCAAAGCCCTTGGGCTTCCAATTCTACATTTTCCCTGCTCACTCTGGATTTTCCAGCACCCTTGGACTTCCAACCCTGCACTTCTCCCTGTTCACACTTGTTATTCCAACACTCTTGGACTTCCAGCAGGCAGCCCTGAATTTTTCCTGTTCACACGGGATTTTCCAGCACTCCTGGACTTCCAATCCTGCATTTTCCCTGCTCACACTTGATTTTCCAAAGCCCTTGGACTTCCAGCAGGTAACCCTGAATTTTCCCTGCTCACACTCAATTTCCCAAAGCCCTTGGACTTGCAGCCCTGCACTTCTCCCTGTTCACATTTGTTATTCCAACACCCTTGGACTCCCAGCAGGTAACACAGCATTTCCCCTGCTCACACTTGTTATTCCACTGCCCTTGGACATCCAGCAGGTAACCCTGAATTTTCCCTGCTCACACTCGATTTCCCAGCGCCCTTGGACTTCCAATCCTGAATTTTCCCTGCTCACACTTGATTTTGCAAAGCCCTTGGGCTTCCAGCAGGTATCCCAGCATTTTCCCTGCTCACACTGGATTTTCCAGCACCCTTGGACTTCCAACCCTGCATTTCTCCCTCTTCACATTTGTTAATCCAACACCCTTGGACTTCCAGCAGGTAACCCTGAATTCTCCCTGCTCACAGTGGATTTTCCAGCACCCTTGCACTTCCAGCAGGTAACCCAGCACTGCCCCTGCTCACAGTGGATTTTCCAGAGCCCTCTGTCCCCCAGAGCTGGCTTTTCCCAGCCCGTCCCTGTGCTGGGGACAGGCCCCTGGAGCCCGGGCTGGGGAAACATTTGCATTTTCATTGGCACAGGTACAGCATTCAGAATTCTTTCAGGCCAGGCCAATTAAAACAAGCTGAAAACTGCTGAGTGAAGCAGTTTCAGGCAGGATCTGCTTACATTCCCCCTCGGAGAAAAGCGGGGGGCCCACTTGCTGTAACTCTCTCCCTCTCTGCACAGCGTGGGTTTTAAGCTTTTTTTATTTTTCTTTTCCCTTTTTCTTTTTTTTTTCCCCTTTTCTTTTTTTTTTTTTTGCCTTTTCTTTTTTTTCCCTTTTCTTTTTTTTCCCTTTTCTTTTTTTTTCCCCTTTTTTTTTTCCCCTTTTCTTTTTAAGGTGGAATAACTTGTGCCCTTTACATCTCTTAGAGATGGGTGGCAGGGCTTGAGAATGTGGCTGTAAAACCAAACTGAAGCATGGGAATTTTGTAAAAAAAAATTAAATAAATAAATAAAAGGGAAAAAAAAAAAAAAAGAAAAAACCACCAACCCCAAAACTGGTAACTCTGCACAGATTAACACACTTTACCTCCTTCACAAACCTTGCATGGTATTTTCTTAAAAAGGAATAAAGCCACATAATTAGCAATCAGTTGAAGCCTAAGGCTTTTCTGCCACCACAGAGACTATTCAGTGCCTATGGCTCTCCCAACACACTCCTATTACTCTTGGGTTTCATTTTGGACAGCCTCTTTCAAACCTCAGCTGGGTTGTAAATGCAAACTGACAGGTTAAAAGATACCATTTTTATACCCCTGAGCAAATAAAAGAAAATAAAATTAAAAACCCCATCCTACCAGGCCTGCTTTATTTTATAGTGATAATCCTCAAGAGCTGCAAGAAGGTTGGGGGAATGATGAAGGGTCCCAGGATGGAGGGATTTCTGCTCCAGAGGGTCAGGATTCTGCATCCACCCCTTTATGGTGGGGAAAAACCCAAGATTTTTATACCCCTGGGCAAATAAAATAAAATAAAACAAAATAAAATAAAATAAAATAAAATAAAATAAAATAAAATAAAATAAAATAAAATAAAACAAAAAAACAAAACAAAAGAAAATAAAAGAAAACAAAATTAAAAACCCCATCCTACCAGGGCTGCTTTATTTTATCATGATAATCCTCAAGAGCTGCAAGAAGGTTGGAGGAATGATGAAGGGTCCCAGGAATGGAGGGATTTCTGCTCCAGAGGGTCAGGATTCTGCATCCACCCCTTTATCCTGGGAAAAAACCCATAGCAAATAAAAGAAAATAAAATTTAAAAGCCCATCCTACCAGGGCTGCTTTGTTTCAGAGTGAGAATCCTTGAGAGCTGCAAGGTTGGGGGAATGATGAAGGGTCCCAGGGATGGAGGGATTTCTGCTCCAAAGGGTCAGGATTCTACATCCACCCCTTTATTGTGGGGAAAAAACCCTTTTTTTGTTTTTTTTTGGCAGTGCCAGAGCCCACAGTGGCCACTTCCAGCCCCCTGCATGCCAGGACTGCCACAGAGACACCACCTGCAAATGCCCCTGCATCAGTCTGGGGTGGATTTGGGCTAATCCAGCAGAACAAACCAGGCCCAGGGATTTGCATTTGTTTTCATGGCTCTGAATGAGGCTGTGTCACTGCTGGCCTGGGCTGCATGGAGGGGAGGTGTGCCCTGCATGTAAAACTTGGGCCCATTTGGGGTCCAGCTGGTTTCAGGCAGTGGCAGAAGGCAGAGGGGTCTGAACCCCAATTTCTTTTCACCTTGATGAAGCAGCACTGGGCTCACACAAACACCAACAGTTCCATCAATGCCTGAGCGCCCAGAGAAACCACAAATCATAACCAGAAACTAAATAATAACCAGAAACTAAATCATAACTAGAGATTAAATCATAACCAGAGACTAAATCATAACCAGAAACTAAATCATAAACCAGAAACTAAAACATAACCAGAAACTAAATCATAAACCAGAAACTAAAACATAACCAGAAACTAAATCATAAACCAGAAACTAAAACATAACCAGAAACTAAATCATAAACCAGAGACCAAATCATAACCAGAGACTAAATCATTACCAGAAACTAAATCATAACTAGAGACTAAATCATAAACCAGAAACTAAATCATAAACAGAAATTAAATAACAACCAGAAACTAAATAATAACTAGAGACTAAATCATAACCAGAGACTAAATCATAAACCAGAAACTAAATCATAAACCAGAGACCAAATGATAACCAGAGACTAAATCATAAACCAGAAACTAAATCATAACCAGAAACTAAATCATAAACCAGAGACTAAATCATAACCAGAGACCAAATCATAACTGGAGACTAAATCATAAACCAGAAACTAAAACATAACCAGAAACTAAATCATAACTAGAGACTAAATCATAACCAGAAATTAAATCATAACCAGAAACCAAATCATAACCAGAGACTAAATCATTACCAGAAACTAAATCATAACTAGAGACTAAATCATAACCAGAAATTAAATCATAACCAGAAACCAAATCATAACCAGAGACTAAATCATTACCAGAAACTAAATCATAACTAGAGACTAAATCATAAACCAGAAACTAAATGATAACCAGAAACTAAATCATAGCCAGAGACTAAATCATAACCAGAAACTAAATCAAAAACCTGCCACGTCATCCCTCACCTAATTGTCACCAAGATGTTAAGGAGAGGCACAGGAGGAACAAAAGAGGGGACAGAGAGGACTGGAGGCAGCAGAAACTCCAGATTCCTCAGATCATCCCCGACAGGAGACAATTCTCTCTCTTTGCTTTCAGAGCCCTGCTCTAGGAACAAGCTGGCCCAAGGGACAGGGAAAGTAGGACACGAGGACTATTCTGGATCAAAATCCTTCTCTTTTTCAAAGGCTCCTGGGTGCCCTCCTCCACGAGCTCGAGCAGCTCAGCTGTCACCTGGCACACAGGTGCCTGCAAAGGCATTTATTGATTTCACCAGGGCAGACAGGGAACAGACAGCAGCAATCCCTGAAGCACAGGGAACGTGCCACGAGCATCCTGTGATCCCAGCTCTGCCTGCTCAGAGTGTGGGGTTACTGAGCTCTGAAAGGGTGAGCACATCCCCAGATTATAGAAATAAGTTATAGAAATATATATTAAAAATCATAAATGTATAAAATTATAGAAATAAATAGATCAATAAATAGGTATAAATAAATATAAATTAGATAAATAAAGAGATAAATACATAGAAATAAATATAAATTATATAAGTAGATAGATCAATAGATAAAATAAATATAATTATATAAATAAATAGATAGATCAATAAATAGATAGAAATAAATACAAATTATATAAATAAATAGATAAAGAAATAGATAGAAATAAATATAAATTATATTAAAAATAGATAAATAAATAGATAGAAATAAATATAAATTATATTAAAAATAGATAAATAGATAGAAATACATATAAATTGTATAAATATATATAAATAAATAGAAATAAGTATAAACTAGATAAATAAATAGATAATGAATAGATAGAATAAATATAAATTAGATAAATAAATAGATAAATACATAAAATAAATATAAATTAGATAAATAGATAGAAATAAATATAAATTAGATAAATAGATAGATAGAAATAAATATAAATTATATAAATAAATAGAGGGCAGTGTGTGACATTCCCGTGGGGACTTTGATGCAGGAGTGTGAGCACTTGGAAGGACACAGCTGATCACCTCCCCTTGCTGCCCAGCTCCACAGCCCCTCCTCTCCTCTCAAACAACACCTCCCATCCCTCTCATCCAGAAGCAAGAATGTCTTTTATCTGTTGGAAATTCTTCCTGCTTTCTTCCCCTCACTGAGGAACCTCCACTGGGATTCACCTGTGCACGGCAAAAAGGAAACAACAACAAACAAACAGAAACATCCTCCAGGCACAGATCTCCTCTCCAGGTGTAGGTGATGGCGAATGGAAATCCAGGTAAAAATGGAAAAAAATACAAAGAAAATTTTTGCAACTGAGCTACCTTGAGGTGGATCAAGGTTCCACCTACCTGGGACACTTTCTAGTGACATAAAGCTGGGATTCCCTCAGCCATGCTTTTCCTCCTGCTCTTCAAGAGGGAGACAAAAAGAGGCAAAAACTAAAAGAGAGGATCAAGAAACACTCCCTTGGCCACGTCCTGAGCAATTCCCAAGACATGCCAATTCCCTGAGCGTGCCCAGGTTTCCTGCTGTCCCCTCAAAGATGGGATTTTCCACTCCCACCTTTCCCCCTCCTGTTTATCTCCCTCCCTGCTGGCCCCGAGCCTGCTGAGTCCAGCAGTGCAGATTAGATGTGAGCAAAGCACAGAGCCCCGACTCCCCCAGACAGCCTGGAGAGATAAAAGCGGCCAAACACTGTCCAGAGACAGCTCCAGCAGCTCCCTCTGGGTGATGCCTGGGACTGGGGACACTCCAGCAGCCGCCCTGCGAGTCCCAGAGGCAGAACCACTCCTTTCTGCACCCTGGGCTTAAACAGAAATCTAATTCTCCAAAATATCCAATGGGAACCTTCTGTGAGCATCACAGAGCTGCTGTTCAGGGTGCAGAGGAGCAGCCAGTGCCAGCCTGCAGTGTGGGAACCCAGGACATCCCTGTGGCTGTCCAGAATGGCCAAGAGCCCTGCCAGGGGGGTTAAAGCCCTGGCACAGAGCCCAAAATGCCTGCGTGGTTTTGATTATGAGCAAATTACCAACCTTGTATCTGCAGATCTGCAAGCCACAACCGTTTAAGTAGAATGATAGTGAAGTTATCACGGGGTGGAAAAGCAGATTTTGGGGTTTTTAGAATGGGGGTTCAGGAGGCAAGATGGGGGATCTGGGCATGTCCAGCCTTTCTCCTTCTTCTTCTTGGCCTCCATCTTCTGCTGTGATGGTGGCACTTTGGGATTGGTTTAGAGTAGAAGCTCACTGTCTAACATAGGTGAAATCCTGGGTGTGGGAACCCAGAACATCCCTCTGGCTGTCCTGAGCAGCCCAGACCCTGCCAGGGGGCTCAGAGACCCTGGCACAGAGCCCAAGATGCCCCTGTGGGTTTGACTGTGACCCCTGGAGCAAGTTACCAACCTTAGATGAAGATCAGCAAGCCATGACAGTTTAGGTAGAATAATAGTGAAGTTATCATGGGGTGGAAAAATAGATTTTAGGGTTTCTGGTATAGGCAAGATGGAGGAATCTGGGCATGTCCAGCTTTTCTCCTTCTTCTTCTTGGCCTCCATCTTCTGCTGTGATGTTGGCACTTTTAGATTGGTTTAGAGTAGAAGCTCACTGTCTAACACAGGTGATAGGTGTTGGGAAGTCATTGTAAATATTGTACAGGTAGTTTGTAGTATAAAAAGGTAACACAGCCCTGGGGGCAGGCAGAGTGCCTCTGTCTGTCCTGCTGGACGGACCTCAGCGGGACAGGAGAAAGAATTTTATAGATAAGGAACAATAAACAACCTCGAGACTGAGAAATGAAGAGCCCTGACTCCTTCTTTGAGTGCTGGGCTGGGAAAAGAGACTTTTAACATTCTCGGGGTCACAGTGACCTGAAGGACCCCGAGACTGCAGGAGCACAGCTCTGCTGAAATGTCACATACCCCTGTTTGTCCCTCCAGTGAGCAGCAGCACAGGGTGGCACTGAGCAGGGTGAACAGCTCCAAGATGTGTCCCCAAGAACAGAGACCCCTCTCCCTCAGGGGAGGACCCAATTCCCATTTCACACCACTGGATAGGAACTGTCTCTGCTTTCGGGTGTGTTGGTAGGGCACAGGGCAGCACTGCAGCCCCATATCCCATTTTTATGCTGTTCATCCCCTGGAGATGCTGGATTGTCCTTCAGTGAACACCAGAATGGCTTGGACCAGAGAGAAAATTAAAATATCTTTTCCTTCCACTGTGACTGTGCTCACAGGGGTCTGAGGATGAGGGAACAGATGAGGATCTGACTCCATGTTTCAGAAGGCTGATTTATTATTTTATGATATATATTATATTAAAACTATACTAAAAGAATAGAAGAAAGGATTTCATCAGAAGGCTGGCTAAGAATAGAAAAAGAAGGAATGATAACAAAGGCTTGTGGCTTGGACAGAGAGTCTGAGCCAGCTGGGCTGTGATTGGCCATTAATTAGAAACAACCACATGAGCCCACTCACAGATGCACCTGTTGCATCCCACAGCAGCAGATAACCATTGGTTACATTTTGTTCCTGAGGCCTCTCAGCTTCTCAGGAGGAAAAATCCTAAAGAAAAGATTTTTCATAAAAGATGTCTGTGACATTCCACACCTTCCCCCCATCTCTGGTGACACAGCAGCACAAACATCACCAGTGGCACCAGCAGGGACACACTGGGCACTGTGCAGGGGGTTCTCCATTTATCTGTCACATTTATCTCTGACTCCTCCAGAGCTGCTTGGAGCCAGCAGGCAGAGCACACAAAGGGACCATTCAGGGCAGCCCAGCCCCAGAAACAAAGCAGATGCTCGGGGGAAGTTTGTAAAGAAGGCACAGAAGGTTGGCAAAGCTCCTCTCCCAAATCAGGGCCCATCTCCAGGCAGCACCAGGAGCAGCCCCATGGCACTGTCTGGGGAAGGGCAGCCTGGGGACAGAGCCTGGCAGGGAGCAGGGATGCAGAACTAAACCAAACCTCTAAGCACAGCTTTAAACTCCTCCACCAAATTTGGCTGCTGAGGTTTATTGGACTTTTTTGGGGGGTTTTTTTGTTTGTTTGTTTGTTTTTTTGCCCTCACTGTTTTGGCAAATTAAGGAGTGGAATGGGAAAGTAAAACCTCCCATGTGACCTGCTGGGAGCTTTACCCTTTGTGAAACACCCAAAGGGTCAAGGTGCAGGGAATGTGTATTAGAGGTGAGGTTTCAGAGGCTGCAGGGTGGCACTGAGGGATTTTGAAGCTCTCCTAAAAGAGGATGCAATAAATCAGCTCTGAAACCAGGGACTGGTCCAAGCAAGGTCAGTTTTTTTATCTGGAAAGGAAAGATTCAAATGCTTTAAGTGAGGGGAAAAAAAACCCAAAAAACAAAAACAAAACAAAACAAAACAAAAAAAAAAAAACAAAACAAAAAAAACCAAACAAAGAAACAAAAAACCCAAAAACAAGCAAAAAAAAAAAAAAACCCACAAAAAAAAAGCCAAAACCCCTACCCCTAAAAAAAACCCAACCAAACAAAAAAAAACCAACCAAAAAAAACCAAAACCAGTTTGAAATGAACTTCCTACTTATTTAAAGACCAATCCAAACTGCTTTTCTGCTGGTATTTCAGGAATGAGCCCGACCAAAGGCACCTGGTCTGGTTTTACAGACTGAACCACTTTTGGAAAGGAGTCAGAAGGGATTTGGACAAAAACAACGGAGGCCCAGACACGGAGGCTGCCCTGGGAGAGCGTCCCAGCTGTCTGCTCAGCCTCAAACCTCTCATCATGCGCTTGCAGGGGAGGCAGGGGGACCTGTCAGGGGTGGCTCAGCTCCGAGCTCGGGGCCAGCAGGGAAAATCCTGGTTTTCCTGGCTCCAGGGAGCCTGCAGACCCTGAGCAGGCAGGACAGGGGCATTGTGAGCAGCAAAGGTGGGTGTTGGAACTCAGGAGAGCAGCTTGGCAGGGCCTGGATGGCCAAAGCACCTGCTGGTGTTGTTTGCAGTGGTGCCCAGGATAAAGCAGCCCTGCCCTCCCCACCAGGCTGGCACTGCCATGCCATGAATCCCAGCATGGTTTTGGTAAAACCCATCCACCGTCCCAGGGTGCCCAAGCCCCATCCAGCCTGGCCTTGGGCACTGCCAGGATCCAGAGGCAGCCCCAGCTTCTCTGGGCAGCCTCTACCAGCACCTCCCACCCTCTGATCACCTTCCTATCTCATCTAAATCTCACAAAACAAATCCTGGAAAGAAACGTGTGGGAAATACTCCCCAAATCCTCCCTGCTGCTCACAGACAATCCAGCAGGGCTCAGGAGCTGCCAGACTGCAGTGTCAGTTCTGAGGGCCTGGGTTCTCAGGGTTGTCCTTCATTGGATCCCAGCGTGGTTTTGGTTGGAAGGAACCTTAAAGGCCATCCAGTGCCATCCCTGGGACACCTTCCACCATCCCAGGGTGCCCCAAGCCTGGCTTTGGGCACTGCCAGGATCCAGGGGCAGCCCCAGCTTCTCTGGGCACCCTCTACCAGGGCCTGCCCACCCTCTGATCACCTTCCTATCTCATCTAAACCTCTCCTCTTGTAGTTTAAAGCTGAACAACATTTAGTTCTGGGATCAGCAGCATCTCCAGCTCAGCCCAGCCCATCCACCCTGGAGCTTTGTGCATTCCCCTGCAGTGAATTCACCCAGGCTCAAGCACAGGGGGCTCTGATCTCCACACGGGGCCTCTTGTTGCTGCCACGGAGCAGGAAAATGCCAAACATGGCTCATACCAATCCCCACCTCTCACTAATCTGTTTTGTCAGCTCATCAGAATCTTGAAAGCAACCTTTAAGTGCTGGGAGGCATCCTGGTTTCTAATGAGGCTCAGTCAGATTTTGTGGTTTAGTCAAGCCAACCTGGCTCGCTGCTGCAGCTCCAAACACGTGCACTTGAAATCAGTTTTTCCACTCAGAAAAAAGATAAGGCCCCCAGTTTCCTCCCCTCAGATAAGATGAAGGAGAAAGGAACATGAAGTCATGTCCCTGCCACCCCAAATCCGTGTGGCTGTGTCACATCTCCACAGCCCCAGCTGAGCTCTGCTGGCTCCCAAAGCCGGAAATTGAAGCACAGGATACTCCAAGGGTGGAGAATAAAAGAATCCAGGGGTTTCTGAGCCATCAGAAAAGGTTTGATAAGCTACTGTTCGCTGCCACTGTTATTTGTGTTTTCAGGAGTGTCACGGTGTTCTCAGCACCCTGCAAACACCAAGCCAGAGCTCACTGAGTTGTCCAACCAACTACAAAGTGCAAAAAAAGCACTAAATTCAAAGCTGGATTTTGTTCAAAATTCAAAACTGAATTTTGTTCAAAATTCAAAACTGAATTTTGCAGCGTTCTCAGCACTCTGCAAACAGCAAGCCAGCGCTCACAGACTTTTCCAACCAACTACAAAATGCAAAAAAAGCACAAATTTCAAAACTGACTCCCTCTGCCTAATTATAAAGCACTTCCTGAAGCTTTTCACCGGCCATTTGCTTCCTATGTGGAAAAAAAAAATGATCCAATCCAATTTATTGAATAATTTCAGCCTTGCAACTCTGCAATTCCCGACACCAGGGCATTTCCATTTTGATCACCCCTAAAACCACCTGCAGAGCCTGAGGGATCAGGGATGCTCCTCAGAGCTCAGAAGGCACTGACCTGGTGCAGAGGTGACACACAGGACTCCTGTTCCCTTGGAATTCAGCTTGAACCTTGGTAATCCCTCCCTGGCATTCCCTCCTTGGCCATGGCATTCCCTTCTCACCCAGCTGCCAAAAGGAGACCTGAAATGAAAATAATGAACATCAATCACTCACGGTTTTGTTGCTTGGTTGTTTTTTTGGTTTTTTTTCCCTGCTGAGCATCCAAACCCATATCTTAGATAAACAAACAGCACAAAGAGTTTGGCCCCAGCCAAACCGTGGCTCTGAACAAATCTGGGTGAGATACTCTCTGTCAGATGGAATCCTGTGAATTCATTCCCCTCAGCTGCGCTCATTATGCAGCCCCCAAACCCAGACAGCTCCCATGGACGTGCCCTGAGGCTTGGACACATCTCACTTACCTGCAGGGAGTGCCTGAGGAAGCTGAAGGTGAGGGGCATCCCCAGGGCACTGCCACAATGGCACAGGGGCTCCTCTGGGGCTGCATCTCTCAGCATCAGCCACAGTGCCTGGGGCAAGGCAAACCAACTGCTGGGAGCCAGCCAAAGCCTCAGAGCCAGCTTTGCCCTGGGTCTTTTCCCTTTTCCCAGCAGCATCCTGGCTGCTCTTGGCTCCCACCCCAGAGAGCAGCACCTGGGGAAGGTCCAGCCCTGCCCAGCTGGGAGGGCACAGCTCATCCACCCTCACACAGCCCATCCTCCCTTCCAGGAGACACCGGGGAATTGCTGTCCATGTGGGGCTCAAGGGCAATTCAGCACTAAAATCCAGCAGGGTGAGAGCTGCAGAGCTCTGCCTTGTCTTTGCAGCTCTAATTTTGCAGAAAAGGGATTAATTAATGACTGGTGGACAAGGCCAGAGTGCTTCCCTGGCAGCTCTGCTGTCACTATGGAGATCCTGCACTCCAGGGCTGGTGTCACACGTTATCCTGGCAGGAGGACGCCCACACCCAGCCAGGATCCCACACCCCCCTTGTGGGAATCCAGAAAATCAGAGGGGTTTGGGAAAGCTGCAAAAGGCAGGCCTCAGAGACAGCAGAACTGTGATTGGAGCGAAGCAGCAGCCATGAGATTGGTCAGCAGAAAAATTACATAAGGAGTAGAAAAGTAAGGACAAATAGAACAATGGTCTGTGTATTCAGGCTTGTCTAGAACAACTCCTTAAGCTGTAGAAAAGTATATCTAGGGAGATGTTAGGAAGTTTTAATAATGGAGCTCTGTGCATTGTGTTTGAAGGCTCACAAGCAGGTATTCTATCCTAAATAAGCAAGCATTGTTTAACCAAAGGTACGTGTGCTTATAGCTTATAGAACTATTATCAATGTGCTTTTGCTTTGTGTGATTGGTCAAAAAGAGTTGTAAAGTAAGTTGTAGCATTAAAAGTCCTTTGGCTGCTGCCTGGGATGTGAGCTGCTGGCATCTTCCCATTGTTATAACCATGTAATGGAGATGATGCTGGAAAATCAAACACCTCAAAACACCTTCCCCAGCAGTCCTGTCCTGTCCATGATTTGTACATAGATTTGTCAGCAGAACAATTATCTAAGAAGTAGAAAGTGAGGACAAATAGAACAATGGTCTGTGTATTAAGGCTTGTCTAGAATAACTCCTTAAGCTGTAGAAAAATTTATCTAGCAAAATATAAGGAAGTTTGAAGCTTAATAATGGAGCTCTGTGCATTGTGTTTGAAGGCTCACAAGCAGGTATTGTACTCAAAATAAGCAAGCATTGTTTAACCAAAGGTACCTGTGCTTATAGTGGTTGGATGGCACTGCTGTCAATGTGCTTTTGCTTTGTGTGATTGGTGAAAAAACTTTTAAAGTGAGTTGCAACATTAAATTCTTTGTCTGGCGCCTGGGATGTGAGCTGCTGGCATCTTCTCATTGTCATAGCCATGGAATGAGGCTGATGCTGGAAAATCAAACAGCTCATGACACCTTCCCCAGCAGTCCTGTCCTGTTTGTGATTTTACACAGCCCCTGGCTGGTGACACCCCTGAGCTGTGGGAGCTCTGGTGGAGCTGCTCCAGGGTTGCCCCGGTGCCAGGGGAGCAGAGAGCTCCATCCTGGCGTGCAGATGGTTCCCCCTCTCCTTTGGAGAGGCTGAATGACTTTTGAAACCTTTGATTCCTGATGTATTCACTTCAGGAGACACAAAAGTACAAAATCTCAGCATGGAGTGACTCCCTTGCTTGCTTTATTATTTTGTTGGGTTTTATTTTTTCCTTCCCACACCCCCCCACCCCTTTTCTTTTCTTCTCTCCCTGGACAGTTTTATAATTTTGGCCTGTGGCCAGAAAGTCTGCCCTGATTAGCTTGGGCTGGCTGTGAAACACCTGCAGCCCATTAGAGCAGGAGGAGGGAAAAAAAAAAATAAAATCCCTTGTCATAGGTGAAGTAATGACCACTTCTTCCTTTGTTTTAGCACTAAAAGGACAGTCAGAAGGAGGAAAAAATAAAATCCCTTGTCATAGGTGAAGTACTGACCACTTCTTCCTTTGTCTTAGCACTAAAAGGACAGTCAGGAGGAGAACCAAACAAACCCTTGGCTTTACCCCCTCACCTGCCACTGACTGCTCTCTGGGTCAGTTTTGCCTGGTAAGTGACTCCAGGAATTTGTTGTCACTTCACCCCAGTGAGATTTACAGGTTATTAAGCATGATGTGCACTTGCTGCACTAGAACAGTGCCCCCTGCACCTTATTTTGTGTCTTCGTCAGGAGCTAACCAGGCACAAGCAGGAAGAAAATTCCCTCTGGGCAGGTTACAGCTGCATTGGCTCCTTGAAATCCCTCCAGTGTCCCAGCTGGTCCTGGCTGCCACCACTGCCAGGGCCAGCAGGGTGGCAACGGGCTCAGGAGGGGACAGGCACCAGTGCCATGGCCCCAGAAGGGTGACCAGGGCACGGCAGAGATGCAGAAGTGGCACTCAAGGTTGCACTGAAGCTCTTGGCCCTGGCACAGCACAACGTTTTTTATAATAAACACAGAAATTGCCATGATCTGGGTACGGGGTGACACTGGGGACAGTCAGAGGCCACAACTCTGAGCTCAGCTCAAAGCCCAGCTCATTGTACCCCTGCAGGACTCCCCACCTGGAGAGGAGCCCCAAAACCCCTTCCCAAGATGTGTCTGTGCACCAGGATTCCTCCAGAGAGGGGTTTGCTGCCTGCTGAGGTGTGGCACAAAGAGACCAGAACGTCCTCAGAGCCCTCCTGCTCAGCAGGGCCACGACCAAAACACACCTGGGATGGAGGGAACACCAGAATGAGACCTCAGAATAGATCTGGGATGGAGGGAACACCACAGTGAGACCTCAGAATAGATCTGGGATGGAGGGAACACCACAGTGAGACCTCAGAATAGATCTGGGATGGAGGGAACACCACAGTGAGACATGAAAACACACCTGGGATGGAGGGAACACCACAGTGAGACCTGAAAACACACCTGGGATGGAAGGAACACCACAGTGAGACCTCAAAATAGATCTGGGATGGAGGGAACACCACAGTGAGACCTCAAAATAGACCTGGGATGAAGGAAAGGTCACAGTCAGACCTCAAAAAAGACCTGGGCTGAAGGAAAGGCCATAGTGAGACCTCAAAACACACCTGGGATGAAGGCAAGGCCATAGTGAGACCTCAAAATAGACCTGGCATGAAGGGAACACCACAGTGAGACTTCAAAATTGACCTGGACTGAAGGAAAGGCCACAGCGAGACCTCAAAACACACCTGGGCTGAAGAGAAGGCTGCAGTTACACCTCAAGTAGACCTGGGCTGAAGGAACACCATAGTCAGACCTGAAAACACACCTGGGCTGAAGGACAGGCCACAGTTACACCTCAAAACACACCTGGGCTGAAGAGAACACCACTGTGAGACCTCAAAATAGACCTGGGATGAAGGGAAGGCCACAGTGGGACCTCTTGGGGTGGGGACAACTCTCTGAAAATCCGTGTGGGTCACAGGGGCTGGAGCTGAGGGGACAGCTAGAGGTGCAAATCACACCTTGAACGATGACAACAAAGCGAGAGCTCAAAGGCAGCTCCAGGAGTTCTGCTGCTGGCAGCATCTCCAAGGGCTGGATGGCATTTCAATCCCAACAGCCCACCCAGCCAAAATGTCACAAAAACCCCAGAGTTCCTCCCCAAACTTGCTGTGTTTTCATCAAAGCTCTCTATGTAGCTGCAAGGCGCCGGAGACATTTACAGCCCAGCAGCTGAATTTCTTTAGCTCTGCATCCAGTGGAGTTCAGCCATCAATGAAAAAGAAAAGGGAAAAGAAAAATTTGTGACCACAAGGGACTCTGTCAAATATTCCTGCTGCTGTCCTGGAGCATGGAAAAGCAAGTCTGCTGCTGCACACAGGTCTGACTATTTGCATTTTTAATAATTCAAGAGTTTAATTAGTATCATGCCCTTAATCAGAGGCTGAAAATACAGCTGAAGTCATCAGAGCTTAATTAGTTTAAAAAAAAAAAAAAAAAGATTCTGCAGTGAAAATGTCTCGACTAACATGGAGCTCTGTCCTCAGCTTTGGGCTTCAAATGAGCTTTGTACCTGTTGCTTCTGATGAATCCAGCCCACCTCAGAAAAATTTAAAATGCTCAAAAAAATCAGTTCACTTCCCTGTTTATCCCTATGAATCCTTCCACAGCTCCCTAAGAACTCTTCCACAGCTTTCTTGAACTAGACTCAGAAAACAAAACAAAACAAAAAAAAACCAAAAAACCCCCAAAAAACCCTGCCAAAATCAGTTTGAAGATAATAAATTAAATTAACCAGGTGTATCCCATAAGCTGCGTGTGAAATTCCCCTCTGCAGGAAATAAAACATCCATAAGCGTCTCTGGATCTTCAGTCAGGTCAGCAGGAACACATTCCTGAGGGGGATCACTGGCTGGGCACAAAATTCCCCTTTTAGCAGCGGGACTGGGAGCTCAGACTGGTCCCAGGTGAAGCCTGGGAGGTTCAGGGGAGTTATCCCAGTTTGGGATGAGCAAATCCAAAATCCAACCCCATGCCTTCCCTCCCTGCAGCTTGCTGGTGTTGGACAGGACATCCTGGATGGACTTTGCCCACAATATTCCATTTATTGCTGGAATTCATCACTGCCCAGGGCCGTGGAGACTGAACACGCCCCCAGGTTCCACAGTGGATTAGTGAAATTCGTGGAAATTAGGCCAATCCCAGGCAATTAAATATGCTAATCCGGATGCAACTTCCAGTTCAGGAAGTCAGGCAGCCTCATGCCCTTCCACCTCTGATTTACTCGGAAAAAGGAAGCCAGAAAAAGTTCTCACCGTGCCAAACCTGTCCCCTGGCTCCGAGCATTAGTGAGAATTGCAGTAAATCCTTTTTTTTTTTTGGCAGGAGGAGGGGGATGGATTTTCCCTCAGTAATGATATCACAGCCTGCTGTTTCTTTCCCTCTGCAGCTCCTGAAGCTCTGGGGAACCTCCCAGCTCCCTGTGCCCTCAGGAATATCCCAGAGAAATCAGTGAAACCCACTGGAAGGTGACAGCAATCACCAAATTCCATTTAGCACGGAATTAGGAATCCAGTCACTTATGTACCTAGGAAAGGTCTGCCTGGATCAGATTGAAAAAATTGGGTTTTTTTGGGAGCACTGGGCCAGAGGAAGATGCTGGAAATTCAAGATGGAAAAAATGGAAGTTGGTTTGTCCACAAGGAGAGTTTCCTGCAGCCCCAGTACAATTTGATTTATTCCTAACACTCCTGGGGGAGCTTTTATGTATATAAATAAATCTAAAATGGGTTTATACATATAAATAAATTTAAAATGAATACATTATAAATAAAATGCATATAAATAAATTTAAAATAAACACATTTTATTCTGTGTCCTCATTCCCACTGAACCCTGCTCAGCTCCTGACCCAAGGAGCAGAGCTTGGCCTGGATTTTCTGCTCCTCGCTCTCCTTACCTGCCACAGGGATTTCCCCCCTCTGCCTGTTCCTGAAGGTGTTCGGGGGCTTTGCTGCAGAGCAGAGGACAAGATGACAAATGAGCCAGCCCACAGCACAGGAATGCAAGAGAGTCTCAGCTATTTTTAATTAAGAAGCGATGACAGCTGACTGAATTCCCTGACACTGCAGTGAAAGGCTCCCTGACCCAGACATCATGGGCCACCCTCCTGTTGGAACCCAGGACATTCCTCTGGCTGCCCTGGAGGGCTCCAGACCCTGGCAGAGGCTCAGAGACCTTGGCACAGGGTCAAAAACCACCTGTGCCTTTGATTTTAACCCATGGAAACAATTCCCAACTTTGTGTGAGCCACAAGAGTCTGAGTAGAATGTTAGTGAATTTATCACAGGGTGAAAATGTAGAATTTTGGGGTTTTTAGAATGGAGGTTCAGGAGGCAGGATGGAGGGATTTGGGTGGGAATTTCTCTGGCTGCCCTGGAGGGCTCCAGACCCTGGCAGGGAACTCAGAGACCTTGGCATGGAGGCAAAACCACCTGTGCCTTCGATTTTAACCCATGGAAACAATTCCCAGCTTTGTGTGAAGAGCTACAAACCACAAGGGTTTGAATAGAATGATAGTGAATTCATCACAGGGTGAAAAAGTAGAATTTTGGGGTTTTTAGGATGGGGGTTCAAGGGGCAAGATGGAGGAATCTGGGCATGTCCAGCCTTCCTCCTTCTTCTTCTTGGCCTCCATCTTCTGCTGTGATGGTGGCACTTTGGGATTGGTTTAGAGCAGAGACAGACTGTCTAACACAGGTGATAGGTGTTGGGAAATTATTGTAAATATTGTACAGGTAGTTTTTAGTATAAAAAGCCAACACCACCCCAAGGGCAGCGACTGTGCCACAACCCGACCTGCTGGACAGATCTGAGCAGGTCAGACAAAGAATGGAACAGACAAGAGAAAATAAATAACCTTGAAAACCAGAACTGAGGAATCTCGACTTCTTCTTCAAGCAGGGGGCTGGGAAAAAAAACTTCTTAATATCTCAGGAGCCATTTCAACAACTCAAAACCTGAGACTCTCCAAAGGCCGGGTCTCATCAGTCCCACCAGTGCTGCTGTTATTTGTAATATAAATTATAAATTTATATGCACGCTGTCTGCACAGATGCAGGGCTCACCAAAGCCACCAGCCTGTAAACCCTGCCAGAAACGTGGCCAGGCTGAGCAGCAGGAGGAGCAGCAGGTGAGGGGAGGACAGCCAAGGTCACCCTGCTGGAAGCACCAGCGCTCGTCTCTAAGAAATGTTCTGAAGGTTTGGGCAAATTCAGCCGTTATTTTCATTTTTTTGGTTGGTTAAAGCAGTGGTAGATTGAGCAGGGGAGAGGCACAGAGCCACAAAGAGCAATTCCTGCTGTAAGGCAGAGAAGGGACAAGGCAGCCTGGGCTTTTCTCAGGGATGGGCTTTTGTCAGCCCACAGGTCACAGGGAGGGTTTAAGTGAGAATGACCGCAGTGACCTGGATTTTGAAGGGTAGAGATTCACCTGGCTTCATGTAAGGACTCTTTGGCAGAGATGGGAGCACAGCCCAGGTGTCCAGCTCGCACTGGCACAAGGGACTGGCACAAAAGTGGCACCAGACAGCCCTGGGAAGGTGTCAAGAGGAAAACACCAACCACAAAGAGAGAATATGAGACTCCCTTTTGTTCTCAGGGCTCTCACAGCAGCGAATGCAGCAGCTGATCTCTTTACCTGGAGCACACTTGCTGGTTTTAGCAGAGAGATAAAGGAAAGGTTCCCTTCCAGCCTTTCCACAGGGCCACAGGGAAGAGGGATGAGCCAGCAAAGTCACCCAGATCACGTAGGAACTTGGCACGAGCGAGACAAATCCATTAAGGGCCATCATCAGGAACTTTCCAGGCCGGCTGCAGGCTGGGAGGGGGCAGAGCTGCTCTCTGCTGTTGCTAAGAGAGCCCTCCCAGCCCTGCTCTGCCAGCCCAATCCACGGCTCCCTGCTCCCATTGGCTCCGCAGCCACATCGAACCATCCTGACAGCTTTTCCTCCTCCTCCTCCTCCTCCTCACCCTGCTGCCTTCTGCCTATGGCCTATTACCAGGGGAGAGCCAGCCAGCCACGGAATCAATACTTTGTGCATTTGCATTTGCATTCCAGCCCTGCCTGCCCGTGTCTCTGCATCCCCAGCCGTGCCCGCCGGGCAGGGGTGCCAGGCTGGTACCCGCAGTGCCACAGCCAGCAGGACCCGAGGAGCACCAGCATCCTGCCATGTGACCGTGTGCACAGGGGTCTGAGGATGAGGGAAGAGACGAGGATCTGACTCCATGTTTCAGAAGGCGGATTTATTATTTTATGATATATATTATATTAAAACTATACTAAAAGAATAGAAGAAAAGGTTTCATCGGAAGGCTGGCTAAGAATAGAAAAAGAAAGAATGATAACAAAGGTTTGTGGCTTGGCTCTCTGTCTGAGCCAGCTGGGCTGTGATTGGCCATTAATTAGAAACAACCACATGAGACCAATCCCAGATGCACCTGTTGCATTCCACAGCAGCAGATAACCATTGGTTACATTTTGTTCCTGAGGCCTCTCAGCTTCTCAGGAGGAAAAATCCCAAGGAAAGGATTTTCCATAAAAGATGTCTGTGACACTGCCAGGGCTCTGCTTCTCTCGGGAGGTTGCAGTTTACTGCAGCCCCAAGACACGTGAACAGTCTCTGTTTCGGCCAGCACGTTCTAAGAATGAGTCGGAGTTCTCCAGTTCTCGGTCTCAAGGTTGTTTATTGTTCCTTATCTATAAAAAATTCTTTCTCCTGCCCTGCTGAGGTCCGTCCAGCAGGACAGTTCCAGGCACTCTGCCTGCCCCCAGGGCAGTGTTATCTCTTTATACTACAAACTCCATGTAAAATATTTACAATTACTTCCCAATCCCTATCACCTCTGTTAGACAGTGAGCTTCTACTCTAAACCAATCCCAAAGTGCCACCATCACATCAGAAGATGGAGGTAGAGAAGAAGAAGAAGAAAGGCTGGACATGCCCAAGTCCCTCCATCTTGTCCCCAAAACCCCTATTCTAAAAACCCCAAAATCTACTTTTTCACCTAGTGATAATTTTATTATTACACTACTTAAACTTCTGTGGCTTTCAGGTCCTCATACAAAGCTGGTGATTTGCTCCAGGGGTCATAATCAAACCCACAGGTGCTCTGGGCTGTGTGCCAGGGTCTCTGAGCCCCTTGGCAGGGGTCCCAGAAACTCTGGGCACCCAGAGGGATGTGCTGAGTTCTGACATGCTTCTTCCCAGCAGCCTGGCTGAACTGGTGTCCCCAGCTCTGCGCTCACTGGACACCAGGGAAGTGTCACAGCACCGTGAGCGATGCCCTCTGCAGTGAGATTTTGGGAAGTTTCTTGGTCTGAAGGGACCTGGAAACCTTCTGGAGCAGGCAGGGAGTGTGGGAACACACCTCAAAGCCACAGAAAGCTTCCTTGGCTGGACCAGGTGCTGCTTGGGCATGGCCAGGCTGCAGAAATTTGGGAGCAGGGACATCCTGGTGGTGGGCAGGGAAGCACAGCAGCACTGGGACAGCTCATCAGTCCAGGTCAGGATCTGGGGGCAGGCACAGGGAAGGGACAGGGGAGTTGGGACAGGGGAGTTGGGACAGGTTTCCAGCACCCAGCAAAACAGGCTGGGACTGACACTGGGCATCAAGGAAACACCAAAACGCCCAAATATTGGCCCTGGCTTTGGAACAAACTGGGAGAAAGAACTCACTCAGCAGCGACAGAGAGCTGGGCACCAGGAGAGGGGTGAGTAACTCAAAAGGCAAAGCCAGGCAGCTGATGAGCTGTCCCCAGGCACACTGGGACAGCAGTGAACAGCAGCCTTGTGGCTGTTTGCCTTCCCCACTCAGGTGAGTCAGCATCCGGACTAAGGAAGAAAAACTGGAGTTTCCTTTTCTGGCCAGGACAGCAAGAGGTCAATGAACCCAGCAGAAGCATCCACTGGATGGACACTGTCCCCTAAATACCAGATTTTCCCATCCTGGACCTTCCCCTTGCTCTCTGTCCTTTATATTACACAGTTAGGCAGAGTTCTAACCCAAACTGTTGTAAAATAACACAAATTGTTGATCGGGACAGGAAAACCTCCTCAGAAAATTTCCACTGCTAAATCTATTTATTTGTTTCAGGGGTGGGGGTGGCTGGACACAAAACATCAGGTCAGTTAAAAAAAAATTAAGTCTGACCTGAATAAAGCATTTTTGTGAAATCCCCAGGGATGGTTTCTTTAATATGAGATGGAACTTGGAGTTGAAAGGAGGAGAGAGAAGAAAAGAGCGCGCATAAAATCAGGTTCAAATCCCTGCTTGGCCTCACTCAGCAAAGAACTCTGAATTAGGTCTACAGTTACTTAAACAGCTTCAAATATTTTGGGATCTCTCTGCAGTTCCTATGATCTAAGTTTCATCCTGAGGCAGAACAGCAAGAATGTTCTGAGCTCCCAAAACCGGCCACGACTTCGGACAAACGAATTAAACCCAGCTTCAAAACAAATCTAATTTTTTTTTTTTTTTTTTTTTTTTTTTTTGGAGCTTCTGCAGCGTGGAGATGTCTGCCCTGTGATTCCTCCCAGTTGTGTGCTCACGCTGGTGCAGAGCTCCATGGAAGAGAATTAATGGGCTGGAAGGAGAGCTGCAGTTATTTTTCTATCTCTGCACCATGTGAGGCTCTCCCTGTTGCCTTGAACAGAAGCATGAAATTAAGCAAAAGCCAGGATGATAAAATGAACCCAAATAAGAACTTTACTGTGAGTTAAACCCGTCGTAGCTACTCAAGACAAAGCCTCTGAATTCAGCTTTTCTAATCAATAAAACCCTTTTAAATAAAATGAAAGCTCTCAGAGCAATTTTAGGGTGGAAAAGATTCCATCCCTGACAGCCTGGCTCCAAATTTTTCTCCTTCCTGTTACTTCCTACAGGAACATTTACCTGGACATGTTAGATTTGCTGTAGTTGGAAAAAAACAAAAAAAAACAGAAATCAGATTCTTACCAGGAATATGGAAATATCCAGCAGAAGTCAGAGCTGGGATGGAGCACCTGGAGAAACAGCAAGGAGATGAAAATGAAGATGAGGAATAATGTGATGGATATTGACAATATCCATCTGATATGATGGATACCTGACAGGAAACCCCAACCCAGCAGAGGGAAAATGCTGCCCATGGCTGTGTTTCCCTTTTCAGGATGGATCTGCCTCTAGCCCAGGATTCCAGGGTTCCTCTCCCCACCTGCCTGGCACAGCTGATGGAGAACAAGAGCCAAGAAACCTGAGAGCCACTCCTGAGCCAAGGACTGTTCCCAGCTCCCTTCTGCTTTCAGATTCCCAGTTCAAAAGATAAAATCCCCGAAATAGTCATTTTCACATCTCCCTTGTCTCAACAGCCATTGAAATATCAACTGTCTTGTCTTTTTTTTGTTCTAAAAAATGGTTTGCCATGTGCGTTTTGGAATTTTTGACAGGAAAAGCCAAGCCAAGGCTGCAGCCCTCCTTGCTTTGTTGTGTATCTGCCCTGAAGGGATCTGATCCCTGCCTGTCTGCTCCTGGTTTGTTCCCCAGCCCCATTTCCATGGATTCCAATTCCTCAAGAAGCTGGGATGGGTAATAAAGCCAAACCACAGGAACAGTTCCCATAACTGCTCCGTTCCTCTGATGCCAAAAGTTCTCCAAACTTCAATTTCATCTTGAAATAGTCCAGGACAAGGTGTTATAATCCCATTTTGCTGTTAAAAAGAGGTGTAGCAGAGTACTAAGGATTGTTCCAGGCCATAAAAACAGCAGAAAAAATACAACCAAAGCCCTGATTCCTGATCCAGAGCCTCTTCCTCCATCCCAGTGGAAAACATTGTTTCCTTGGATGACTAAAAATATTGGGATCTTCTATGAAATCGAGTGGGATGCCTAAAATTTGAGGTGAAACAACCAGCCCAGCATGGGAAACTGTAAAAGGGGATAGAATATCCCAACTTCCTGAGCTCTGGTCCCATAAACAGCTTCACAAGTTGTTTCCCACACAGGCACCTGGATTTTGGGGCAGGCAAGGAGGGTTTGTACGTTTTCCTGTTTTCCCTTCCCTGGCTGCACTCCTGTACATCCATCCATGGCCAGAATGTAAAATCCGTGTGCATAAATATCCATGTGCATATCAAAGGTATTAAAATTAGAAGGGACTTTGATGTTGGACTCGAGAAAATGCTGCTGACACCACGCAGAGCTGTGGGAATGAGCTGCCTGCTCAAAAATCCAAGGATTTGGAGGACAGACCTTCCCCTCAAGGTGCTGCTTCCCACCCATCACCTGTTCAGGAAAATGAATTTCCCATGGTTAAGCCTTGGCCTCTTTTTTGGGTTTGTGCCATCCCATGGAACTGTCCCAATATCACCAAAACAGCCCAGAATAATTCGAATTTTGGTAATTAGAGACATATCTGGATGCCTTCGGTACCAAACCAATTCTCCCACAGATGACCCTTAAAGCAAAATAAATCAAAAAGAAGCAGCAAGTAAGAATAAGAAAAAAAACAACTCCCTGCACTCATTTGTTTAGGATGACAGATCAACAAACACAGGCATCTTATTTATTTCATTTTATTTTTTCTTCACAAGCAGCTTTTTATATCTCCTGACCCAAAAATAAGCCCAGCCCCAGCTGCAGTGCCATGTCAAACAGTAATTACTCTATAAAAGGCTGACCAAATGGGGATATTGGTGGGCCAGAGGCACAGAATTATTTTAGGACTCACACGAACTTTCTCTGGCAGTGGTGAGAGGAGCTGTGGGCACAGTGGTGCCCCTAAGAAACCAGCAAACACCAGAGGGTGTTTTTTTTTTGTTCCTGCTTGTTCCAAGCCTCACCACCTGGTGTGAAATGGCTTTCCCAAATTTCAGCTCAAGGGAAAGGGGAAAAAAAAAAAATATAGAAGTGAGAATTGTTTACTCCTCAAAAAAAGAGGCTTTGCTCTGTGACAGGTTTGGAATTCCTGCTGAACCTCACCAAAACTTGTGGCAGCATGGAAGCAAAACCCTTGGAATATTTCATTCTGCTGGGAGGAAACCAAAAAATCATTCACAAAAATAATAATAAATCAAGAGTCATAGAATTCCCAGAATAGTTGGAGGAGACCTCAAGGCTCATCCAGTTCCATGACAGGGACACCTTCCACTACCCCAGGTTGTTCAGAGCTCCAGCCAGTTCAAGGATGCACTTGCTCCTGATTTTTGGCAATATTTTGGCAATATTTGGCAATATTTTGACAATATTTGCAATATTTGGACAATATTTAGGCTCCCTGAATCCCTCCTGCTGAGCCTAAAGGAGCAGGAGCCCCTAAATCCCAACTGCCTCATGCCCTCAGACCTTCAGGAACCTGCATCCTGTCACCTTGTGGGAGGATGGGGAATCTCTGGGGACTCCTAGAGAGGGGCAGTGTCTGAGATGGGCAGTGCTCCGTTCAGAAACCCTGCAGGAATGAGTGGAACTTTTCCAGCTTCCAAAATGTCCCTCCTCCTTCTGCCACGGGCAAACAGGGTGAAAAAGGAAAGTGGTTTAGTGAGTAAGAACACAGCAAATTCAAAATAGAAGCAGAGGGGATTAAAGCAAACACCCAGCGTGTCCCAGCCTGTGTTTACTGCCCAAATCCTGTGGCAATTCCTGCTTTTTTCAGGGGGTTCTTCCTGTGCTGTAACTTTGGGATTAAACTTGGCCGCTGCAGCTCCCAGGAGGGAAATTCTTCTCAAAACCATCCTCCAATCTCAGAGCCCAAGGCACCAAACTGCACATGGATTTTTGCTGGAAGGGCTGGGAGAAAGTGACAGCATCTGCCTGATGTGAAATTCCCATCCTTAATTAGGGATTTCAAAAATAAATCCGGGTTTTTGAGCAGGATGGTGGGTGTCCAAAAAAATAAAGGGAGGTTTTCATGATCTCAGTGAGACTCAAGTCTGTTTTCCACTTAATATGTGTTTTTGCACCCAGGAATTTCATAGAATCATGGAATTATTTGAGTTGGAAGGGTCCTTAAAGATTACCCTTTTCCCACCCCTTAATTTCAATTTAAAAATTCATGGCAGCAATGGGTTTGTGTGATAGATCACAGTACAAACACACGAATAAATCTGAGTTTAAAAGTTCCTGAGCTCTTAATTCTCAGTTCAATTCCCAGCTGGCACAAGGAACAAAAGGCTGATCCCTCCAGGTGATGGATGGAACATCTCACCTGCAAACAGCTCCTGCTCAGGCTGTTGGCCAGTGGGAAGGAGATGGATTTGGGATGGCAAATTTTCTGTGTGCTTCTCAAAAAAGGCTTCACCAGCACTGGCAGACCCTGCCAAAGAAGGGAATTCATGGTGGAATTAGAAATGAACTCCAGATTTTCCTCAGCTGCTGAGTGCTGGAGAGCCCAGCTCTGGCCACGTGCTGGGAGTGGCCTCAGTGTGAATATTTTCCTTAGCTCTTTCCTCTTTGGATATCCCTGACTCTGAAACCTTCCTCTGAATACAACTGAGGTAAGCACAACACAGAAATTACAGGACAATTAAAGAAAATCACGGAGAATAAATCCACATACCCTGTGGTCCACGGAGTGGCTTTAAAAGGCTGGGGTAATTCCTTCTCCCTCAGTCTGCTACCAGCACTCGGCTACATGGGAGAAAAGGGATTGAAATTAAATTAAATTACATTAAATACCATGTCTTGTTCATTATTAACACCTCCTAAACAGTGCTGAACCTCTCACTCTGTGCCATAACCCAGATTTTAGGGACTATAAAGAACTGGGAGCAGGCTCAGACCTGGGCTGAGCTCTGAATTAAAACCTAAGCCATAAAAACAGCAATCAAAACCCCAAGTTCTGTAAAAGTTACCCCGGCCCCAAACGCTCCTTGCAGACTTTAAAGGTGAGAGATGTGACAGATGGCTGCTCCTGCAGCACAAGTGATGCAGCAGCTCTGTACAAATATTGTACTGTGCAAATATTCATCAGCTCATTCCTGCCACAACGGTGTCAGGTAAGATCATTAACACCACCCCTAATTTCCCTGATAAGTAGGCTGAGACAGGAGGGTGGAGAGCAATGTCTAAACTGAAGCAGTGAGTAACAAAGAGAGCTCTGAGCCATCCTCCCCTCTCAGAGTCCATGCAGGGCTTTTATTTTATTTTTTTTTTCCGTTTAATTCAAAAAATGAAATCTTTGGGACAGTTTGAGCCCGTGCCAGCTGAAGTTTGACGGCACAAAAAAAGCAAACAAACAATGGATTTCAGCTCACACCAGAACGAATGAAGCATTGATGTTACACTGAAATGGGGCTTAGCTTAAGTATCCATTTTTAACTCTCAGCTGAAGTGAAAACATTAATTCATGCAAATCAATGTTCCCTAAACAATAATTTTCCTCTAGAACGTTTCTTCTTTTTTAACATAAACTCTTATCTAACAGAACCCATTTAAAGGATTATATCTGCAGAGTTCAGCAATTAGCCCTGTAAATTGTTTTCCTTGAGTGTAGGGAAGGTTCCATTACAGTGAAATATAAAGTGTATGCTATAGTCCATGAAAACCTCTCTTGGAACGATGATTATCCTTCAAAAAGGCTGGGATGAGGGCCAGATTACCAGAAAAAACTCAAGTTCTATTTGTACACCCAAAGCCCCCCTTTATTTCATGTAAGTATCCACTTGCAGCCCATCTTCAGGGGTTTTGAAAGGTAATTGCTTCTGTGGAACACCCACGAGTCGAGTTTTCCCTAAAACACAGCCCTGAAAATCCACTCTGAGGGATAAACAAGCAAACAGGAAAGGGGTGCACAGAAACAGGGGAAGGATGTGCCTCAAACAGCCAAAACAAGGTGGGAAATGGCACTGAGGGCACTTCAGATGCTGCTGGAAGTGAGGATGGAGAGGCTCCTCCTCATCTGACTGCAAATCCAGAAAATCTCCGGAGAGGTTTGTAGAACAAAAATGCAGAGGGTGTAAAAGATGGCTGGAAGTCACCTGAACAATCACTCAAATTGTGGATTAACTAAAAATGGAATCAAGCTTGAAGATCCTCCAGGTTAGAGATGCCACAGCCTCACTGAGCTGCACCACTCTCACAGGTCTGGGTCCTCCTCTCCTTAAATCCAACAGAATTTCTCCTGGAGTGACAGAAGGGTTTTTTTCCTGTGGTTTGAAGGCAGCTTCATTCAACCAGGGCACTCACAGGTGACACCACCACGACTCCCTCCCCACTCTGCTCCTGAGCCTCAAGATCCTGCGTGGCACAAAACACAGCCCCTTCCCCTTGCTTTCCATGGATGCCTTGGTCAAACAGTTGTACCCATCCATCCATGGATCCATCATCCATCCATCCATCCATCCATCCATGATCCATCATCCATCCATCCATCCATCATCCATCCATGGATCCATCATCCATCCATCATCCATCATCCATCCATCCATCCATCCATCCATCCATCCATCCATCCATGGATCCATCATCCATCCATCTATGCATCCATCCATCCATCCATCCATCCATCCATCCATCCATCCATCCATCCCTCCATCATCCATCCATCCATCCATCCATCCATCTATGCACCCATCCATTAATCCATCCATCCATCCATCCATCCATCCATCCATCCATCCATCCATCCATCCATCCATCATCCATCCATCCATCATCCATCCATCCATGGATCCATCATCCATCCATGGATCCATCATCCATCCATCCATCCATCCATCATCCATCCATCCATCCATGGATCCATCATCCATCCATCATCCATCCATCCATCCATCCATCCATCCATCCATCCATCCATCCATGGATCCATCATCCATCCATCTATGCATCCATCCATCCATCCATCCATCCATCCATCCATCCATCCATCCATCCATCCATCCCTCCATCATCCATCCATACATCCATCCATCCATCTATGCACCCATCCATTAATCCATCCATCCATCCATCCATCCATCCATCCATCCATCCATCCATCCATCCATCATCCATCCATCCATCATCCATCCATCCATGGATCCATCATCCATCCATGGATCCATCATCCATCCATCCATCCATCCATCATCCATCCATCCATCCATCCATCCATCCATCCATCCATCCATCCATCATCCATCATCCATCCATCCATCCATCATCCATCCATCCATCCATCCATCCATGGATCCATCATCCATCCATGGATCCATCATCCATCCATCCATCCATCCATCCATCCATCCATCCATCCATCCATCCATCCATGGATCCATCATCCATCCATCCATCCCTCCATCATCCATCCATGGATCCATCATCCATCCATCCATCCATCCATGGATCCATCATCCATCCATCCATCCATCATCCATCCATGGATCCATCATCCATCCATCCATCCATCCATCCATCCATCCATCCATCATCCATCCATCCATCCATCATCCATCCATCCCTCCATGATCCATCCCAGCCATCCAGACCCTTCCAGCAAACCCTGATTCAAGTCCTCAGTCCTGAAACCCCAATTCAATCCAAGTCCTGGAACACACCCGAGGTGGTGCCAGGCACACAGAGAGGGCAAATTGCCCAGAACAAAATCCAAGAACGCCAATTCCTCACCTTCCCTGCTACCTGTGACACCAAACATCTTTTGGGGATGAAGAGAGAAGCAAAGCTCCGCACTCAGAGCAGTCCCACGGGGTCTCAGCCCAGCTGGTGAAATTTGGTGCCTCCCAAAGCTTCCACAGTGACTTACACAGCGAGAGCCAGCTCGGAGCAGCCACAAAACACAGCCCTGATTTATTCCAAACCCATTCTATTTATCGCCGTCACTTCTCTTTCCCATGCCAACATGCACACGCTCAGGAGACAGACACATTTCCATGCTCTCAGCTGGGAATCGTGTTCCTGCAAGGCTGGGGGATGATGCACAAACTGCCTCTATTTGTGTCCCCCCTTTCAGATGGCAGGGTGCCCACCAAACAAGCTGATTATCACTTGCCCTGGGCTATCAAGGCAAGGCAATGGTATGTTTAGATCAGCAAACTGCATAACAATATAAATGTCATCTATTCCACGAGAAGCTTTGGCAGGATTTTGCATCTTGCTCCTCTTTGCGGGGATGTGCCAAAAAGAAACATGAAGGCTTGCAGGAGGAAAGGGGGGCACGGGGTTCCCACCCCTTCCTGCCTGCCAAAACACGTTGTGCAGCACTGGGTGTCTCGTTGTCATCCCCCAGGACCATCCCAAGGTGTCAGATGATCCATGAACACCCTGGTAGGGATATAAATACACAGAGAGAGCTCCTTTTTCTGCTCAGCCAGGCTCACAGGCAGAAATGAGGCACAAGCAGCGTGGCTGGCACAGCTCAGGACATCATCTGTACCCTTGGCCAGCAAGGATGGCAGCCAGCCCGAGGAGAACAGCCCTGGGTGGGCGCTGCCTGGGCAACATCTCTGCTGCCAGGGCAAGGCTGCAGCAATGCCCAGCAGCTCTGGTGGAGAATGGAACAGGACACTGGGACTGGGACACTGGGATTGGGACACTCTGATGGACAGTGGGGTCAGGACACTGGGATTGGGACACTGGAACACTGGGACTGGAACACTGCAGCTCCACTGGAGAATGGGATCAGGACATTGGGATTGTGACACTCTGTTGGAGAATGGGCTCAGGACACTGGGATTGGGACACTCTGATGGACAGTGGGGTCAGGACACTGGGACTGGGACACTGGGACTGGGACACTGGGACTGGGACACTGCAGCTCTGCTGGAGAATGGGATCAGGACACTGGGACTGGGACACTGATGGACAGTGGGGTCAGGACACTGGGACTGGGACACTGCAGCCAGCCTGGCACTCTTTAGGATCTGATTCCTACTGCAGACCTGTGTGACATGGAATGAGGGGCTGGGGACAGCTCCTGGTGAGGGGAAGATGCACCAAAAGGGAGAAAAAAGCAGGAAAGAGTACCCAGAAAACCATCCTAGCATGGTGTGCTCAGGGAACAACAAATTTATATAAATTCACAGCAAGATCCTTTATCCTGGCTTCTTATTAACTTGATTGAAGTTTGATTTTCACAGCAGACACTCAAACCCCCTGAATGAACTCTTCTCACCCATTTCTGAGCAAGGTTCCTTCTCTGAGATGCTCCTCACTGCTCTGTACAACCCCACTGCATCTCCATCTCTCCATTCAAGCCTTGGGTCATTGCTGGAGCCACAAACAGCAAAATTCCACAGGGCCTCTCCTAAGGAGATTATGCAAAATGTCACTTAGCATAAATTCCTATCTGAAAATGGAAGGGTGTTTTACTTCGTTATGCTAATGAAAAATCAGAAAAGATATTTTGTATTTCTGATATTAAAGAGAAGCCCTGAACTTTTTCTTAGTCATGCCTTTCTGCTATTGCATGTTCCTCATAAATTCATATTTACAATACCTTCTGTTACCAATTTCTTTTATTTCTGAGAACAGAAATGACTCTGAAATACTTTTGTTTGCTTAGCAATATCCAGATGCATTAAACTCTCTTACATAAGAGGATTTGTACTTTACATTAAAGTTTTCAGGGGAGAGATATTTAAAAGATTATGAAATATGCTTGCAAAAAGAATTAAAAAAAAAAAAAAAGAAGAATGTTGGAACATATCCATCAATATTTCAGTATAAATTGTTGAAGCACCAGAATTACACGGTGCAATTATCTTGCAGAATGTATAGCTCCTAGCACTGATCTTTATGTTCAACAGAAAAAATGGTTTAATACATCACAAATGAATGTTCATTAAGTTGTTGGGGAGAATTCTGTCATAATTGAATAATGAAACGACTGCACCTTGAGCATCTGCTTCAAAACTCTGCTGCTCTGACTGGATCCAGCACAAGGGGTCTTTTAGGGGATATTTCTGCCAACACCAAGCTTTGTACAAAGTCAGTTTTTTTCTGTTTATAATGTCAGATATTTTATGATTATTATTTTCTGATTGTTTTTCTGATTTGTTCTGATTATTCACCACACCACAGATCTGACTTGGACTCTCCCTGTGAGCAGTTCAGGATATTGAACAAGTCAGTGGCACTTTTGATCCTTGTGGGTCCCTTCCAACTCAGGATACTCCAGGATACTTCAAATGAGCTGGACAACTGGCTCCAAGAAAATATTGTGTAAAAAGACTACTTGGATTTCTCCCAAGTTTTGGTTTTTTTAAAAGAAATGAGTGTCAATTGTGTTACTGGGTCACAGAGTCTATTATTATTATTATTATTATTATTATTATTATTATTATTATTATTATTATTATCATCCCAGTGAGCAGTGCCACACTGTACATGGAATATTGAACAAAATCATGGCACTTCTGATCCTTGGGGGTTTCTTCCAACTCAGAATTTTCTGTGACACCTCAGATGAGCTGGACAACAGGCTCTGAGAAAATACAACGTAAAAAGACTTGGATTTCTCCCAAGTTTTGGGATTTTCAAAGGAAATTCAGTGACAATTTTGTTAATATGTCACAGAGTCTTTTTTTCAGTATTATTATTGTTACGATGATGATGACGATGATGATGAATATTATTATTATTTTCCCTCATATTCTGCCTTTGTAGCAATAGCTCCCATCCACTGATCCAAAGTGTTTGGTGACCTGGAGCAGAGGCTGGACAGAGTTACAGAATAAAGCAGGGATTTATTAAAAGGATCTCCTCCATGGATGCACCTTGGGCAGCACAAGAGCCCAGCCAGGGCTGCACCCAAGATGAACCAAAATGGTCCCAAAATGAACCCAAGATGAACCAAAGTGGTCACAAAATGAACCCAAGATGGTCCCAAAATGAACCCAAGATGAACCAAAATGGTCCCAAAATGCACGAGCTCTCACAGGGTCTCTCCCTTTGATCAGTTCTGCTCCATTTGCATCTTGCAGTTCATTGTCCCATTCCAGCTTTAGCCCCTGCAGTCCCACCCTGCTTGTTTTTCTCTCTCCAGCCCACGGTGTTTGTGCTCTTGGGCTGAGATTTGGATCATTTGTCCTTGGTGCCCAGCTGGAGCAGGAATTGTTTTGTCTCCCTGCTCTGTGCACAGAGCTCACCATCCCTAATATGAAGCTCAGAACTACACACTAAAGCAGCACAGAATCTGAAAAATAGAAAATCTAAAACCTGAGACATCGGGTTTAAAAAAAACCCCTTTGGGGTTTGGGGGCTTTGGGGTAACGGGTGACACAAGGAGAGCCCCGCCAGAGCCCCCATGGCCAATTTGGGCTCAGCCCCGCTGTGGATGTCCAGGCTGGCTGTTCCCTGGCAGTAAATATGCAAAGTTCCCCCCTGGCACACAAAGGGAGCAGTTTTTCCGCTGCTGTAGATCAGGCCGTGGATAATCAGCCTGCTATTCACCTCCCCGGCGCTGCGGAAGCGCAATCAGGAAAGCATTATGAGCAAAAACCTGCCCTGCAGGGATAGACTTGCTTTAATAATGTTTATGACTTGTCCATATTGTATTTATGTCTGGAAGTTGATTCCTTGGGTTTTCCCACCCTTCCCCCCCACCAAAAGACAATTTGCAAGCTGGATGCTCCGCCAGGAGAAAAAGGGGAAGTGCTGATGGACACTCTCCTCCCTCCAGGCTCAAGATCCCAGCCAGAAATAACACTTGATTTGATTTGATTTGATTTTTTCCTAACCTCACCTTTTCCTGGAGTGCCTGATTCAAAACCAAGCCCATGTTTCACAAATGAACAGGTTTGGCCTCATGAAAGTGCCAAAGGTGGATCAGTTGCTGCCCTCCTCTCCTGATCAGTTGCTGCTCTCCTGTCCTGATCAGGTGCTGCCCTCCTGTCCTGAAAGCCAGCCAGGATTGATGCCACAGGCAGCAATAATGAGGGAAAATGATTGGAGATTTCCCCCAGCATCTCACAATTTCACTGAGTTCTTTTAAAGGCCAGAAATAACACTTGATTTGATTTGATTTTTTTTCCTAACCTCACCTTTTCCTGGACTGCCTGGTTCAAAACCAAGCCCGTGTTTCACAAATTACCAGGTTTGGCCTCAAAAAAGTGCCAAAGGTGGATCAGTTGCTGCCCTCCTGTCCCAATCAGGTGCTGCCCTCCTGCCCTGAAAGCCAGCCAGGATTGATGCCACAGGCAGCAATAATGGGAGAAAATGACTGGAGATTTCCCACAGCATCTCACAATTTTCCCTGAGTTCTTTTCAAGCCATCCATCTCAGCCTCCCAAACCCATCCCAGAAGAGCCAATCTGCAGAGCAATTGCAGGGACACAGGCTGGGAATAAAAACAGGCAGAGATTTGCTCCATCTCCACACTCCCAGACAGCTTCTGCTGGGTTTGCTCTCCCTGCAAAACCTGCCCCAAACCTTCCACTTGGATTCCACCTTTCCTTCCTGCAAAACCTGCCCCAAACTTGCCAATCTTCCAAGGTTTTCAAGTCACCAAACGCTGAAGGTTTGGTTTAATCGTGGCAGGTAAATGTGATGGCAAAGGCATGAACAGGAATTGAATATCCAGGAAGGAAGGCACACAAGAATTCCTAAATTCCAGGGATTTCCTGGGCGTTTTGCTGCATTTCCCTGCTGTCCAAGTGCTCTCACACTGCTGGGAGGCAGGAAAATCCCCAGGCACCTCTGACTTTGTGGGATCCAGAGCTGGATCCAGGCATGGCTCAAATCTTTGGGCACAAAACCCTTCCCCTGGCTGAGGGACTCCTGGCCTGGCAAACCATCCCCTCCTAGAACAAAGCACAGCCCATCCTGGCACAAACACCCCAAAATGAGGCAGCTGGATCATTTTGGGACCCAACCAGAATGAGTGTCTGGGCTCCCCAAACTCCAGCAGATCCTCCCCAACCTCCTTGGTTGGACAGAGAGCAAAGCTGAGCCTGAGGGAGCTTTGAGAGCACCAAAGGGAGAAATTTGAATTTTTATCCTTGCCCTGGGGGCTCTCCGTGGCTCCTGCAGGGAGATGATGGAGAGGAGGAATCACTTCCAAAGGCTCTGCTGACCTCTCCCTGCAGCCTGGGCACGCAGCAAGGGCAGGTGGAGGTGAGCATCTGTGGCTCCTGCACTCAAAGCTTTGTTCTGTTTTACAGCACTAAAAGACAAAATAAACAAGTCAGTCATGATTTCACTCGCCTGTGAGCCCGGATTTGCCTACAAGAAAAGCCCCCAAAAGCCACAAGCTTTCCTTTTTATTTACCTCTTTTATCTTTGCTTATTTTCTCTGGTGAAAAGTAACCCAACCTTGGCTCGCTATAAACCCAGGCAGAAACAAAAACCCTCTTGAATTCCTCTTCATTATAAATGGATTGTCAATGTGTTAAATAAATCAGTGAAAATGGAAATCCAAAAATAAATAGCCATCCTGCTGTTGCTATGACAACTCAAATTTTTTACCTGGACAGAGATTTTTCTGTTTCACAGTTCGGAATCGCTGAAAAGGAGGGTCACATTTTTATTTTATTTATTTTTTTAATCCTGGCACATTTCATCACCTACCCCCCAACATAAAAAAGAAAAAAGGGGGATTATTTTTGGTTACTTTTTAGCAAACGAGGGGAAGATCAAAGAGAGGAGCTATTTTTCACAGCAGACAGGAGAAAGGAGACACATTCCATTTACAACAACAGAGCTCGGCCCAGAAAGGACAGAGAGCACGAAAAAAATTCAGGATTTCAAGGCTTTCACGTGGCCCTGCCAGGCAAAAAGCAGGGCACATATAGAGCAAGATTAACATAACTTAAAACCATATTCTGGCTCATTTATTAAAGCAGTTTTACCATGGGAAAAAGCAACATCACCTCAGAACAGCAATAAATATTTTCCAACTTGTGCCTTTGTTGGTGTCGGTGAAATGTGTGTTTAAATGACCCAGACTGCAAAATGAATGCATTTCCTGGTGCTTAAAATGGGAGAAATCAACCCAATCCCCCAAAAATCCATGTGGGAAAGCTCAAAGCACTGAAAAATCCCATTTTGCAGTGGAATTATCTCCTGATCTACCCCACATGTGATGGCAAGGAACATTTTGGGGTGGGAAATTGAGGGGAATTCACCAAGAGTCACCTCAGGTGTCACCTGGGACTCCCTGGCCGAGCCCAGCAAAGTCACAAAAAGGTCTTTTATTCCATTTTACCTGCTTTAAATAATCTACTTGGTATCTGCTTGTCTGGAGCCTGGTGGGTGGATGATTCACAGATCAGAGAACACCTTCATCTCTTGGCTGGCACACAGGCAAGGAGCCTTTCCTTCACCCCAAGAGGTAACAAAAAAAGAAGAAGGAAAAAAAAAAAACCCAGCCAAAAAATACTTTAAAAGTTCAAAAATTCAAAAAGGCAGCTAAAAAAAACCAAAAAACCCCGCTTGAAAATAAGCATCCCTTTGGTTTGTTTCCATTGGCCAATTTCTTTGTTAAATAAAATGAATTTTCAAAAAAAAATGGAGTCTTGGCCAGAATGTTTTCTTCAGGTTGAAACTTGGTGACTTGTTAAAATAATAAAACAACAAATAAAACAAAAAAAAAAACCGGACTCAAACAAACAAACAACCCCCAAAATATTCAGAGTTGGGGGTAGGGAGGAAGCAGCACAGAAGGAAAATGCTCCCAGTGAAGAATCTCCACAAATCAGCCTTTTCCACCAAAAAAATGCCTTTTGTCACAAATTATCTTGACTTGCATTCAATGGAATGAATTAATCCAGTCAAAATTCAGAAAATGTTGAAGAAAATGTTAAATACACCCCAAGAATCAGCCAATCAAGTGAGAAATTCTCACGGAATCATAGGCAGGATAAAGAGCTTTTGCACTGAAATGTCAATTTTTTTGTTATTAATGTGTGTTCCTCCCAGTTGCTGGGGTTTTATGGCTCTCTCCACACACATATGCACACACACAGGGATGGGGAAAGCGCTCCAAACAAATCTGGGTGTTTGCATCCTGCCTTGCCCGAAAAGCAAAGCAGACTGTTCAAGCAGCAGCCGCTGAAAGCAAGCATTCAATTCTCCTCAGAGGCTCGTTTTCCTCTAAATGGGCCTCTCAGACTCGGTGACAACTCTTAGCTGCTTGAGAAAAAAAAAAAAAAAAAAACCCAAAAAAAACTGGAATAGAAAAAAAAAAAAAAAAAAAAAAAAAAGAACCTATTTTCCAGTGCAAAGTAATCCCTGCTCCATTGCCATGGCACCAGACATCCGTCTCTTTCTTTCATTGACCAGACGAGGTCCTCCTCAGCCTCTAGCTCCTTTTTTTTTTAAAAAAAAAATAGATTTTTTTTTTTTTTTTTGCTCATGCACGTGTGTGTGTGTGTGTGTGTGTGTGTGCTCCTGAATTTGTTTCCTCGGTAGGAAAAGGAGTCATTAAAGTATTAGTTGGGGTTGATTGGTTTCTTCGGGGAGAGGAGAGGAGAGGGGCTTGTGGGGCTTTGTCGGGGTCTCAAAACAGAGGTGCAAGGTTGGAACAAGAAAAGGAAGATGCAGCTTGCCCCTTGGAAAGGCAAAGAGCCCCCTTTGCAGGCTGGGAGCTGAATCCCTTCCAAAAAAACTCGGTGATTTCTCCAAGGTATTGTGAAATAAAGGAGGAGGACAATGTAATCTCTTTTTGCTTTTAACTCCAGAGCAGTTTACATGATTGTGCCATGGCTCAGGGGCTGCCTACAGACTGCAGCAAAATATAAAAGGAGAAAAACAAAACAAAAAAGCAGGAACTGAGACACATTAAAATGAAAAAATGAAAAAAAACATAGAGAGAAACAATAAAAATTAAATATATACATATATATACACTCAAAAACAAGCAGTGCTGGAAATCACACAGAGGTTACCAAAACCACCTTAACTCTGCTCCTTTTGTTTTCTTTTCCTCTTATCCTCTCCTGCTTCCCAGGTTAAGGAAACCCAACCCCAATCCAGCTTTTTGGGGTGCACTACAACAGTTCTTTTCCTTTTATCCTCTCCTGCTTGCCAGGTTAATGGGTTAAGGAAATCCAACCCCAATCCAGCTTTTTGGGGTGCACTACAACAGTTCTTTTCCAATTATCCTCTCCTGCTTGCCAGGTTAAGGAAATTGAACCCCAATCCAGCTTTTTGGGGTGCACTACAACAGTTCCTTTCCTCTTACCCTCTCCTGCTTGCCAGGTTAAGCAAACCCAACCCCAATCCAGCTTTTGGGTGCACTACAACAGTTCTTTTCCTTTTATCTTCTCCTGCTTCCCAGGTTAAGGAAATTGAACCCCAATCCAGCTTTTTGGGGTGCACTACAACAGTTCCTTTCCTTTTATCCTCTCCTGCTTCCCAGGTTAAGGGGTTAAGGAACCCAACCCCAATCCAGCTTTTTGGGGCGCACTACAACAGTTCTGGCTGGTGACTCAGCATCTGTTGCTTTCTTTCCTTATTCATTGGGTCTGTTTAAAAGGCAGCCCTGGCTCTGGGGAGGGTTTAGGGTTAGGGCTGGGGGATTTGCAGGTGCCTGGGGGGTTTTTGGGGGGCAGTGGTTCAGCACCTTGGCAGGATGTGGCTCCTGGGTGGCTGGGAAACGTGTGCAGCACACGTGTGACTCTCATTTCCCCATCAGGGCAAGAGAACCTGATGGGTTTTGTAGGGAAAACAAAGGAAATTTTCCCTGACGCAGAGGGAAACACCTTTAGTGCAATTTCTGGGTTTTTTTACTAACAAATACCCCCCGACAGGAGCCCTGAGCAGACAGATGGCTCTGAGCTGCCTAATGCCACGCTTCACCTTTGGATTTCATAAAAAAATCAATTTCCAGTGGCATCTGCAGGCCGGGGCAGGAGGAGGGAGCTGGGCCAGGGCCTCCCAACGCCCCATTGATCCCCCTGGCTCCTGCAGTCTGTTTCTGCTCCTAAAAACCACTGGCTCCACTTGAGAAAATTCACAAAATCCAGATTTGAAAGTTTCATTTTCTACTTTGTAACCCCACATCTCTCATTCCTAAGGACTCCTCTGTGCATCTTTCTGTGCATGTTCAACAGTTCAGTCCACCTTGGCAACTCCTGGAATTACAATTTGGGTTTTGCTGTTAGATGGCACAGCACTACAGGGAAAACAACAATTTCAAATCCATCAATGAATTCCAACTAATTCAGCCCAAGGAATCCAGGAAAGGGAGGCAATGCTGAGGGAGGCACTACTCAGCAATCCCCATCTCAGGAATTAAATGAATAAAAGCAATCTGATGTTTCATACTTTAGGATTTTTTTAAACTACATTTCCCTCCTAAAAACCACTGGCTCCACTTGAGAAAATTCACAAAATCCAGATTTGAAAGTTTCATTTTCTGCTTTGTAACCCCACATCTCTCATTCCTAAGGACTCCTACGTGCATGTTCAACAGTTCAGTCCACCCTGGCAATTCCTGGAATTATAACGTGGATTTTGCTGTTGGATGGCACAGCACTATAGGGAAAACAACAAGGATCAATTCTGCCCTCAGCACAGAGCCAGAGGGAATTTATTACTCCTGGGGAAGTTCCCAGCAGAAAGGGACGTGGATCTACAGGAGCAGAGCCCAGGGCTGCAGAGGTTTTTGAGCGGCCCCTTCCCATTCTGCTTCCCCAAAAGGTGTTGGGCCCCTGATTTAGGAGCACCTGAGGGTGACCCAGTGCTGGGGCATGGTGGCATTTCCCAGAGGCACCATTTAGCCCAGATTTTGTTAGTTAGGCTGCTGGGCACACAAAGGGGAAGGGAGAAGGAGAAGCAGAGGGGTGAGGTGATGTCAAACACGTTCCTGACATCATCTCATCACCCTGAGTCCATTCCTCAGCCTGGAATTCCTCCCAGCCAAGGCCAAGGGGACACTTCTGTTGGGGGAACAAGGGACAAAGGCTCCTTGCAGTGCTCTGGATGCTTTGGCTCTCACACATCTCAAAACTCATCTCCCACTGCATTAAGGAAAACGTGTCTGGCCCAGTTGGCACAACTGTGAAACCAACTCCTGTCTGACACCTCCCTGAGCGCCAGGAGCTCACACAGAGAGCCAGGAGGAGCCTCCTTCCACCCCATTCCAGGGTCAGAATGTCCTACAGCCCTCAGGAGGTGCCTCCTTCCACCCATTCCAGGGTCAGCATCTCCTACATCCCTCAGGAGGAGCCTCCTTCCACCCATTCCAGGGTCAGAATGTCCTACAGCCCTCAGGAGGAGCCTCCTTCCACCCATTCCAGGGTCAGCCCTCAGGAGGAGCCTCCTTCCACCCCATTCCAGGGTAAGAATGTCCTACAGCCCTCAGGAGGAGCCTCCTTCCACCCCATTCCAGGGTCAGCATCTCCTACAGCCTCAATAAACACAGGAGACTTTTCCATTCCTTTTCTATTCCAGAAGATTCTGGACTCCAGGAAGATTGCCTGGCTTGTTTTACACTCAGCACTGGGTCCAACATCCACAGTCAATCTCTAGCACCAGGAACTGCAGGAAATTGAGCCCAGGGAGGACAAAAGAAGAGAGAAAACTCTTCAGCTCCCTGGAAAGGATGGGTCAGTAAGGGAATGCTGCTTCCTGAAGCTGGGAGGGGAGGGAATTATGAGATCTCTCCCTGGTTTTAGCTCTCTCTTCCATCCAACCCCAGTCTGTAATTTAACACCTTCCCTGGAATATTTTCCTGCCTCTTCTAAAACATCTGGGTAGAGGTTATGAACTCCAGTGTGGTTCCTGCTGCAAAAAAAAAAGGGAATGCCATGGAGCAAGATGGCAAATGTTGGACAATTAGTCAGGAACTCGTTTGAGCTTAATGACCTTTATGATCAGACTCAGTTTCTGGAAGGTGGAGCTGGGGGACACGGATACAAAAATGGCTTTGAAATAAAATCTCTGTTCCTACACCCAGAAAAATTCTGCACGAATTCCAGCCCAGAGGCCCCAAACCTGATGTCCCTCACCCCACATTCCATCACAGATTTGCTCTTTGCAGCCAGCACCTGATGGATTTTTTTTTTTTTTCTTGCTTATTTTTCTACTCACAGCCCCTCCTGAGGGTATCCTGGGATTGCCTCTAAAACTGCCTCCTTCCCACCAGGATTTTCATGCAGACAAATAAAATGTAAAGCACGAGCAAACCACGAGGGCAGCATTTCACATTTCACACCCTGACCTCTCCCAGGCACAAACCATCCGAAAGAAACACTAAAAAACAGAGCCAGGTCAAATATAACCCGGGGTGAGCTTCACACAGAGCACACCTCACACCGGGCTGAACCCAAAACACAGCACAAGCACATCCTGCTCCCTCATTCCAAGCAGCTCTTTCGACCTGCAGGATGAAAATGTTGGGATTTGCCCAAATCCCATTGTCTGCGCTCGTCTCCACTTCCCTCCGTATCCAATTCCGCAGACAACCAGAAGAGGGGGATCACATACAGGGCTGACCAAAAGGTGACTTTAGCACCAGAAGCAGTTTTCCTTTAACAGATTTTTTTATTAATTTAAATTTGCCCTTTCCCCACTCTAATTCCCACCGGCGATGGGGAAAAAAAAAAAAATCCCCTCCTCTCCAAGAATCCCATGTGAACAAAGCTGCAGTCAGTGAGGCGAGGTGGTAACAGAATAATTTATGGTGGTTTTAGGAGGAAAAGTGTGGGTTTAAGTGAAATCACACTAAATTAAAAAGGAAAAAAAAAATTACTTCCTGAGAAAAAGCAATACTGGAACAAAAAGGAATAATAATGGGAAATAATGGGCCTCTGAGCAGCTCTTGTGGAGCTGATTCAGGCTCCACAAGTTCCAATAAAGTAGCAAAACGCTGACAAACAGCCTGGCTGGTGCACAAATCACATCCATCCTTCTTTTTCCTGATTTTGGAGGGAGAAACAACAACACAGCACTCAGAGAGAACAGGGCAGAAACTTCCCCAGCCCTTCCTCAGGTCGGGGAGAAGCCGAGCCCAGGACTGGCCTGGATTTGACACACCCCACAAGGAGCAAAAGGCTCAAATTCTCCTGCCAAAACCCTGGAATTCAAGGGGAAACCTTGAACCCTGTAGTCATTAGGAGACAATTAAGAATTGATCAGCTTTCCCTGCCCCAGGCTGCCGCCTCACAAGCCATCCCTCCCTCTCTGCTGCCCTGCACCTGCCCCTACTCCCATTTCCCTCCCTCGGACATTCCAGGACAGCCCACAGCTCCCAAATCCCTCCTTTTCCAGCATCCCAAACCCTCCCTTGCAGCAGTGCAGCCCCAAGGCCACAAAAGAGTGCAATTCCTGCTTTACAGGGATTTGCTTTTTTGGATTTGAATGCTGAATTCAGCAGATTCTGGCACCAGAGAGAAATGGATCAGGCACCCAAATCCTGTAGGCTGCCACACAAATCCTTGCCATTGTCCCTCAGTTTGCTTCTGGCAGGTTGATGCAACGCATTACCACACAGCAAATTTAAAATAAATAAAAAAAAAAAATCCTCCCCAAAAAACCCATTTAGATGTTGTGGGACATCAAAAATGAGGAAGGATTGATGCTGATTTAGCCAAGGTGGGACCCAGGTGCCGCCCAAGAAAAGCTACCCCAAAAAAAGAAAAAAAAAATTAAATCTATTTTCCCTGGTTTACTTTCACAGAAGAAAGAAAGCAGCTTCAGAAATAATCCAGGCAGACCCCTGGGGAGAAGGAGGAGGGATAAAAAAAAAAGGAAGAAAAATTAGAAAAAGCCAAGCAAAGCTGAGCAAAGCCAAGCAAAGCAAAGCGAAGCGAAGCAAAGCAGAGCAAAGCAAAGCGAAGCAAAGCAGAGCAGAGCAGAGCAAAGCAAAGCAGAGCAGAGCAGAGCAAAGCAAAGCAGAGCAGAGCAGAGCAAAGCAGAGCAGAGCAGAGCAAAGCAGAGCAAAGCAGAGCAAAGCAAAGCAGAGCAAAGCAAAGCAAAGCAAAGCAAAGCAGAGCAGAGCAGAGCAGAGCAGCTCCTTCTGGTGCTCCCAGCCTGGGGGAAGCAGGGAAGGGCCGGGGCGGGACGGGGCACACCCGCCAAGCCCGCACAATCGGATGAGCAGCGTTTGTCGGGAACAAAAGCCATCTGCTGAGCGCGACAGGAGCGGGGACAAAGGCGGGGCAGCCCCGGGCAGGTGCCAGGGTCAACGGCATCCCACGGCCCGCGGGGATCGATAATGCTAAAAAACCCCGGCGGGAAAATCGCTGCGAATGCACTCCAGGAGGGATGGAGATGATGGAAAACCCCGGTGTGACACTGGGCAGCCGCGGGGGTTTGGGGTTGTGGGGTCTGTGGGGATGCTCCACAATGAGATCCTGATGGGTTTGGGAACCCTAAAATGGGAGACAGCAAGGAGAGCTCGGGTTTGGGGAGCTGTGCCCACTCAGAGAGGGTGTTTAATAACAAACTCCACTTCCCAAAGTGGGGGTTTGGGGTTTGTGGGGATGCTCCACAATGAGATCCTGATGGGTTTGGGAACCCTAAAATGGGAGGAGAGCAAGGAGAGCTCGGGTTTGGGGAGCTGTGCCCACTCAGAGAGGGTGTTTAATCAATCCCCACTCCCCAAAGTGGGGGTTTGGGGTTTGTGGGGATGCTCCACACTGGAGAATGAGATCCTGATGGGTTTGGGCACCCCAAAATGGGAGAGAGCAAGGAGAGCTCGGGTTTGGGGAGGTGTGCCCACTTAGAGAGGGTGTTTAATAAAAATCCCCACTCCCCAAATTGGGGGTTTGGGGTTGTGGGGTTTGTGGGGATGCTCCACAATGAGATCCTGGAGAGGAGAGCAAGGAGAGCTCGGGTTTGGGGGCTGTGCCCACGTAGAGAGGGTGTTTAATAACAAACTCCACTTCCCAAAGTGGGGGTTTGGGGTTTGTGGGGATGCTCCACGCTGGAGGATGAGATCCTGCTGGGTTTGGGCACCCAAAATGGGAGGAGAGCGAGGAGAGCTCAGGTTTGGGGAGGTGTGCCCATGTAAAAGAGGGTGTTTGATAACAAACCCCACTTCCCAAAACGCCCCCTCAGCCATCAGAGACTGCTCCAGCTCCTAAATGTGCATTTCTCTGTGTGTGATCATCACCCCCACCCAAACTATCCATCAACAACCAGGGGCAAGCCAGATGCTGCAAGAACAAATGGCTGTGCCAGGAGGAATTTGAGCCTAAAATTTGGAATGCTCCTCCTTCAAGTCCCTAAAATGCCTTGTTGATCCTTTCTCAGGCCACTTCTCCCCATCCGTGCCTCAGTTTCCCTTTTGTGAGACAGGATTTACACATCCTGTGAGAGAAACACTCCTGGAAAATAGGACAGCCCCTGATGTTGCAGTAAATAGGCCAGGCAAGAACCTACATTTCCATGGGAAGAATTGGTTTAACCCAATTATTAATACACCATTTACTCAGAATTAACTACAATGAAAAGCAGCAAACTCCCAATAAGGGATATTTCAACAGGTCCTGCTTTTTCTGCAGGACAGACTCGGCCTGGGGATGGTTTTACAAATCATCTTTACTCAAAATGCTTCAGTTATTTCAACCTCTCATTCCAAACTGGCAGGTGATGGCATTATCTTTTGGGATGATATTTGGGATAAAAACAAATCTCCCTCCTTGTTTCAGATTCAAAGTCAGGTTATGCCCCTCAGCTCTTTGTAATTTGTGTGACCACAAATTACATCACATTCAGCACATCATGGAAAAAAAGAAATTTTTTTTTCCCACAAAAGCTTTGGAAGGATCCCCTCCCCCTTGGAAACATTCATTATGTGAGGATTTTTTTAAACTAGATTTTCCTCCTAAAAACCACTGGCTCCACTTGAGAAAATTCACAAAATCCAGATTTGAAAGTTTCATTTTCTACTTTGTAACCCCACATCTTTCATTCCTAAGGACTCCTATGTGCATGTTCAACAGTTCAGTCCACCCTGGCAATTCCTGGAATTATAACGTGGATTTTGCTGTTGGATGGCACAGCACTATAGGGAAAACAACAATTTCAAATCCATCAATGAATTCCAACTAATTCAGCCCAAGGAATCCAGGAGAGGGAGGCAATGCTGAGGGAGGCACTACTCAGCAATCCCCATCTCAGGAATTAAATGAATAAAAGCAATCTGAAGCAAAGAGGAACAAAATAGCAGAGCACACATTTCCACTTCCCCTGGCATCTCCCTCTCTCAATCATCTAAAATGGTTCATTTAACCTGTTCCTAAGCGCCCCTGTGGAAAAAAAAAATGCAAATTTTCATCCAAGTCAAAATGACTCATCACTTATACAGGAGGATCTTCACCCCAGTCAGCAAAGAAGTGAAAAGTGAAATTAGGGACGCAGAGAAGCCACAAAGCCACGAGCAAAGCTGAGTCTACATCAAAGAGCGGCAGAGAAAACCCAGCTTAAAAATGGTTCTGAGTGCCAGAAAGTCGTGCCTTGGCCTGAAAGCTTCTACCAAAGCATGGCCAAGCCCAGATTTCTGGGACCTGCAGCAGAATCCCTCCTGTGGGAGGGCGGCTGAGGGCTGGATGAGGAAGGTGGATGAGGAAGGCAATGTTGGGATTTCCCTTGTTTGCTTTCCTGTTTCCCCATCCCAGACTGGTTTGGGTTGGAAGAGACCTTGAATCTCACCTCAGGGACACCTGCAACTGTCCCAGCTTGCTCCTGGACATTCCCAGAGATGGAAACACCACAAACAGCCTTGGCCATCCACCACACTTCCCTGCCCTCCCAGCTGCTGAAATCCAGAGCTTTTTTTGCCTAGATGAAAGCTGCTCTCCACTCCAGACATAATAAAGCACAAAAAAACACCAGGCAGAGGCTTTTAGAGAGCCAGGAGGAGAGAGGGAATTAGGAAACCCAACACCAAAGAGCCCCCAGCAAGCACTCAGAGCTGGGTGAAGCCTTTCAGGCCGAGCCAGCCCGAGCACAAATATTATTATTATTTATTATATAACACCTGGGATTGCTGCCTTTTCTCTTCACCCACAGCCACCTCCTGGAGCATTTACACTGCCACTGTGCCCATGCTGGTTTCCCAGCTTTCTGCTATCCAGGTAAATACAGAGGCAGCTGAGTACCTATTACACCCTGCTGCTTCTGCCTTGCACTTATCCTATTATGCCATTATAGCTGCTGTAGGGCCGGGTGTTTTCTGCTTTGTGACATAATATTGTGGGCCCAAGTCCCCCCCTGCCTGTCCCCAAAGAGCCCTTCAGGTGGCAGCAGGCAGGGCCACCAATGTGTCACCAACAGCATCCAGGAGCTGCTCCTTCCCACGGGTCCCCCTTTTATCCAGAAATCACCTCCTGGGAAATAGGAAAAGGCAGCACCAGGAGCTGCTCCTTCCCACAGGTCCCCCTTTTATCCAGAAATCACCTCCTGGGAAATAGGAAAAGGCAGCACCTACCCCAAAGCAGCAGTCAGCTGCAAATAAAGGCACTTGAAATGTGCAAACAGACGCAAGCTGGAGGCCTGGCAGCATGGATAACCCCCCTGTGAGACATAGTAAAAGACCCCAGAGTAGAAAAGAAGTAAAATGTCTTTTTCTGTGTCAAGCCAAGGCCGAAAAGAAAGCTGCTTCAGTAGAAGACAAGGAGATAAAGAAAGAAACAGCGAAGAGAGATAAAGGAGAAACAAGAATGCTGCGGGAACGTTGCAGGGACACAAGAAATTCCTTCTGATAAAAAGAACTAGCAGCAAAAGTCACTGTAGAATTCGTAAAAATAAATATGTATAAACCTATTGTGAGATTGTATGCATATGCATTTGTAAGGGAGATAAAAAGAGTTCTGGAGTTCACAGAGGCACGCATGCCCTTTTAGAGAGAGCAATCTCCGCATGCGTCCAGCGCTGAAAATAAACAACATACCAGCTTTACAACTTTCATAGAAGTTGTAGAGTTTTTCTTCTATCTCCGCAAAACATTTGGCGAGCCAGCCAGGAGTTCTCTGTCCCCGCAGGGGCAGAAGAGATAAACAGACCTCCAAGGCGCGCCCCAGGATTTTCCTGGAGGGGCTCCGCTCGTCTCGGCTTGCCACCTGCGAGGACAGACAAAGACCTGCCGGCTGCGGAAGATACGGTATGTATTAAGAAGAGCCCCAGAGGGAGAAGAAAAAGGTGAATAAAAGGTGAATAAAGATAGCTGAGTAAGTCACTCAGAGACGTCTGAGTGCGGGGCCCGTGGCCGTAGCCGATAGCGCGGCAAAAGAGCAGCGAACGAGAAAAAGAGTTCCACTGCTGATAGAGCAGCCGTTAGCGACCCTAGGAGGGTCGAGTAGACCCGTGTGTGAGAAAGGTTCACTCCTGATAGAGCGGGAGTAAGCGTGTGTGGTGTGTCTGTGTGTGTGTGTGTGGTGTCCAGACACTGTATCATTGTGTGGTACATCCTGTTTGTAATTGTGCAAGTATATAAGTGTATAAAAGAAAGCATATCCACAGTGCGGGAAGTTTCTACCCGTGACTGGAGAGACCGATTGGAGCCTGAGGCACCGGCAGGGGCCGGCTGCGGGAGCAGGGAAGAACGCCCGGCAGAGAAACAGAGCAAATAGTAGAGAAGCGTAAGAGAAGACGTACTGAATAAAGGCAGCGAATTGCAAAGTGTGGTGTAAATTGTACACGCTTTCACAGTGGCTAGACGAACCCCAAGGGTTCCTCTGCCTCAGTAGTTTAGACTCGACCCCTGAGAGTTTGTGAATCCTGTAAATTACTGGATAGATAGAGGGAACGAACGAATTCATTTAGAGGAACTCTACCAGACTTCAACTGGTGCTGTAGTAAGTCTGGACTGAGAACAGCCTGCCGTAGAAGATTTAGAGTTCCCTGTAATAAGTGGAATAGCCTGCCTCTGCAGGCAATTCCTGAAAGCCTTTGGTGCATCAAGAGGCTGGCACGCTGCGTGGGTATTATTGCAGTGTAGAGTTTGTGAGAGACACTGGTATTGCTGTTCTAATAAGCGTCAGGGCACTTGCCCCGAGTGTAAATTAAAGTTTCCCGAGAAGGCTGATTCAGAGCCTAAGATTTTAAAACTTGTGTGTGAGAAATCTCATCTGATACCTGTCACCTGGCAGGTGTGGGAGAAAGACTAGGAAGCTACTGTGAGAATCTGTGAAGAGAAGTTTGGGTGGAAGCGAGATAAGACTAAGAGAAAGAGATAATGAGAGCTAACCAGAGCAAAGAAGTCCCTCGGGCTAGCCCCTTGGGATGTATTTTGGCCCACTGGAAGGAAGTCACCAGTAGGGGGGACTCTGAGAACAAAAAAGATCTAATTCAATACTGCACACGCTGGTGGCCACTATATAAGTTAGAAGACGGGGCGAAGTAGCCGCCCACTGGAACCTTAAATTATAATACCTTATTGCAGTTAATGTTGTTTTTAAGACAGGAAGGTAAATGAGATGAGGTTTCGTATGCTGATATGTTTTTTGTTCTAAATTTGTTCTGATCAAACCGCCCTCAGACCCATTGGTCTTCGCCCTCGAAAAGGAAAACAAAGCAAAGAAAGGGCAAATCAAACGTTACTGTTCAGCATGTAGTATAGAGCAGCGGTGTACGAGATCAGATAAGGTTTATCATTCTGAGGAGCAAGAACGAGATACGTTCGAGTAGATGAAAGCTCCCCCTAAGAAGAGCGAGATTGAGGAATCTAGAGATGAGGATGAAGAGGAAGGGAACTTCCCCAAAAATGAGGAAGACTCAGGTGGAGAAGGTACATCCGCTAGAGTCCACCCCCCCCCGGGAAGCCCAGTTGCATCTAGAACTAGGAAGCAAACAGTGTTACAAGCCCCTCTGCGGGAAGCAGTAGGACCAGAAAGAGGGAAATTAATGATTAAAGTTCCATTCACCACTCTTGATCTAGAAGCATGAGAAAAGGTTGCTAGGAATTATCGTGTTGATCCGATACTTACTACCAAACGTCTGCGATATGTTATCAAGCAACACAACCCAGACTGAGCTGACATTCAGTTACTATTAGATGCATTCACTGAGACAGAGAAACAGCTGATCTTGAGGACAGCAGAGACCTTGGCAGAGGATTATTGCAAGACTAAGCAGTTAGATGTAAAAGAACATTTCCCCCTCCAAGACCCGGGGTGGGACCCTAATATTTCGGCAGAAGTAAAGAAATTAGTAGAATATCAAAGCTAGATAGCAACAGGGGTGGAAAGAGCTATCCCAAAAACCATAAATTGGTCTGCCTTATATTCCCTCAAGCAGGAGCCTTCTGAGACCCCATCTGAGTTTCTAGAGCGTTTAAGAGATGTGATGCGTCGTCATACATCATTAGATCCGAGGTCTGAGATAGGAATGAATCAACTAGTCAATTCATTTTTGGGACAGTCTGCAGGAGATATTAGACGCAAACTTCAGAAATTGCGGGAGCCGGAAGCGAGAAATCTCGAAACCTTACTAGAGGAAGCTTGGAGAGTATTTAGTAACCGGGAAGAAAGATATAAACAGAGAATGAGAAAGTTAGTGGCAGTGGTACAGGAAGAGAGGCAGAGAAGATACTATCAAAGACCACCCAGACAAGGACCACCTCGACTGGGCAGGAACCAGTGTGCAACCTGTAAAAGAACTAGTCACTGGAGAGATCAATGCCCAGAATAGAGGCAGGGAAGTCAACAAATGGCTGCACACGTACAAAACAACTGAGGGGGACCGGGGGATCCTGCCCCAGCGGATCCACTAGTTATAACAATGAGGCTGGGAGAAGAAGGAAAAAGGGTAGAATTCTTGGTTGATACAGAAGCTACATATTCAGTTTTAAATAAAACTTTAGTACCTGTAGACAACGATTATGTTGTAGTACAAGGGGCAACTGACCAGTCTGAAAAGGCATATTTTTGCAAACCTTTAAGGTATAAATTGGGAAAGCAATGGGGTATTCACAAATTCTTGTACATGCCCAATTCACCAAAGGCACTTTTAAGCAGAGATTTACTGGAGCAGTTACAAACAACCATTACATTTAAAAATGGAGAAGTTACTCTGGAGGTAAATGATCAAAAGTACATAGAGATATTAAGTTTAACCTTAACAGCCATTGAAATTAAAGAAGAAATTAATGAAGAAATACTAGGTCAAGTATTTCCTGGAGTATGGGCCTCTGATGTACCGAGAAGGGCGAAAAATGCCTCCCCTATGGTAATTAAACTCAAAGAGGGAGCACAACCAGTGAAGATTAAGCAGTACCCCCTAAAGAAAGAAGACAGAGAAAGAGTTTACCCAATAATTGACAATTTTCTGCGGTTAGGAATACTGAAAGAGTGTCAATCTGATTTCAATACTCCCATTCTACCTGTTCGAAAGCCTGATGGGTCATACCGGGTAGTACAGGATTTGAGGGCTGTCAATAGAATAACAGAAAATTTATATCCGGTAGTAGCCAATCCATATACTCTATTAACTTGTCTAACACCTGAGCTAACCTGGTTTACTGTTCTAGATCTAAAGGATGCCTTCTTTTGCCTCCCCATCCACGAAGCCAACCAGAAAATTTTTGCATTCGAATGAGAAAGCCCTAAAAGTGGGCGCAAAACCCAGCTCACATAGACCAGATTGCCCCAAGGCTTTAAAAATTCCCCCACCCTGTTTAGGGAGCAACTAGCTAAAGATCTAGAGTCCTGAGAAGCTCCGCAGAGAGAAGGAAAGCTTTTGCAGTATGTGGACGACCTTCTAGTAGCCACCCAGACGAGGGAAGCATGTGTGGCCTGGACGGTAAGCCTTTTAAATTTCCTAAGACTCCAAGGATACAGAGTTTCAAAGAAAAAGGCACAAGTAGTGAAACAGAAAGTAATCTACCTGGAGTACGAAGTGAGTGCTGGGCAGCGGACTTTAGGGCAGGCTCGCAAAGAAGCCATATGCCAAACTCCAAAACCCCAGACAGTGAAGGAACTCCGAACCTTCTTAGGCATGGCAGGGTAGTGCCGGCTGTGAGTTTATAATTATAGACTGCTCGTTAGACCCCTCTATGCTCTTATTACCGATGGAAACAGAGATCTCCAGTGGACAAAAGAGGCCACACGGGCCTTTCACCAGCTAAAGAGTACCCTCATGTCAGCTCCAGCTTTAGGACTTCCAGATGTAAGTAAACCATTCTTTTTATTTTCCCATGAAAGACAGGGAATTGCCTTGGGAATATTAGCTCAGGACTTGGACCCATACCGGAGAACAGTTGCTTACTTCTCCAAGCAACTAGATGCAACAGCCAAAAGATGGCCAGGGTGCCTCAGAGCTGTAGCAGCAGTCGTGCTGAATATTCAGGAGGCACGCAAGTTTACCCTCGGACAGAAAATGACTGTGCTAGTGTCCCACACAGTGTCCGCAGTACTGGAAGTAAAGGGTAGCCACTAGCTTTCACCACAGAGGTTTCTAAAATACCAGGCCATCATGGTAGAGCAAGATGATGTAGAAATAGTAGTGACTAATATTGTCAACCCAGCTTCTTTTCTCAGTAGAAATCAAGGAGAAGCAGTACACCACGATTGCCTGGAGACCATTGAAGCTACCTACTCCAGCCGTCCAGACTTAAAGGACACTCCTTTGGACGATGCAGAGACCTGGTTCACTGACGGGAGTAGCTACATTGCCAATAGAAAGCGGCATGCTAGATATGCAGTGACCACCTGCAGAGAGGTAATTGAATCTGGACCCTTACCCACAGGTACCTCTGCACAGAAGGCCGAGATAATTACCCTGACCCGTGCCTTAGAAATGGCAAAAAGAAGGAAAATAAACATCTATACAGATTCGAGGTATGCATTCGGAGTCGTACATGCACATGGAGCCATCTAGAAAGAGAAGAGACTGCTGACCTCGCAAGGAAAAAACATCAAATATGCACAAGAGATAATCCAGCTGCTAGAAGCAGTTCAACTGCCTGAAAAGGTAGCAATTATGCATATTAAAGCACACCAGAGAGTGAGCTCAGAATTGGAAGAAAGAAATGAGCTAGCAGATAGAGAAACAAAAGAAGCAGCAAAAGGTGAGACAACTATTGAAAGAACCCTAATCCCAGATGGGCAAATTTCTCTTGAAAGTAAGCCAGAATATAATAAGAGAGATAAAAAGTTAATTAAAGATCAAAGAGGGACATATAACCAGGAAGGGTGGGCCACTATTGAAAAGAAGCTGGTAATCCCCTCCCATTTACTGTGGTCACTAGTAAAGGAAGAACACCAGAAAACACACTGGGGAATAGATGCCCTATACACCTACTTAGTTGAAAAAATTGTTGCTAGGAATCTATATGCTACTATTACTCAAGTAACCCGACAGTGTGACCTTTGCCTCCAGACTAACCCCAAAAATACCCCCAAGCCGAAACTCAGTCAGATTGGGAGAAGCCATGAACCTGGACAGCAGTGGCAAATTGACTTTTCAGAACTCCCAAGGAAAGGGGGGTATCAGTATTTACTGGTATTAACAGATACATTTTCAGGGTAGCCAGAAGCATTCCCCACCAGAACTGTCAAAGCTCGAGAAGTAACCAGGGTATTATTACAAGAAATAATACCACGCTTCGGAGTTCCAGCCACAATATCCTCAGACAGGAGATCACATTTCATTTCCAAAATAGTGCAGCAGATTAGTAGCCACCTGAGAATAGATTGGGAGCTCCACACTCCCTACCGTCCCCAGTCAAGCAGCCAGGTGGAGAAAATGAATCATTTAATTAAGCAGCAAATTATAAGACTGGGGCAGGAGGTTAATCTACCCTAGCCCCAAGCTCTCCCATTGGCACTATTACGAATTCGAACTAAACCTCGAGCTAAAGAAAAGTTGAACCCTTTTGAAATACTCTATGGAAGACCATATAGAATACAAAAGAGAATGTCCACCCACATAGGAGAAGTGACACTGGCCACATACATGGTGGCTTTAAACAAACAGCTCAGAGAAATCGAGAAGCACGTGACTGGAGCTCGGAGCAGGGAGTTAGATGGACCAGTACATAACATACAGCCTGGAGATTTTGTATACGTTAAGTCTCTTACAGAAAAGACTTTGGAACCACAGTGAGAGAGACCGTTTCAAGTGCTTCTCACCACCTTCACTGCAAGAGCAGAACGCCTGGATCCATCACTCTCGAGTTAAGAAAGCCCAGAAGCCCTTCGGAGAGTGACACCAGGAGACAATGAACTGAGACTAAAACTTACCCGGGCACGATGGGTATATTGCAGTCGGGAGTAGTTCGTACTTTGATTTACAGAATTGTTTTGTATGTAACTATCATTGAAGTTTTAGAATTAGAGAGTACCTTTATCCATAGCAATGCTGAATAACCTTGGTCCCAGGCTTTTAATCAGTATACTGGATCCATGGGAGAACTTTCGGAGATAAAAAATTTAAGCCTATCCATTATAGTGATCCATGAGAATCAAGTATATGAGAAGCAGGAATAGCAGGAACGAGAACTGTAGACACTTCAAGGGATCAGAGGAGAGGAGATCAAAGTGGGGTGCCGAGTCATTAATGAGACAACCCATGAGAGACCAGATGAAATTAGCGTCTCAACCTCTCCTGGTGTATACGAACACCAGGAACTTTGTGATAGCCTAAATGAATCAGACTGTTAGTGTAATTTCACCTTGATACAGCCTGTAAAAGTAACTTGCATTTAAACTCAAGATGCTGTCGGACTTTCATTTAAATTCCAAATAGACACTGCACTTTTACAACAGCAAGACCTCATACCCACACTACGACTCACATAGTCCAGACTCAACCCAAACTCGAACCTGAAGTGTATGAAATAAGCCCCTACATAGTGAAGAATATAAGCGAACAACAACTATTGTTCAATCCAGAATAGTCTCTGAAACGTGTCGAGTTACTAATGCAAATTAACATCTCAAAAATCCAGCCAGCCTGTTCCTCCTTCCTAAAAACATCTTTTGAGGGCTGGACAACATGGTTACAAAGACAGGTATACCTCAAGAGCAAGATAAAAAAAGACCTAACTAGAATATTAAGAACAAAATTAAGAGTTTTAAATAGAATTGATTCAGAAATACTGATGAATAAATTGGCAACTGCAGCAGGTAGCCTAACAAAATTGAAACAACCCTTACAGTCATCTCTATTGGCATTAAGAACTAGCCAGTGGCAGATTTCAAAAGTACTGCCAAAGTAAGAAAAAGCCGGGGACCATGACCACAAGTTAATAGTAGAAGCACTTAGTGCAGTTCAAGATAATGTGTCTTTAGCTTTCAGTTGTATACAAGCACAGTTATAGATACAGGCAACAGCAGCTCTGATCATACGGGAAGGGGGTGAAGGCAATTTTCCAGCTGAAATTCGGAAAATTGTCTGAGACAATACAATTGATTTTGAAAAGAAGTTTCAATCCTGGTAGACCATAGTAAATTTCACCTATGATCCTGCTTCTAATGTAGCCACTGCCTTTGTGCTTACCATACGTAATGCCACTGTTTATGTTATCCATCCCATCATTGCACTAAGATTAAACCACAAAAAAACAATACTCTACCCTTCAGAACATAGAGTGTGGGCACGAAAGATAAATGAAAAATAGCAAACAGTAAACTTAGAATCCTGCATTACTAGAGAACAGCTGAGATTCATTTGTGAAAGCAATACCATTAATACCCAAGATGTGTGCTTAGACACTGAACAGAGTATCTACCACTTCGAAGTTCATCCAGTCACTGACCAGAAAACTGTGCTTGTATATACTAGAAGAAGATGTGTCTACTTGAGAACTGCCTGTACTACTGTAAAAATTGATAACAATGATGTTACTTTGTCTAGTAGAAATCACTCTAATTTCTGTATTTGTAATTTTGCTAAGATAATCGAGTGTGATTTTTCGTACTTAACCCCTGTGACATCTCACCAGTTGATTGAAACCAACTATACAATGTTTAACAAGTTATCACCTACCCCTATTGAGATGAACCTTACATTAGTAAGACAATTAATTAAACATCAAGACCTACTAACAATCTTGAAAGAGATCCAAGAAAGTAGAAGGAAAACCCTAATTACTGTCCAACATGATACAAAAGAAATAACCCGAATTCTACAGAGAATAAAACAAAATGCAGATCATCACTAGTGAGATGTGATCTTTAGATAGTCACCAACTGCAGAGAGAATCCTTAATAAGTTATGTCATCCCATTGTAGTTTTGTTAATATTAGTTAGAATAAGTTTAAGATTATCTACTGTATTGCTAATTTAGAATTGTAAGATACTACAGCGAATGGCAGTGTTAACCTCCTTATCAAATGTACATGGTAAAACATTGAGAGACACTTATTACCATAAGAGCCTGCATTAAGTAAAAGAATTTACTTATTTTCTAGGAAAGGGGGGAAATGAGACATAGTAAAAGACCCCAGAGTAGAAAAGAAGTAAAATGTCCTTTTCTGTGTCAAGCCAAGGCCGAAAAGAAAGCTGCTTCAGTAGAAGACAAGGAGATAAAGAAAGAAACAGCGAAGAGAGATAAAGGAGAAACAAGAATGCTGCGGGAACGTTGCAGGGACACAAGAAATTCCTTCTGATAAAAAGAACTAGCAGCAAAAGTCACTGTAGAATTCGTAAAAATAAATATGTATAAACCTATTGTGAGATTGTATGCATATGCATTTGTAAGGGAGATAAAAAGAGTTCTGGAGTTCACAGAGGCACGCATGCCCTTTTAGAGAGAGCAATCTCCGCATGCGTCCAGCGCTGAAAATAAACAACATACCAGCTTTACAACTTTCATAGAAGTTGTAGAGTTTTTCTTCTATCTCCGCAAAACACCTGTCTGCCTTTGGAGCAGAGGGAAATATCATTTCAGGGTTTGTTTTCTCAGTTCTTTCCTCCTCCTGCAGCTGAAGGTAGCTGAGCCCTGAGCAGCAAAGTGGGAAGTGAGCAGTGCCAGGCACAGAGGGGTCTTTTCCTTCCCTGGGGGAATTTTGGTGATGTTTTGTCCTTAAAATCCCCACTGATGTTTTTGCTGCTGGAGAAAAGTCAAAGTGGCCTCACAAATGCTCTGCTGTGGTCACTGGGTCCAGCAGGAGCTTCTTGTGCCACTTTGAGCCACTGACCTTGAGAGTTTCGGGCCCTTTGGGCACCTGAGGCTGGGATAAATTCCAGTTTAAGCCAGCCCAGGGCGCAGTGGATGGAGAGGAGCTCATCAGGAGGAGCTCCCAACCGAATTAAAGCAGGACAGAAGGACTGGACAGACCCCCAGGAGCTGGGGCAGGGAAGGCTCCAGCCTTTCACTTCTGCTGAACAAAATACACCACAGGGAATGGAGGTGACCTGCAAAATGATCACACAGCCCCTGTGACCCATCCAGAACTATCCAAGGCTTTTTACTTCTATTCCTACACGTGCAGAAGGCACCAAGCACAACCGGGGGGGGATTTACTAAACCAGGGGTGATTTACTAAAACCAGGGGGTGATTTACCCAACCAGGGGCAGATCTACCTAACCAGGGGTGATTTACACAACCAAGGGGTGATTTACCCAACCAGGGGCAGATCTACCCAACCAGGAGATGATTTACTCAACCAGGGGCAGATTTACCCAGCCAGGGGTGATTTACCCAACCAGGGGATAATTTACTCAGCCAGGGGCAGATTTACCCAACCAGGGGATGATTTACTCAACCAGGGGCAGATTTACCCAGCCAGGGGTGATTTACCAAACCAGGGGATGGTTTACTCAGCCAGGGGCAGATTTACTCACCCAGGGGGTAATTTCCCCAGCCAGGGAGTGATTTACACAAGCAGGGGCAGATTTACTAAACCATGGGGTGATTTACACAACCAGGGGGAATTTACTCAACCAGGGAGTGATTTACTAAGCTCAGCATCAACAAAGAATAAAAAACTTTGAAAGCCATGGGAATGAACTACCTCCAATTAATGCCATCTCCTGAGCTGAAGCATTGTGTTATTTCTAAGGACAGGTTCCTAAATCTCTTTTTTTTTTTTTTTAATTGCTGTTTTCAGGAATTCAGCTGTGGCCACAGAGGAGGAACATTGCAGTGCCACCACATCCAGGTCCCAGCTGCTCCAGTCCCAACCCCTGGCAACAAGTGCAGAGCTCCACATCAGAAATGTGCATTTCTACCCTATTTTAATCCATAAAATAACTGCAAAGCAGCCTAATTATCAATTAGTTAGGGCTTTTTGTCTTTTTTAAAATAATATAATTATATCCCAACTATTGTGTTGTGTCCATATCTGCTGTTCTGGTTATAGCTGAGCTGCTTAAAGGAAGAGATATTCAAGTTGATGAAGAGCAAATTCTGCTCTTTTGGTTCCTTCTCCAACTTTTAAACCAGGCTGCACTGATCTATAAAAAAATCAACAAGGCCAATTCTTAATTCTGAGGAATAGCTGAGAAATATTCTGAGGAAGATCCAGAGTCGAGGGGAACCAGAAGAGAATGAGAAGAAATTGCAAAGGGGAAGGAAGGATTTTCGTGGTACTCAGGGGCTTCTGCTCAAACCAGCCCCATCCCTGAGCCCACTGCCCTCAGTAAATTCATTAAAATGAGAACAAAGTCCTCCATCATTACAGGTGAGTGAATCTGCCCCATCTGTCAGGGGATGGGCTGAGGGATCCCTGGAGCTCCTCCTGGGAGTGCTCCTGAGTGGGACTGAGCTCTCCAGGAAAACTCAGTAGGAAATGGGAGCTGCTGGCCTGAGAGTGCCTTTCCTGGCACAGCCCAGGCTGGGAGCAGCAGAGCACGAGACCACTCTGCTGAGAGGAATTACCCAGACTTTGGTGACTTTTAAAATACTGGAATTGCCACAGGGAGCTCGTTTTGTACCATTTAGGGGCTGAGTTCTGCCAGCATCTTCTTCTTCAGAGGGGTGAAAATCTCACTGTCAATCAGTAAAGGGAGGATAATCCACATGTTGGGAAGAGTTTGACCCAAAAATCCATTGGAGCTCCCTGAAATGCTCCCAGCAGTTTGTTGGCTGTGAAATCAGCTTCCAGTCCAGCATTCCTGTAGTGAATTTTCCCCACAAACTATTTCATTCCATTTAAACATCCCAGCTCCAATTGTACCTGACAGAGATCCTGACACAAATTTCCTCCTCTGTGTGTCTGGTTTGCACGTGCTGCCAGCGTCTGTCAGTCTTTTCCTAAAGCCAGAATCACTTCCCAAGATTTGGACTTCACTGAAATCCATGCAGGAATCACCAAGAACAGATTCGCAACTTATAGCAGCTCCGTAATTTTCCATAAAATCATATATTTCTTTGCCATCACTGTAATATCCCTGTTCTGGAGCCTGTGATTGATGCCACTGAACTGAACTGATGTCACAATGGGGGACAAAGCAGTGAGAGATGAGAATTTGGGTTATTGTTTCTATTCCTCTTGTAAAAAACCCAGCGAGCATCATCATCAATGCCCATCTTTAGGGTGGATTAGTTCATGAAGATGTCTGAAGTCAGCTCCTCTTAAAATCAGCCTGGAATGCCACAGAAATGAAATTATTTTAGTAGTTTAGAAAGTTTTCATCTCCCAGTGTGCAGCCTGGAGCATTTTAGGTTGTTGGTTTGTCAGAGCTGCTTTGTCCAGCTGGCCCACGACTGATCCAGAGCTAAACCAACAATTCCAGCCTGAGCTGCAGGTTCCAGGTCTGAGAGCCAAGACAGAGCCAGTTCCTCTGGGATTTGGGCACTCCAGTAATGCATGGAATCATTAAGGCTGGAAAAAACCTCCAAGATCATCAAATCCAACCTGTGCCCAATCCCTACCAGAGCTCTGAGTGCACATCCAGGGACACCTCCAGGGCTGGGGACTCCAAACCTCCCTGGGCAGCCCCTACCAGTATTTCACAAGACAGAGGCAGTTCCTCTGGGATTTGGGCACTCCAGTGATGCATGGAATCATTAAGGTTGGAAAAAACCTCCCAGACCATCAAGTCCAACCAGAGCTCTGAGTGCCACATCCAGGCCTTCCTGGGACACCTCCAGGGCTGGGGACTCCAAACCTCCCTGGGCAGCCCCTGCCAATATTTCACAACCCTTTCCACGGGGAAATTCCTGCTGATCCACCCTGAGCCGTTCCCTCTCCTCCTGTCCCTGTTCCCTGGAGCAGAGCCCGACCTGGGGCTGTCCCCTCCTGTCAGGAGCTGTGCAGAGCCACAAGGTCCCCCCTGAGCCTCCTTTGCTCCAGGCTGAGCCCCTTCCCAGCTCCCTCAGCCCCTCCTGGTGCTCCAGCCCCTTCCCAGCTCCATTCCCTGCCCTGGACACGCTCCAGCCCCTCCAGGTCCAGACTGGAGGCAGCACTCGAGGTGTGACCCCACAGAGGGACAATGCCCAGCAGTGCTCCATGGAGGCAGCTAATTAACCTGGCCTAATTAACCTCTGCATCCACACCAGCCCTGCTCTGAGCATCCCAACCAAGCCATTTCCAGAATTTTCTCCCGACCTCGGAGCCCCCCAGCCAGTGGAGCTGAACTCAGGGGTCAGACCCAGCTCAGCAAACGTGGTCCCTGGGGAGGCTGCAGGAGAAACAGGCCACAAACTCCTGGTTTTGTGCAGGAAGGGAAGGACAGAGCTCAGCAGGACAAGGGGACAGATATCAGGAACATTCCCACAAGCAGCTGAACTCACACAGAGCTGCTGGAATTCCAGCTGGACCTGCCACAGCAGCACAGACACGTGTGGCAGAGCTGTTGGTGAGATTATGGCTGAATCAGAGAGCAAAGATTTGTTTATATGGATATATTTGTATTGATTAAATAGATAAATAGATGTATTGGATAGATATATTTCCACAATTAAAATATATAATATTATGTACAATTAATCCATATTTCTTGGGTCCCTCAAGCAGCTGAACTCACACAGAACTTCTGAGATTCCAGCTGGACCTGCCACAGCAGCACAGACACATGTGCAGACCTATTGGTGAGATTATGGCTGAATCAGAGAGCAAAGATTTATTTATATGGATAGAGATGTATTGATTAAATAGATAAATAGATGTATTTGATAGATATGTATTGATTAAATAGATAACTAGATGTATTGGATAGATATATTTCCACAATTAAAATATATAATATTATGTACAATTAATACATATTTGTTGGGTCCCACAAGCAGCTGAACTCACACAGAACTTCTGAGATTTCAGCTGGACCTGCCACAGCAGCACAGACACGTGTGGCAGAGCTGTTGGTGAGATCATGGCTGAATCAGAGAGCAAAGATTTGTTTATATGGATATATTTGTATTGATTAAATAGATAACTAGATGTATTTGATAGATATGTATAGATTAAATAGATAAATTGATGTATTGGATAGATATATTTCCACAATTAAAATATATAATATTATGTACATATTTTTGGGTCCCTCAAGCAGCTGAACTCACACAGAACTTCTGAGATTCCAGCTGGACCTGCCACAGCAGCACAGACACGTGTGCAGAGCTATTGGTGAGATTATGGCTGAATCAGAGAGCAAAGATTTATTTATATGGATAGAGATGTATTGATTAAATAGATAACTAGATGTATTTGATAGATATGTATTGATTAAATAGATAACTAGATGTATTGGATAGATATATTTCCACAATTAAAATATATAATATTATGTACAATTAATACATATTTCTTGGGTCCCTCAAGCAGCTGAACTCACACAGAACTTCTGAGATTCCAGCTGGACCTGCCACAGCAGCACAGACACGTGTGGCAGAGCTGTTGGTGAGATTATGGCTGAATCAAAGATTTATTTATATGGATAGAGATGTATTGATTAAATAGATAAATAGAGTATTTGATAGATATGTATTGATTAAATAGATGTATTGGACAGATATATTTCCACAATTAAATGTACAGTGAATACATATTTTTTACAAATCAGCACATCCATCCCCCATATGATCTGTACATGGAGGGGAAGCTCAGCCTGAGATTCTGGTTCAAATTAAGAGCAGCTCTGCTGCAATTAATCACAGCCTGCTTGATGAAGCCCACACTGAAAGGACAACAAGGATTCTGGGAAGCTCAGCCTGTCATCTCTGTCATCTGCAGCCACAACAAGTTGGGTTTAAACCTCAGGACAAGGAGGGTTTGTCACCCAGCCCCTGGCCTGAGCTGCTCCCTAACCAGACAGCCCAGAAGATCCCCAAATATAATTTATAAACGTTTCCATTTAATAAATGTTATTTAATGACTTAAATAACACCCATCCAACACCGGCTTTGAACACTAAACTCTCACTACTTTTATTTACCATTATTTTAATTACTGAACTCAACTATAAACCTGATTATTCACCTCCTTCCCTTCTGTCTCCCCATCCCATTTTCCCCTTTGCACCCTTGCACCTCCAAAAGTTGAGTCAGCCCTGGGAAGTTTACAAAGCTCTGGGATCATCTCAAATCACGTGGGATGACACAAAAGTATTTGTGCTTCTTCCAGCAATTTTGAAAACTTCAGCAAAACTGAACTCCTTCTCCATTTCTTTGCAAGGAGGTATTTAAAAAATAAACATCTCCCAGGGTTTAACTCACTGAGCTATTGCAGCTTTCAATAGGAAAATGTCTTAGTGAAAAACTCCTCATCAGCTTTTGCTTTAAATTAAGGGCTTAGATTTTATCTGAGACTGAATCCACTGCTAAACACAAATCTTTTCTCCTTGCTCACAGCTTCTACAGGTGCAAAATAAAAATTAAAAACACTAATAAAAAGATTATGCGTGTATTCTAAGAGAATTTTAGAATAGAAGAAGAAGAAAAGAAGAAAATATTCTATTTCTATTTAGAATAGAAATATATTCTAATATATTCATACAATGGAGAAATGTTCCATGATCCAGACCTGTTTCCTAAAGCTCCTAAAACCTCAGAGGGGTGACATTGTGGAATTCTGATATTGTGAGAGTGGAATTCTCCCAGAAAGCCAAATCTGAGCATTTTGCACCAAGCAGCAGAGGCTGAAGAGCCAAGATTGAATCGCTTGATTTCCACAAGTCACAAATAAAAAAAATAAAAGGCAACTTGACAGATCAAATCTCATTTTGGGATCCCTCCTTCCCCATCCTTGTGTGTGGAAAGGGAGCAATAATCCCACCAGCCAAAAAAAAGGAGAAAAAATATGGCCAGAAGGGACTTTCTGCTGCTCCAGAGGTTGGGATTTTAGGATTTTTGTAGGAATGGCTAAAATAGATCAGGTAAGAGAAAGTTTGGGCAAATTTCTTCCTGGAGGAGCCCCAAACCTCCAGTTTGTCCTATAGGATCTGCACCAGAGATTCTCTGAGACATTTAGGGTTTGGTAGAACATTTCTGCTACCTGATATTCTTACATCATTATTATTATTATTATTATTATTATTATTATTATTATTATTATTATTATTATTATTATTATTATTATTATTATTATTATATGTTGCCCAATAATTCAAAGAGGGAACACAAGCAGTAACTAAAAAGAAAAATTCTACTAAAAGATAACACATACAAATGGGAAAATGCATTTTTATCAAACAAGCAGGCAGCAGCAGCGTGACATTTGCAGATTTCAGGACCTTTAAATACAGGAATATTGTCCAAAGAGGAAAAAAAAAAGAAAAAAAGAGATTAATTTAATCATTTCTGTGACTTCACCCAAGGTTCTGAGCCAAATCAGGTGGGAAAGGACCTCAGGAGGTCTCTGGTGCAACTTCCTGGGATCCAACCAAAATATTTTGGGTTCTATCCCATTCCTCATCCACCCTGTGGCTTCCAGCAAGAGAAAATCCTCCACTGGTGTTCATGAAATCACTGAAAGGTGGAAAAGAGCCTTAAAAATCCAATTCCAGGATTGCACCAGTTGCTCTGGGTAATCACCACCACCATTTGATTTCTCCCTCTCCATTCTTGAATTTTAAAACCAACTAGGTGGGGTTTTTTGGGTTTTTTTTTTTTTGTTTTTTTTTTTCTGAGCTGCAGATTGCACCCCTCAATCAATTTAATTTTTTATTTAATCACCCATTATTTATGCAGAATTCAAAAAGGCATCCCAAGAATAACTAAAAGCCCTTGACACGATGCCTTAACTCAAGCTTATTTCACAACCAAACCAGAAATGAGGAGAAAAAATCATGGTTACAGTGAAAATATCACCCAGTTCCTCCAGAGACGGCTCATCTCTGCACAGCCCTGACACAAACACAGCAATTTCAGAAGAATAAATCATTTCATGTGGTCAATACTGAAGGAGGGAGGTTTTAGGAGGGATTTGCATGTTGGAAAGGTGATGACTTGGCAGAAAACTGGCAGGATTTTCTCTGCACAGGCAGGAATGTGAACCAGAGATGGAAATCAGGTTATCAACAGCAAAACTGGGGGCAGAGAGAACCAGAAACAATTCTGGAGGAAGAAGAACATGGCTTGAAACGGATTTATTGCTCTTAAAGCCAACACTGGCACATTCCTGAGGGTTTGGGTTCCACCTCTGTTTGGGATTACCTCAGCCAACCCTACCCAGAATTATTTGTGACTTCTTCCTCTCATTCCTGCCTGGTTCTGCCACATAAAACAGGATGAAGCTGGACAAGAAAATGAAAAGTTGTGAAGGATGGAAAAAACGACCCAGAGTGCAGAGCTCATTTTGGCTTCGATAAAGGTCTGGACAGGACCCTTCAATTTACAGAAATCATGGAATGGTTTGGGTTGGGAGGGACCCTAAAGCCCACCCCATGGGCAGGGACCTCTTCCACTGTCCCAGGGTGCTCCAAGCCCCTGGTCTTGGGCACTTCCAGGGATCCAGGGGCAGCCACAGCTGCTCTGGGCACCCTCCCTTCCCAAAATCCCATCTCAAACTCTCTAAATGCCTCTAAGTCCTGCAGCAACTGAAAAAGCAACCAGGCCCTAAAAGGTGACACCACACAAGTGTCCCTTCTCAAACCATGGATGAAAAAAGTGTTGGAAAACCCAAAGAACGGGTGGAAACACAATCTGTGAAATTCCATTTTAAATCTGTAGCTCACACCCAGGCTGAGTCCTTGGTAGTCAAAGCGAATGTAAAGAAAGAAAACAATGCCCACAATTTTCAGGAATTTCCACCCTGAATTTCCACAATTTCCACCCTGGCTCAGGAAAATGCATTCCTGTCAATAAAAGTGGGAATTCCATGCACAGCCTGATGAAAGCAATGGAGCAGATTGCAGGTGCACAAATCCAACTGAAGTTGTACCACAAACCATCTCCACACCCAAATCACCTTGTGAGAAAGAGAAATAATGTTCTGAAATGTGAATTAAGACAGATTTGAGCACATGAGGCGCTTCTGCCACAACACCAAAACAGAGCAATTGACCAGTTAAAAAACCTTATTTCTCTTTCTTGCCAGCACGGTCACATGAAAGTTTTCTGCTGTGCTCACTCTCAGAGCTCTGGTTTGGTTAAACTCGGGTTTTAATAAAGAGGAGTGAAATCTGCCAGCACAAAACTGAACTCAGGGCTAAGTCCAGCCTGAGCAGGGCAGATCCCTGATGTTCCCACTCAGGAACTTCCACCTGCACCCAGCTGATGCTGTGACAGCTTCCACCAGAGCAGGGCCTGGCCCTGCACACCCCCTGCATCCTGAAGCTCCCCAGCACACAGAGCTAACCACAAATCTGCCCTGATTTCCTGGAAACCAGCATCATCTCACCCATCAGGAGGTGATTTCACCCCACACTTCTCCCACAGCTTCCCCTGCCTGAATGAGTCTCTCCAAGCAGGCTTTTCCCAGTGGAAGATAAGTTCTTTCATGCCTTATTTCAGACTCTTCCACTTTTAAAGAATCTCTTTTCTGCCTGCCCAGCTTTGCTCCCATTAAGGGATAAATTCCATGAGCAGGAAGAAGGAAAACAGTGGGAATCCCCTGGGAAAGTGCTGCCCATGGCATGCAGAGCCCACCTGGACACAAAACTCATGGCAGGGGCTCAGTTCTGGGGGTTTGCAACCTCCAAAATCCTGAAAAGGCAGAGGCTGCCTAATCAGTGATTTAAGGTAGTAACAAAAAATGGATTTGGGATTGGCCAAAGGCTCATAACCCAAGTTCATCTTTTCCTGACACAACTCTCTGGGCTGGCTCTTGCTGCATTTTGGACTCTATAAACCTCCACAAGTGTGCAATGGCACCCTGGCCATGGCAGGGGACAAGATCCCTGATTAATGCACCGAATTCTCATCACATTTTAATGCAATCCAACTTCACTGAGACAATTTCTGTGTGTGAGGTCTCCAAGCAGGGGAATGGTACTTGCCTGGAGCTCCAGGTGGGATGGAGCTCTGGAGAGGTGAAATCCTCTTCTTGTTCCTTGGGCAGGTCTTTCCTGGAGGTTTCTGGCCCTGACTCCCAGCTCCAGAAGAATCCAGGTGATCCTTTCTCTTTTTCATGAGCAATTCCCACTGAAGTTACTCCTATGAGAGGGAAAAAATAAATAAAAAGAAGAGAGATATTTATTTCTTTGTAGAACAGAACTGTAAGGGTTCCTCACTGAAATCCCACAAGAAAGAGTGAAAAAGGTGCCTGGAACTTGAGCTGACAGCACACAGAGCAGTTCAAGTTCAGATTACAGAACAGAATCTGGGGCAAAAAAAGCATTTTCATATTCTCATATTAAAAGCAAAGTGAACACAAGTTGTTTGGATTAATAAGGAGACAAAACAATTTTAAACAATTAAACACAGAGTGAAGTTTTCCCTTCTCCACCTGAAACAGATCAGACTGGAACACCTCACCCCCTGAATCACCCTTTTTACAGCAAAACTCATCTGTGGGGCCAAATGTTTTTGCCTTTGCTCTGAAAAAACTTCTTTTTCCCCCCTGGCAAACCTGACATCTCAGCCACTCTGGAGTGCCCAGACACACCAAATTCCCCCTCAACTCTGAGATTTCCCTACCCAGACCTACCTAAAGAAAACCCCTCGGTTCAAACATTTATTCCTAGATTTGGAAGGGAGGAGGAGGAGGAGGAGGGAGGAGTGGGACTCGGGGCTGTGCTGTAGTCACTCAGTGGGCACCTCTCAGCAGGAGAGATGCCAGGGCAGAGCTGTGCCTGCAGAAATCTCTGCCACATCAACCCACAGCCTCAGAAAGCAAAGAAATGAGCCAGGCCTGATCCTGATTCATCAGTATTCAGTTGTGGATTCAGAGGGACAGCTCGGAATTGACACTGGAATAAGGAAAAATCAGGATTAGGCACCATCTGTCTCAGAGAGGGGAGCGACCAGAATTGCTGTGCACATTTGAATCCTCTTCCCCCATTTCTTTAATCTCTTGCACATTCCAGGTTTTCCATTCAGCTCCGGTGACAAAAGATTTTACAAAATGACAGTCCAGATTGAGAGAACAGAAATTACAACCTCTGACAAAAGAGATGCCAAACTTTTTATCAACGATAAGTGCTCCTTCCACGCAGAGCCCGGGCTGAAATGGGAAATATAAGGCAGATGTCGAATGGAAATTAAACATTGTGCTCCCAGGGTGGCCTCAGCTGCATTCAGAGCTTGATTTAAAACAAGGCCAGAGTTCTTTCATCATTTCTTTAAAAAAAAAAAAGTTTCAAACATAAAGATATTCCAAACAGGCGCATACTTGACCTAGAACTTGGCGGTGCAGGACAAAAAATGAGTGTAAAAAGCACCAGCACAGGGGAGAAAAGGCAAAGCGAGTTGTCTGGGAGAATCTGGTCCTCAAATCACTTCTATTTCGGCATCCTGAGAGTTAAGAGGGAGCCCAGGTGAAATATCCTGGCCCCTTTTTTAAATTCCCACCAAAACCTCTCATTTGGGAGGCTCGGCCAACTCGATATTCTGCACTAGAACCAAAACCAAGCCCAAGCAGTTTGAGGAGAATTTCTCTTCGAGCTTCTCTAAGACTTAAACCATATTTACATCTGTGCCTGGTATTATTAGACATGATAAAATAGCACGAGACGTTTGCAATGGCTCAGATATTCAGCCTCAAGCAGCACATATTTGATCGGTCTGCAGTGTTTGCTTTTCATAATTTCTGATCATATAACAGCTCAGCCAAAAGAACATAATAATGGGCTTGCAAAAATGAAACCCCCAGACTGTTAAATATCCTGTACACTGAGGGCAGTGAGGAAAAATTTAAGGATTGAAAGGACCATGCTCAAATTTACAAAACAGTTAAAAGCACAAACCAGACTGCATTTGCTTCTCTTTCACTTCGTTAGAATATTTTTTTTTTTTTTAACACAAGGAAAAATAAAAATTAAAGTGAAATGAGTAAAATATTTACAGCTCAAACACATAAATATGTTTGCACTCTTCTGGGCACTCTCCTTTCAGAAATAATTTTCTCCTCTGAGCAATTTCATCTCAAACGCAGTAAAACAAAAAAACTTTTGAGGCCACGACTTTGTAACCTCCCTGAAGTTTTGAACACGGGCAGAGCTGGCCTGTGCACACAAGACAATCAAACACATGCTTAAATGTCAAGTAAACTCCTGTCTGTATTAATTTTTTTTCCCCTCTCCACCAAAGGAAGAAATTGTGACAAGATTTTACTTTGAATGCCCTGACAAAGCAGCACTTTCTGGCACGAGCAGGACACTCATCCCCCTTCATCTCCCAGCACAAGATTCAATCAGCTGAAACACAAACCTCATTCTGCACTGAGAGATTTTTCTTTTTTTTATTTTTTTTTTTCCCCCAAATAAAACCAACTTGCAAACAGCCTCCCTGGCCTTTTTAAAACCCGTTTTCAATTGCTTTGAAACATAAAATAGAGATGGATGGATGGATGGATGGATGGATGGATGGATGGATGGATGGATGGATGGACAGCTAGAGAAATGCTTTCAGTCATGCTTCCTCCCCCCCACACACACCTTTAAAATTGAAAAGCATCAGTATCCAAATAGCAACAGGAAATTTTTACCTTGTGGCTAAATAGCTCACTGTTCACTTTGCAGCTGCCTCTATTTTTTGCTGGGCAAAAAAAAAAAAAAAAAAAAAAAAATTTAAAAAATAAAAACCACCAATACAAAAGTCTTTCCTAAGAAAACCAAGCTTTTGACATAAGGGCAGCGCCAAACGCAAACCTACAAAGAAATTTCCTTTTTTTCCCCCCGTCCCGTCGTTATAATTCCTAATTTTGTGGGATGTATTGCTGGGGCTGTTTATCATAACAGTGTGCAATAAAAGGACGACTAACTCTTGCAATTTTCTCCCTACTCCTCCCCTTGACAGGGGCCACTGATAGGGAAAGAGGCTCGGAAAAGCAGAGCAGTGAAAGGCTAAGAAACAATAGGCAACCATGGCTTTGACAATGCAGCCCTGAACCCTTTTTGCTCCCGCTGTGACACTTGCATTCAAGAGCAAGGGCGGCTGCCATCATAAGAATGGACAATGGCATAAGGAATACAAGGGAGAGAGTTGGGGGGGGGGGAGATATAGAGAGAGAGAGGAAAAAAAAAAAAAAAAAAAAAGGAAATCAGATGAATTCAGAGCTAAGATGGCAGAGCTCTCACCTTTTCCGCTTTTTTCGAGTAATCTGGATGGAGACGTCCCGCAGAGAAGAGATAAAAAGGGTTGTGCTGAACTGTTGGATGGTTCTGAAGACTTCTGCATTTGCAAACGCATTTTAGAACTATTTGTAGGGGTATATATGCTGCATGCCATCTCTCTGTCTCTGTCTCTCTCTCTCTCCCTGTGTCTCTCTCTCTTCTGTTTTATGTCCTGCTATCTCCATCACACACCTCTAATAGTATGAAGACTTTCTGCCCGTGGAAGTAAGTGAGAGTGTGTGTGTTCCTTAATGTTTGAATCAAGACACACGTCTGCATGCATTTCTAATCTAAGGAGCCTATAGCAGTTACTACAACTATCAATTAGTCAGCAATAGCTCGAGATCCCCATGTGTCTGGGTGAACAAAGGTGAGAAACACATGCAAATAGTCCTCCAGCACCTGGGTCACGTACAGTAACTTAGCCAGCAACAAATAATTGCATCCGTTTCTGCCTTTTTTCCGTGCTCCTCGCTGGTTGGGATGCAAAGTTCCAGGTTATTAATGTGGAATTGCAGCACAATTAGGCATGGCACTGTAGATTTTCAGCCCAACGACACAATAAAAGGGAATTAAGCTGGGCTGGGATGGGAATAAACGGGGGACTTTAAAGGGTTTTAAAGTAAAAGATGTTCTGAGCTGTAGCAGTGCTTCAATTTTTATTTTTTTTTTTTTTTTTTTTTTTTGGAGCAATTGTTGCTGAGTTAAAGGATGTAAGATGTATTTGGTCGTTTCATATCTGTTAGATAAGAAACTGATTATTGCAGAGGAGACAGAGTGGATGCCTAATTTCCAGAAGTTAAGTCCATAAAGAGGGTAAGCTAAATCTGTTACTATTTTTTATTAATTAAGCGACTGTTACTTCTAAGATCATTTTAAGGGTGTTTTTTCAGATGTTTCAGACTTAAGCCAAACAATTAAGAAGAAAGATACGGTACCTTTTACTCTCTCCTTCTTCTTAACCTCACAAAAAAAATGAGCCTCACCTTTAAAAACTGACAGAGTCAAAACGGTCTAAAAAAAAAAGAAACTAAACAAAAAAACCCTAAAAAAAAATTAAATTAAAAAAAAATAATCAAGAGCAATAAAATGCAAAAAGCTCCAAAATCCAGCACCACCCTGACTCCACCACAAGAAAAGACAGAGCTAGGCTGCGATCCAGAGAGCATTTCAGAGGTGACAACACAGGCTGGGGACAACGTTATTTACACAGATCTGATCAGAGCAGCCACGGGCTCCAAACTCTAATTGAATTTGCAGAAATTATCCAGCCCGCATTTCGGAGCGCGGGGAACTCCGAAAACGAAGCGATTTCACAGAGTTTGGGGCTGAGAATAAACATTTTTTCCCCCCTTTCTGTAGAATATGCTGAGAGTCCTGCAAGGCTGCACAAACTCTCTCGTTATGCCCCTTTCTCCTGATCTCAGCTTCCATGGGAGGATAATTAGTGACACCAAAGGCAAAATATCCTCGCTGCTTTTTGGGCTCGGAGGAACTGAGTTTATTTAGCTTGAGACAGCATAAAGAAAAAAAAAAAAAAAAGAAATTAAATCATCCTCAATTTGAAATAACTGATGAAAGCAACCCCTCCCCAGCTCCCTCACCTTTTTAGGAACAGCCAGTGGCTGGAAGGTTGGAGCTGCTAACAGCACTGAAGGTGCTCAGAATTAAAGGAGAGCTGGAGGAACAGCCTGAGAAGCCCTGGCTGGGAGCATCCCAAAGCTGAGCCTGAAAATAAAGCAAGAAGGGGCTGGAAAAACCCCGCTGCTGGGTGGGTGTTGTGCTCTGACCCAGCTCCGTTCCCAAACTTGGGAATTGCAGAACTGGAGATTCCCAGCATGAGGAGCAGCACCTGCAGCGGCCGGGCTCTGCATCCCCGGCAGGACCAGGGAAAACCCTCCCAAAAAAAAATAAATAATAATAAAAAAAAACCTTACAAAAATAATCTCAACCCTCTCGCCGAACAATGAGACCTTAAAAAATCCACGTTGGGGAGGGTATTCCATGCAGATAGGCAGGAGGAGGGGGGGGGATGAGGACAACATTTCCCATCAGTGCCGTTTATTCCTCAGGCTCGGGGAAAAAAGGCTCTTTCCCCACTTTAATGGGAATTGCTCATCTCGGTCATCGGGCCGGGCTGGCTGCCTGCAGATGTCCAGCTCAGGTGGGAAAGGGCATTTGTTTCAGGGGTCAGGCAGAGAGTGATCACTTAATGCCTTTCTGGGGGTGAGAAGTGGTGAAATAATAATAAAAAATGGTCATTTCTGTGGGGATCTGCCTGCTAAAACATTTAGACACGCAGATCCGGGGATGGGAAAGGAGCTGAGGGAGGAAGATGGTTAAACCAGAGAGCTGCCTATTCCCACCACGATTTTACATCCAATTCTTCCAGCTTTTAGCTTTCTCAACACAGCCCATTCCCATAAAATAAGGCAGCTTTCTTTAAGAATAAAAAAAGCCCCACGCAGATGAATAGACAGCACTAATCAGATGGAATGTAATCGAATACTCTTCTTCATCTAATCTGCCTGCTCTGTGTAATCTCGCTATTCTCCCAGCTCCAGCATTTGTAACAGGCATGACATTGATTCCCATCTCGGATAATGTTATTTCAGTGTTTTATTCTTAAATGAGCCCACGAGTTGGGTGGCTGCTTGGCATTCCAAACTCTTCATCAACTTTGCACGGCGATCTGGGGGTGTAAAGCGGAGCGGGGCTGCTCCTCTCTTGCTGCTTTTTCAGTGCTTGCATCTCCCAACCCTCAGAGCCTGGCAGGAATTTGGATACAGACAAAAGAACCCGCAGAATTGAACCACAGAACTGCACGGGATCAACAGCAAAAAAAAAAAAAAAAAAAAAAAAATTAAATAAACCCAAATCCCACCAAAGCTCATTCGATAAGATCTGCCCGCAGCCAGCAGCTGGGAAAAGCTGAAATCTTTGCACACAGAGCTCGTGTTTTGGTTTTTTTGGTTTGTTTTTTTTGGTTTTTTTTTTTTTTTTTAATGTTTTCTAAAATGCAGAATGCTTTCCTTAAATAACATTTCGGCAGGGTCCACCTAGGTTTTCCCCAAAGAGAAAAGGAAAGCCTCGTGTAATTTTCCAGGACGAGCAGGACTCCCAGCTAATCGGACAAATCGTTCAGCTGGGGGAATGACAGCAGTGGGGAGAACAAACAAACCCTCTCAGACAATCAAATATATTTGAATGTAATAAAAATGTTGACAACCGTTATGTGATTAAAGCAATTGTTTTATTCATTTAAGGCCTCGCCATCAGAATAATTTAAAATTAAGTGAGAAACATCAGCCCCTTGGGTTTTGCAGAAGATATTTAATTTGGAGGAATAGTTGTGGGGTTGTCTTTTTTTTTTTTTAAACATAGCTATTTTCAACGTTGCAAGATAAAGCTCGCTCTCTTTTTTTTTTTTTCTAATTTTATTTTAAGAATAGACCCCATTTAGGATTTCACATTGTAAATCTCCCTATGTCTGAATGCTGTTACAAGGTTTGACAATGAAAGAATAATTCATGTCAGACAAAAAGAGCCCTTCAATCAGCTTCATGCAGCTTTTCTCCTGCAGGGCTATGCCAAAACGAATGTGGAATCCTGAACTGAACCATCCATCACATTTCCAGAGTCTTTCAATTAATGACACTGCAATCAGATCGATGGCGTGTAATAAGAAAAGAGCTTTGCATTTCTATACCTATTAATTCGCTGAGTAACTCCACTGGTAAAACGTGACCAGAAAGGGAAGAGAAAAGAAAATTTCATCCTCCTGGTGAGATTTTGGGGGATGTTGAAGCCACGCTGGACATGGCTGGGCGTCACCCCAAGCCCTGCTCAGAGCAGGAATCACACAGGGGTTTTTTTGTTGTTAAAAAGCAGCACAGTCTCTCTTGCAGACAGGTATTTTCTGCTGCTGAGTGTTTTCTAGGGAGACACTCTAAAGAGGAGCCTGGTTTTTTTGCAGCCTGGTCGAGGGTGTCCCGGGGCAGGATGTGCAGCCTTGTTTTGCAGGGCAAAGGTAGCAATTCAGTAATTAGCCACCAAACTGCCAGATCACAAATTTTGTCCAAGATTTGGGGGATGTTGAAGCCACTCTGGACAAGGCTGGGTGTCACCCCAAGCCCTGCTCAGAGCAGGAATCTCACAGGTTAAAAGCAGCACAGTGTCTCTTGCAGACAGGTATTTTCTGCTGCTAACAGAGCAGACACCCTAAAGAGGAGCCGGTTTTCCTTTCAGGCTGGTCGGGGGTGTCCCAGGGCAGGATGTGCAGCCTCGTTTTGCAGGCCAAAGGCAGCAATTCACTAATTAGCCACCAAATTCCCAGATCGCAACACGCGCCGAGGACGGAGCCGCCGCACGCAGCGACTGAACCTCCAACAAAACGAGCTGGGGAGGGGGCGAGGGCAGGCAGGACACACACACACACACCAAAAAAACCCCTCTACAGCAGCCCTGGGATGAAATCAGGGTGACCTCACGTCGGTGAAGTGGCATAAGATATTTTGGATGGATGACAAAAAATTCTGGAGGCTTTGCAGAAGGGAGCTGCTGCCAAGCGCGTTTCAATTCCCTTCCTGCAGCGCTGGGGGGATTGTTTGGAGAAGCGGGGAGCTACAGGCAAGGGAAAAGTGCAGCTCACCAGAACACAGGCATGATTAAAAGGAGCTAATTTGAATTTTTTTTTCCTCTTTAAAGGTAGATTTTGTGCCTTAAATATCTGAAAACTGAATTTGAACCAAGAGGCTTCACCGCTGTGGAAGGAAGGAGTGAGACAAGAGTGGATCTCCAGTGGTGAGAGACAAATCTTGGCTCCAGGAGGATCCCCTTGTATCATCCTGAACAGGAAACTGGAGGTGAAATGTCCCCACCAGCCCAGCCCTTCCTCTGGGCTGGATAATTCTTCAACCTCCAGCCCTGACATGAATTTCAGCAGCTTTGGCTCCACCTCAAAGGAAAAGGAGCTGCAGCTGGGATAGGAGATGGACCTGGGTCAAAACCTACAAAAGGAGCTTCTTTTGGGAGCAATGGACTTTCAGGGAGGTTGTGTACTTTGGAAGACTTCAGAAAAGGAAAAAAAAAAGAACTTTATGAGAGAAAACAAGGAATGGAACAACAGGAAACAAGGGAGGTTTTCAAGGTTCGCTTCCCCAAATATCAAAGAGTGCCCTTAAGGATCATTCCTGGCTTTGCCTCTTGACATCTTCTATGATCAGGTTTCAGCAATTTTGAATTTCAGCAACCTTTTGAAAATAATTTTTTTTAAAAATAAAATAAAAAAAAGGAAAGAAGACAAGAAGAAAGGTTTGTGAATGCTGCAGCTGAATGTGCCCACCCGTGCCACACACAGGGAGCAGACACAGGATGGGAACTGAGAACTCCAGGGCAGCAACAGCAAAATGGGACAGTGCCCATGAGCTGAGTTGCCAAATAACTGCAACTCCAGCACAGGCTGAGGTGCCCAGACAAAGAACAATAAATAAATAAATCATGTTGAAGCAGAGGCAATCCCTCTGCAATAAAACAGGAGAGCTGAATGCAGGCTAAAGAAATCTGAAAAAAATGAAATCAGGGATGGGAAGTGGAGAGGCTGGAAGGGAATTGGAACAGGAAGGCAAATGTGAAATATTTCTATTGCACATCTATCAGCACATCTCTCTCTGCAGGGGACACAAAGACACGAGTGCAGCTGTGTCAGGATCCCACAGTGTTTTGGAGGAGCAGATTTTGGAGCTTGGGGACAGCCCTCACACCTCAGTGACCTCCAAGGAACAACCACACCACCACTCCTGGCCTACAGAAAACAGCCCTAAGTGGTTTCAGTGTGTTCAGCAGCCCCACACAGGGAGGTGTCTGCAATCCCAGGGCTTTTGGGACTGTTCCTGCCATCCCACAGGGGTCCCACAGCTCATCTCTGCCTGGAGATCTCCAGCTCTGAGCAGACCCCTGCCCACTGCTGCTGGAGAATATTTTTTTTTTCTGATCTAGGGATGGGGTGACTGAGAGGTGCTTTAAAAACTTTTATTTTAGTTTTATGAGAAGGGTGAGATAATATAGATGTTATCATTTATTTTATCATAATTAGAAGGTGTTTTGCCATTCATTAAAAGACTTGTAATTCCTAGAAATCACGACCTAAAGATCAACAAGATCACAGAAAACATAAAGCTTCTACAACCTACACTTCCCTCTCTTTCAATATTTCCAAAAAAAAATAGCCTCTTGTCGCCATCAAACTTAAAAAATTCTTTTTTCATCATTCCACTACCTGCAGAAGATACTCCCCAATTTACCTTTTCACTCCCAACCATCCCACTGCAGGGCTCAGTTTGTGCTCAATAAAGCCCAAATGTCCTGTTGGGAGTGAAGGGTGCTGCACACTGCTATTTTCTGGGGTGGTTTTTTTGCTTTTAAAATAGGTTTGGACAAGGTTTTTGGGAGGTTTTCTCAGGTTCCTTCTCCTCCTGTCTCTCAAAAAAGCTTGGGGAGTGATCAGTGCAAATTAATTTGATGAAGAGAAGATTCTCTGTTTGCCTTGTTCAGGGCTGGGGCAAAGGCAGCATCTGGGCTTGGGGTGAAGCATCTGTCTGCAAAAACTGTGGGGCCCTGCCAGCACAGCCAGGTGCCTCCTTGCTTCTGGACAGACAGACAAAAAATCCCCACCTGGACTTCCCAAAGCAAAAAATTCCCACCTGAAAATCCCAAAGTAAAAAATCCTGAGAGAGGAAAATCTCTCCCTGGACTGCCCAAAGAAAAAAATTCCCACCTGAACTGACCAAAGCAAAAAAAATCCCTACCTGGACTGCCCAAAGCAACAAATCTCCACCTGAACAACCCAAAGTAAAAATCCCAAGAGAGGAAAATCTCCACCTGAACTGCCCAAAGCAAAAAATCCCAAGAGAATAAAATCCCTCCCTGGACTGCCCAAAGTAAGAAATCCCCAGCTGGAGTGCCCAAAGCAACAAATCTCCACCTGAAAATCCCAAAGTAAAAAATCCTGAGAGAGGAAAATCTCTCCCTGGACTGCCCAAAGTAAAAAAAACTCCACCTGAACTGCCCAAAGCAAAAAAAATCCCTACCTGAACTGCCCAAAGCAACAAATCTCCACCTGAACATCCCAAAGTAAAAATCCCAAGAGAATAAAATCTCTTCCTGGACTTCCCAAAGTAAAAAATTCCCACCTGAACTGCCCAAAGCAAAAAATCCCTACCTGGACATCCCAAAGTAAAAATTCCCACCTGAAAATCCCAAAGTAAAAAATCCCAAGAGAGTAAAATCTCTCCCTGGACTGCCCAAAGTAAAAAATCCCTACCTGGACATCCCAAAGTAAAAAATTCCCACCTGAACTGCCCAAAGCAACAAATCCCCACCTGAACTGCCCAAAGTAAAAAATCCCAAGAGGAAAATCTCTCCCTGCCCAAAGCCACGGCCAAGCCCAAGTTTTGGGGCCAGCCCTTTGTCCTGCACATTTCTGGGAATTCAGCTGCCAAGGTGCAATCCCAGCACTGCAATATTGTTATTTCTTTGGTTTCTTCTCACTGAAAAGACACTTTCTCCACGCTCCTGGTGCTCCTGCCCATGATTAATCCAACAACTGCAGGTCAGCATTAAAGCAATCAATGCAACAAGGGCTCTGCTCCTCAGGCAGCACCTGGAAAATGTCCCTGGTGCCTCATCTGGGAACCAACCTCAGCTTTCTCCACATCTAGAGTGCTGCAATTGTCCCTTTCCAGCCAAATAAAAGTATTTTAATACATTTACTACAAATAAATATCTGGCAGCATGAGATTATTGAGAGGTAGATGAGAAAATGAAAACCTGAAGGTGGGTGAGATCACAGAATTAAAGCTGGGGTGGTTGGAAGGGACTTCCAGTATCATCCAGGTGCTAAAGTATTGGAGGGTGTGCATGGAATTACAAGGCTGGACATGGTTTAGGTTCTTAAATAAAGGGAGGGACAGATATTAGGACAATTCTGTAATTTCTAGGCACCTCAATGAGACAGGGAATGACAATGGGATGAGGAGTCAAAGCCCAGGGTAGGGTCAGGGTCATCCCAGCTTCCTGTTCTTCACCATGCCATGGAATTAAAAAATCCCTGAAGTTTTGCTCTGGGCTGTCTCCACAGCCTGCCCTCACCCCTGGTCAAACAATGGAATCTCATCCCCAAATACTGGCAGCTCCCAGGTTGGATTTTCCCAGTGGGCCTGAAGGGACTCTGATCTCTGGGGACATTTCTGCTCTCAGGTTGCACCAAAGGCTGGCCCAGCCCATCCCAGGGTGTCCCAGGAGCAGCTCAGCTCCCCTGGAACAGGATCAGGACCCACCTGAGGGGAGGGAGAGGCACAAAAAGGAGTTTGTTCCTTGCCCCCCTCAATCTCCCTGCTGGGATCTCTGCTCAGAGCCAGAGCCCTGGGGTGGGAATAATCCAGGGGATTTATTTCTCCTTCTGGAGGGGTGGAAAACTGAACCATAGCAGGGTTCCCAATGAAATGTGGAGGCTGCTTCTCCTGAGAGCAAGAACCAGCACCCCACACAGCCTCAGAGCCATCCTCAGCCAGCCAGCAGCAATTAGCTCCTGTTCCCTCATCAGCAGCGTGCCCTCAGTCATTTAATTAGCAAAAATATTTCAGTGCTGCCGACTTGGTTTTAAAAAGAATCTTTTTCTATTTTTTTTTTTCTTTCAAAAATTGTGCCTAGAGATGCTAGAAAGATTTTCAGCATGATGGGCTCTAGTTAAAAACACAAAAAAATCCCAAATCAGCCTCTGGGTCTTTATCTGCATCTTCCAACTACTAAACTTTTAAATTCTGGGCATTACATGTTTGGAACTGACACTGTACCCTTGATTTTTATTGCAAAATGATTGAGGGAGTCTCCCCACACAAGAAACACTTCTAAGAAACTCATTTTTAAGTCGTTCAGATCATTCCATCTCTGGACTTGCCCCCTTCTCCTCACTGATTTAGCAGATTCTGACTGACCTGCAGCATTCCTGATTTTTAGATATTTACATCTACACCTCTCCAAGTGTGCAGCCCTTGGATGAGGAGCATGAGGATTTCCTACAGGGCTGTGCCAGCCAAAAACTGATAAAAGTTTTGAATTTCCTCTGACATTTGAAAAGAATAAATTTCCAAAGTCTTGCTCATTAAACTGTCCCAACTCAACTTTGTGCCATTCAGACTGATCGGTTTTGGGAATTCCTTGAATTGTGAGAGTGGTGATGGGCAATGTTATCTGTGCTAGTTAAGCAAAATATCTCATTAATTCAAGTGTCTAATGATTTCCTTCTGTTTGTTACCTTGGTTCTCACCCTCTTATTGTTCTTCTCCCTCTCCTACACTTTTAAACATAACACAAAAATAGATTTGCTCTTGGCAGATATGGTGATAACTCACAGAAAAGGAGCTTAATCTTAAATAATGCCAGGATACAGGAACAAAACCAATCTATTCACATTCCTGTGGGCTAGAAAATAAATTTTATTCACTCCAAAGCTGAGAAATGGCATAATTGGGCCCTATCAGATGCTTATCAGATTGATGCCAGTGGTTAGTGAGCCTTAACTGCAAACACAGACATATCAGTGCTCCTTTTGGAGGGAAGTCACCTCTCCTCCAAGGCTCCATTAGTCACAGGGAAGCTGTTGAACCTGGAGAAATAAAACTTTCCTGGTGGTCACAGTAGTTGCCTGGTGGAAGAGTTTATTACCCTGACATTAGGCTGTAAAATTACCATTATTATTGAACTCCAAAGTGAGCGCTGCTTTTTTTCCAGCAGTGGATTACAACAGGCTGAGCGTGCTCTGAGGGGGATTCAGAGCTCCACAGGCACAGGATGGGGAATTTCAGCTGTTTGGGGTCACTGGAGGATGTGCAGGATCTTTAACACCCATCTAGGAGAGGTCAAGATTTTTGGTTGCCTGTCAAAACATTCCCAGATCAACCCTATTTAAGGGGCTTTTTTTATCAAAACCTTACATTTAGTGAAAATATAATGAAAATAATCTCTTCTTGTCATCTAAAAACACAGAAGAGATGATCCAACAGAGGGTCTGGACTCTTGAGTTCATTCCCCAGGGAGCAGAGGCCAAATGCCCTGGGCAGGTTGGATTCACCTCCCTGGGGACACTGCAGGTGTTTATCCAGCACCACTGGGCTATTTTTCAAGTTTTTTCAATGCAGTTTCCTTCAGGAATTCACCTTTAGAAAGAGGTTTGGGAAGAAGCAACATGACCACATCATAACTCTCATTATCTATGGGTTTGCTAAAAATAATAAAGCCTGGAGGAGCCCTGCCCTGGACAGGTTGGATTCACCACCCTGAGGTCCTGGACACTGCAGGTATTTATCCAGCACCACTGGGCTATTTCCCAAATTTTTCCAGTTTCTTTCAGCAATTCACCTTCAGAAAGAGGTTTGGGAAGAAGCAGCATGACCACATCATAACTCTCATTATCTATGGGCTTGCTAAAAAAAGGAAAAGCCTGGGGAAGCCCTGCCCTGGGCAGGTTGGATTCACCACCCTGGGGTCCTGGACATTCCAATATTTACCCAGCACCACTGGGCTATTTCCCAAGTTTTTCAATCCAATTTCTTTCAGGAATTCCTTCAGAAAGAGATTTGAGAAGAAACAGCATGACCACATCATAACTCTCATTATCTATGGGTTTGCTAAAAAAAATAAAGCCTGGAGAAGCCCTGCCCTGGGCAGGTTGGATTCACCTCCCTGGGGTCCTGGACATTCCAATATTTATCCAGCACCACTGGGCTATTTTCAAGTTTTTTCAATCCAGTTTTTTTCAGGAATTCCTTCAGAAAGCAGTTTGGAAAGAAGCAGCATTACCACATCATTACCTATGGGCTTGCTAAAAAAAAACAAAGCCTGGAGAAGCCCTTGAGAGGGAAATTCAGCCTGGTCTAAGAGGGTGGGTCAGCAGTGAGGGTTTAGCCCATTTATCCCATTTCTCCCATTTTTCCCATTGGAAATCTGGCCCAGTGAATGCAGCAGAACTGCAAAAACAGCCATCCACAAACCGTGATCAGAGGCTGAGGTTTCTAAACCGTATTGAGGTTGCAAAAACAAATTGACATCAACATATGGGGGAAGTCTGAAGTTGCAGCAAACATTCGCAAATGTGAGAAACTTTGGCATGCAAGAGTCCCATTAAATTCAAATACACAATGCACAAGATTAAAGTTATTCAGAGGCATTAATGTTTGCGAGATCAGACCCCTGAGATGTCTCTGTGTAGTAACAGTTACTTTAGGTTTAATCTGTTATTGCATTAATATCTATAAAGAGCATATATAAATACAAATCAGATGGCAGCTGCAGTCTCACTGAAGAAAAAGATTGAAGGGCCTGGGGGGAGCTGAAATTTCCACACGATGGGAATTTCCAGTGCCACGGATTTTGGGGATTCTCATCCTGCTCAAACTGCAGCTTTCTTTTTCTTTTTCTTTTTTTTTTTTTACACAATGCACACACACACACAGAGATATGTGTGAGAACAAAAAAGGCAAAGAAAATAATTAGGGAAAGGAGAGAAGGACAATAAAAATTGTTTTCAAGTGGACAGATTGCCCTTGCACAGGAGCAAGTGATGGTCTTAGGCATGGCAACCCCCCTCAGATTGCTGTGAAAAGCCTGATGTGCTCTACTTAACACTAAGAAAATTCACTGGGGAATAATGACCTCTAATTTCTTTTGGCTACAGTGATGTTGGTCTGTGCTTCTGTTCATCTCACTCTGAAGATTTCAGGGGACTTTGGAGCTGGAGCCTGGCTCATTCTGCAGCCCTGGTAGTTAATCTGCTCGGATATTTCCCCACATAACCATCTGCTCCACCTTGTATTTGTTTCACTCCCCGACTATCTCAGCTCTTGGTCCGTCCTGCTGGCTTATTCAGCACTCTTTAAATTTCTCCTCTGGCCTTATGTCTGGTTGCTTATGTTTTGGACAGACAATAGAGGTGATACAGGCCATTATTCATGAGAAGCTTCAAGTGTAACGTGAGAAACATCTCATCTCCTGACCCCTGTTAGCATAAGAATCGCTGATAAAATTCTGGACTAAAAGAGAAGAATCTTCTGGGAAAAATATCGGCAAAAGTTTCACTTGAGATGGGTTTTGTAAGAATAATCCAGATTAATTCTCTGCCTAAGGACCAGATCTAACTCCTGGTGCAGTCACCAGGACTCTGAAGAGATGCTGTGGCAGAAACCTTGGGGGTCTATGGAATTTTAAAGGGAAGAATATTCTTTACACTCCCCCAGCCTGTGTTCCTGCATTTTATATTTTTTTTACCCAAAGATCACAAAGTGATTTCCACCCTCGAGTGAATTCAGTCTCCAAACACTCCCAGGGAGGGTGTAAATATTGATTCCACATCTGGATCACCTGAATTAAAGATTGGAGAGATCTCCTTGGATCGTGCATCATCAATCACCAAGATTTAACCAGTTTGTACTTGTTTTAGCAGAGTTACATCTGAAAGAAGCAGTGGGAAAATCACAATTATCTGTCAAAGATCATCACTGGGGCTACACCTGATCATGGGAAGCAAATTTTGGCCACAGTTTCTTCTTTTTCCTTGTATGAACCCCAAGCAGACCCACAAGCAAAGAACTGATGCTGTTCGTGCCTCCAGTGGGATTTATTTGCCATCAGCGGGGTTGATTTAGCAGCAGCAGAGCCCTGAGTCTGCTAAGCACAAACCCAACACCCCTTTGAGTGAAAAATGTGAAATAAATGGCAAACAAACCAATTAATACCCGGGGATGGATTAATGGGAACAAAAATCTCCATGTGCTCACTCCAAATATCCCAAACCCAAATGGAAAGCTGCCAAGGAATGTTTATGGATGCTCCAAGTGCTAATGGCATGCAGAGCCTCATCCTTCAAATCTCACAGGTCAATGGAACAGGAATATGTGCATTTCCAAATGCTCCTTGCTTGGCTGATCCATCAATATGATAACTAATACATACTTAAACTCCTCGATGGACTCCCTGGAATTAAAACAACCAGAGAGCACAGAAAAAAAAAAAAAAAAAGCAGCTTAAATAACCATTCCCAATGGATTTCAGATAAAAGTCAAGGAATAATTCCACAAAGATCACCCAACACCATCACAAAATAAACCAGTTTTGGAGGTGGGAAATGGAACCAATTCCATTTTGTATGCAGGGGCAGTTCAGCAAAAACTCTGCCCAGATTAAAAGCTCAACAAAGTTGCTCTCCTCACTAATTGATGGGGAAAAAAACCATCAGTAAATGAAGAATTTTCTCCTTCCAGCAGTGACAGAGCAGATGTTTGCTCAGAGACAGGGTTTGGGGACAGGCTGCACCTTTTCTCTCCTTATTTAGGGAAATCCAGAGAGGCTGATCAGTATTATTTTAATGTTGAGCATGGTGTGGGAGATCCCTGTGGTCACTCAGGGTCACTTGTCCTGGCTGTGTCCCCTCCCAGCTCCCTGTGGAGCCTTGTTAGAGGGGTGAGGTGCAAAAAAGGGGGCTCTGTGCAAGCTCTGCTCAGCTGGAACCAAAACATCCCCGTGTTATCAGCACTGTTGTCAGCACAAATCCAAAACACAGCCCCGTGCTGGCTTCCATGAGGAAAATTAACTCTCTTGCAGCCAAAATTTTAATTTTAGCATCACACAGAGGTTTCAGCTGAAATGAGGGTGCCTCAATGCTACAGACACACTGTGGAAGTAAGGAAAATATCAAATATTGCCCAATTCCCCACAAAACACACAAATGAGGAGCCCTGGCAGAACAATCTCAGCTGTGAGTCCTGAGATCATTTCCAGCGCAAAACAGGTGAACCATGGGTGAGGGTTAACACTGAACTCTCACAAATCTGAGAGGAAAAATGCCCCTCTCTGGGCATCCCTTTGTGTAAATCCAGGTTGGGGCTCTCCTCTCTTGGACTGCCCTGCACGTTTGCAGCTCTGTCATTCCTGGCTGACCCTGCCCAAAGCTCAGATGTTTTCCTCTCGGAGCTGCAGGAGCATTTATCTGTGCTTAGCAAGAAACCAGCCCAGAGAGTTACTCTTAAGGATTTCAGGGTCTCCAGAAACGTTTGGAGAGGTTGGGGAAACCAGGAGGAGAGATGGGGGCCAATTCCCCCAGAATTTCAGCCTTTATTTTCCTTTCCCCGCCAATTCCCCAGAATTTCAGCCTTTATTTTCCTTTCCCCACCAATTCCCCCAGAATTTCAGCCTTTATTTTCCTTTCCCCACCAATTCCCCCAGAATTTCAGCCTTTATTTTCCTTTCCCACCAATTCCCCAGAATTCAGCCTTTATTTTCCTTTCCCACCATTCCCCCAGAATTTCAGCCTTTATTTTCCTTTCCCCACCATGTGCAGCCAGCAAAATAACATCACATAAATTTCTGGTTCTGGAGCCATTCCTTGGAGAACAGGACAGTGAGCAAATCATGCCCAAAATTGTCCAAATCTCCTCTTCCTGCTCTCCTCTCCCACCCCACACCCAGAGTCTCTTCTACAAAGAGGATAAAAGATGAAGTTTGTGGATTGTGAAGCTTGGCTGCTTTAAAAAATCAGACAGACCCCATCAGCTGAGCCCAAATCAGACTCCAGGAGATGATCAGAGGAACCCAAGCCCCACATCTACTCTAAACCTTGGTGCCTCCACATTTCATTTGGGCTTCTCTGACCTCCTTTAGCCTCTTCTCCCACACCAAATTTGACTCCTATTGACTCCTATTTGACTCCAGTGGGGTTGCACGTGGAGGTTTTTGGGAGCTCTTGTAAGTGCTGGTTTTATTGACGGGGTTGGAGGAACAGAAATCGGCCCTGAACATCTTGGATTTTCCAGAAGAAATCTTTCCAGGAACAAATGAAGGAAACAGGCTCCCAGGGCCCCTCATAAATTCTGCCAAGGAGAGGCCTGCGCTTCCATGGAGGACGTTTCAGAGCAACATTTCCTGAGGCACTGCTGAATGCTGTGCATTTACAGGCAGAGATGATGTCTGCAAAAGGCCTGGCCAACAAAGGTGGCAGAACAATGCAGCAAGAAACAAATGAAAACCCCTTTTTTTCCCCCTTCATTTAACTGAAAGAAACGAGGCCTGATTCCCTTTGTCTGGCACCAGTGGGGCACCATTCAGTGCCCAGGAGCTCATCCTGATTTACTGCAGCACATCCCAGTGCTGGAGCCACGCCGAGGTCCCTCAGACAAGGAACCCAGCTCCCACACCTGCAGCAGACTCCAATTCTCCTCATCACCCACTCCCCTCCACGCTTTCTGGTGACCATGAAGGCAATCTCATGAATTTGTGAGCGTGAGGTGGGGGAGCAGTGTGAGCCTCCATGGCTGGGTTTCTATGGAAACAATTCCCCCGGCATCCTCAGCCCACATTCGGTATTCCTGTCTGGCTGCCTCCTTCTCACACTCAAAATCCCTCTCCTCCAGACACTCTGCTCTGGAGGGGGATGTTTGCTGCTGCCTCCTGCTCCCCACTGAGCTGGGCAGGAATGGGATGGGAGGAATGGGATGGGTAGAGATGGGGCAGTCACTGCTCCCCAGTGAGATGGGATGGGCAGGAATGGGATAGGGCAGTCACTGTTCCTTCCTGCTCCCCAGTGAGCTGGGCAGGAATGGGATGAGAGGAATGGGGCACTCACTGCCCACCAGTGAGCTGGGATGGGCAGGAATGGGATGGGCAGGAATGGGGCACTCACTGCTCCCCAGTGAGCTGGGCAGGAATGGGATGGGAGATATGGGGCAGTCACTGCTCCCCAGTGAGCTGGGATGGGCAGGAATGGGATGGGCAGGAATGGGATGGGCAGGAATGGGGCACTCACTGCTCCCCACTGAACTGGGATAGGCAGGAATGGGGCACTCACTGCTCCCCACTGAACTGGGATAGGCAGGAATGGGGCACTCACTGCTCACCCAGTGAGCTGGGATGGCAGGAATGGGGCACTCACTGCTCCCACTGAACTGGGATGGGCAGGAATGGATGGGGCAGTCACTCCTCCCCACTGAGCTGGATAGAACTGGGATGGACAGAACTGGATTGGGCAGTCACTGCTCACCCAGTGAGCTGGATGGCACTGGGATGAGAGGAATGGGGCACTCACTGCTCCTTCCTACTCCCCACTGAGCTGGGCAGGAATGGGATGGGCAGAAGTGGGACAGTCACTAGTCACCTGAGTTGGAAAGCTCTGGGATGGGCACAAATGGATGGGGCACTCACTGCTCCTGCCTGCTCCCCACTGAGCTGGATAGAACTGGGATGGGCAGGAATGAGGCAGTCACTGCTTACCAATGAGCTGGGCAGGAATGGGATGGGCAGGAATGGATTGGGCAGTCACTGCTCCCCACTCCTGACCCAGGATGGAGGTAAAAGCAACACAATCTCCACAGACCCTTTAGGGTTTTGAAGTTTTAGTTCTCAAAATTAGTCCTAATCACAGAGGTTTGGCCCCTTTCACCCCTCAGTGAAGACCATGAGTTACAAAGGAAACTGGTATTTGTAGTAACTTCCACGCAGAAGCTGCCACCTTCCCACCTTTCCACCTTTCCACCTTTCCACCTCCTGCTCCCTGGCAGCTTCAGCCACCCCATAAAAGCAATTACTTATGGGAAAGGTGGCAGCTTCTCAGCTCCCAGTGCAGCCAAGCTCACCAGGCTCCAGCCCTGGGACCTGTCCCTGCCCAGCTGCAACAGGGAGCAGGGGAGGCAGCCAGGAATTAACCTCTCATTCACATTTGGCCACCATGCCTCAATTAACACTCCATCCTCAGGACAAGTCCCACTTCCCAAGCACCAGGGCCTCCACCGCTTCCCTTCTGAGACTGCTTCTCAGTCCAAGGGGCTTCACACTTCATTTTCCTCAGGGCCAGCCCCCGTTTTAACTGCTCAGCCTCGCTGTAACTCAATCCCTGCGAACAATCCGTGCCTTGGGTGTGCAGGGCAGCCCCCGCCCCATCCCCTGAGCAGGGACAGGACTCTGGGCTCCTGGGGCTGCCAACCTGAGCTGCCAGGCTGTGCCTGCCCAGCCAGCTCCACTCAGGGCCTGGCTACTCATGGACTGCTCAGTGCCTGGCTACTCATGGGCTGCTCAGTGCCTGGCTACTCATGGACTGCTCCACTCAGGGCCTGGCTACTCATGGACTGCTCCACTCAGTGCCTGGCTACTCATGGGCTGCTCCACTCAGTGCCTGGGTACTCATGGGCTGCTCCACTCAGTGCCTGGGTACTCATGGGCTGCTCCACTCAGTGCCTGGCTACTCATGGGCTGCTCCACTCAGTGCCTGACTACTCATGGGCTGCTCCAAGCTGTGCCTGGCTACTCATGGGCTGCTCCAGTCAGTGCCTGGCTACTCATGGGCTGCTCCACTCAGTGCCTGGCTACTCATGGGCTGCTCCAAGCTGTGCCTGGGTACTCATGGGCTGCTCCACTCAGGGCCTGGCTACTCATGGGCTGCTCAGTGCCTGGCTACTCATGGGCTGCTCCACTCAGTGCCTGACTACTCATGGACTGCTCCACTCAGTGCCTGGCTACTCATGGACTGCTCCACTCAGTGCCTGGCTACTCATGGGCTGCTCCACTCAGTGCCTGGGTACTCATGGGCTGCTCCACTCAGTGCCTGGCTACTCATGGGCTGCTCCACTCAGTGCCTGACTACTCATGGGCTGCTCCAAGCTGTGCCTGGCTACTCATGGGCTGCTCCACTCAGTGCCTGGCTACTCATGGGCTGCTCCACTCAGTGCCTGGGTACTCATGGGCTGCTCCACTCAGGGCCTGGCTACTCATGGGCTGCTCCACTCAGGGCCTGGCTACTCATGGGCTGCTCAGTGCCTGGCTACTCATGGGCTGCTCAGTGCCTGGCTACTCATGGGCGGCTCCACTCAGGGCCTGGCTACTCATGGGCTGCTCACCCATGGCTGGGTTACACCTGCAGCCCCTCAGAACTTCACCCCACAGTTTCTGGGTCTGTTTCAGACTTTTCTCAGCTATTTCAAAAGCTGCCTGTGTTTCTGCAAGAGCATGCTAACAGAAATGCCTTCTCTATCCATTATTTGCCAATTTTCAGCTGAGCAATTAAATGTTTTAAGCTTGCTGGCTCTTGGCAGCATTTTGCAGGGGTGCTACAGAAGGAAGATACCCAAAAATCTTCCACATTTAACCCCCATTTAACCAGGAGTTACCTTGCAGGAGTTAAAACACCAGTTGCCTCCCTAAACTACCACTTCCACCCCTGCTGTGCCAGCTTTAAAAGAGTGCAAGGGCCACATTTTTAGACAGTATAATTTGGCCCAGATCCCCTGGCTCCATTGTTTGCACTGGCACTGGGGTAAGTTACACCAGATGAGGATATTGCTCGGAAAAGATTTTCCTTTAAAACAAACACACAAACAAAACCATGTTCAGACAAGAGCAGGGATTTTTTTGAAGCTGCATTCCTGTCTCCAGAAACTTCCAAGCACTCGCAGTAGTCTCTGCTTCACCAAGCCACAAATTTGTAACGCTTTAATCTTTCCATGTAAGTCAGTTCCTCTCCTCCCTTAATTGTTTTTGTTGCTCTTCTCTGAATTCCGTCCAATTTACCACACAGTGCAGACTCCATTACATCCAAAGGCCAGAAGGATGGTGTACAGAAGCTCATTTTCCAATCCTATGACCTCAGTTCTTGGGAGGATTTCAGAGCCCAGACACCAGGCTATAAATGAAGAATGTGAGCCCGTATAGCTGGGTAATTTAAATGCATTTTCTGTGAATAAATCTACTCGGTACTTTCTTGATCTGTACAATCTTCTGCCATAGGGGCCTAACATAAAAATACTTCAAAGGCTCCAACAAATTCCCTCAAGATGTGATCTTCAGCATTTCAAAAGCTGAAAGACATAGACAAGGTTTAAGTGATCATGATATATTTTCAAGGTAACACTCTTCAGCAACTCCTGTTCACCCATTTCTTGAAAGTGAAATTTTATCACCTCTCTCTATACAGATCTTTTTCACTGATTGACTTGCTTATGAGCAAGGCAAAGACGAAGTGAATTTGACTTTTGGTTAGGGTTTATTAGACCTCATTATCTTTAAATGAAGCACAGCAATGCTTCCTTCCTTCAAACACCGACTAGACAGGGCCAAGTGGAAATCCTGCAGCCACAGAGCCCTCACCACTTCCCTCTTGCAGCACTAAGAAAGTTTAAATTTGGATTCAAGTTTCAGGCTCCATCTCCCTCCCCGTTTCAAGCTGAAACACGACCCTGCCTAGTTACACTCCAGTGAAAGATTATTTTTATGTCACACCTCAGTCCCATCTCTGATATTAATTATACACTTCGAGCCTGAAGTCAAAAGAGATTTTAAAACTGGTGCTCTGGGCTGAAACCAAGATTCCTCCTGCCTGCCTTCCAAGCAGTTCCATAACAACCTCCCCGAGACTGCAGCATATTTAATGAGAATGCAGATGATCAATTGCAGCCCGCCTTGCACGGTTTAACTCAATCAACAAACTACTAATGACTCCAGCATGTTACAGCTTTTTTGGCTAATGAGAACCGCATTGAGCAGATTTTTCCCCTTCTCCCAGGATCAAACAAGCCAATACGGAACGAGTTCTGCTCCAACTGTAACTTTAGCCTGCAAGCCAAACTCTGCCTGGCCAGGGGACAAAGCCTGAGTGTCATTAGGGAGCAAAAAGAGCCCCCAGAGCCCTGGGCCAGCCCTTCCCAAGGATGTGTCTGGCTGCTGAAACCAAACTCCTGAGAAAGGCAGAGCTCCCACCTTGGTGCATTTCGAGGCAGAAAAGCCTTTTGTTCCTGCACCATCCCACTCCTCCTCCTCCTCCTCCCAGCTTTCTGCTGCAGGGTAATTTGTAGCAGGTGAGAAGTAAATACCTTCTGCTTCCTCTCTCTTTCACTTTTGTTGCTGCAATTTACCTCCGTTTTTTTTTCCTTGCCTCCTCCTCCAAACAGAAGTGAATTGACCTCGTGAAAGAATTCAGGGACGTAGACAGATCAGAGAGTTAAAAACGGGGAGTTTGCACCTCTTCATCACCAACAGGGACCATTTCCACATGGAAATCCAACAGCTCACCATGCTCTGAGTGAGGAATAATTATTGTAGAGCTTGAGGTGGGAAACAGCCTGGGGTGTTCTCCAAAGAATGGGAGTCTTGGAGCTCTTCATCACCAACAGGGACCATTTTCCTGTCGGTGATGAAGAGATGCAAGAAGATGGATGAAGGTGCAAGACATGGGAATCCAAGAGCTGACCATGCTCTGAGTGAGGAGTATTTATCGCAGAGCTTGAGGTGGGAACAGCTCCTGGGGTGTTTTCCTGCCTGTTTCCAACCACTGTTAAACAAGGATTTGCTCCCATGGAAGGAATTCCAGTGACTCCAGTCACCTTTGGAGCAACGCTTTGTTTCTTTACCAAATAACCTTTTCTGGCCTGTTTCTGAAGCAGATTTTCCAACCTGTACCCTGGAGAAAACACAATGCTCCAGTCTGACCAATTCCTCTCCATCAGGAGCAGATTTTGCTGTTATTTTTGGCTACACCTTCATTTTGTGGGCGACCTCCTTTCCCCAGTCCTCCACTCTCCTCTGTCAGAAGGTTGGTCCTCTAGGAAATAAAACTGCTACAGGAAACCCAAACCAGGCATTATTTTGCTTCTGCCATCCTTGACTGCCACAAAACCAAGCAAAAAGTGGAGAGAGGAGCAATTAGGCTGGAGAATCAGCTGGAAAGCATCACAATCAATTTTTTTCTCAGCCTAAGCTCATTTTTGCTGATCACTCTGAACAGAAGTCATGGAGGATGCACCGAGTGCATCACTGGGGACTGCTCCTCCTCTTTAGGAGCTGCTCCTGCACATTTCCCTTCATTTTTAAAGGTTAAAATATAAATATCAGCAAGTGATGGTGGGGGCCCACGCTTGACTTCATTCCTCCCTTCACCATGTCCTGGGGGCAGGAATTCAGGCACTGAACAACCTCCCTGGGCTGGGAGCTCCTCACCTGGGGCTGCCCTGCTCCTCTCTGCAGTGGGGAAATGCCCTGTTCCTGCCAGGCTCTGCTCTGCCACAGCCTCCAGGAGCTTTCTCCTGCCTTATCCTTGGCATTGAGCCTTCCCAGCTTCACCTGCAGCTCCTCACATACCTCCCTCCTCCCTCTGACTTCACCTTTCACCCTACAGTGCCAAAACCCTTTTTTCCCTTTTCCTACCCCAATTCCAGGTCTTCTGTACCAATATCCTCTCCCAAGATCCACAGATCTCTCTCCTATGGTGATCTGTCCTGAGAAAGTATTTTTAATTCATTTTTCATTCTGAAGGGCCTAATTTTTAACAGTTCACCACCCTCTCTTGCATAAATTCAGCTTTTCAAGAGAATTCCAGTGACTTGTGAGCTGGAGCTCCACATCTGCAAGAAATGGATGCTGAGAGCCCTGCACAGACACTGATCATGTTTATCTCCTCCAAACACTACAATTTTACTCAGAAAAAATCAGAATTAGGACAAAAAAGGGTGAGATTTAAACCCATTCTTGTCCTCTGAAGCAGATCATCATTAAGGTGGAAAAGCCTGTGGAGTCCAAATGATGCCTTGAGAAGGCTGGGCTAGAACAGAGGCTGGACAGAGCTAAAGAATAAAGCAGGGATTTATTAAAAGGATCTCCTCCATGGATGCACCTTGGGCAGCACAAGAGCCTAGCCAGGGCTGCACCCAAGATGAACCAAAGTGGTCACAAAATGAACCCAAGATGAACCAAAATGGTCCCAAAATGCACGAGCGCTCCGGGGTCTCTCACTGTGATCAGTTCTGCTCCATTTGCATCTTGCAGTTCATTGTCCCATTCCAGCTTTAGCCCCTGCAGTCACCCTGCTTGTTTTTCTCTCTCCAGCCCACGGTGTTTGTGCTCTTGGCTGAGATTTGGATCATTTGTCCTTGGTGCCCAGCTGGAGCAGGAATTGTTTGTCTCCCTGCTCTGTGCACAGAGCTCACATCCCCTGATGTGAACCCAGACCCACACACTAAAGCAGCACAGAATCTGAAAAATAGAGAAGCTGAAACCTGAGGCATCACAATCATTAATCCAGGTAGGAGCCATTCCCTCCCAGCTGGCTTAGGAGATGTCAAAGTCACTTTATTTCTCCTGGGCATCAAGAAGCCAGGCCCTGAAATATGGGTCTGGCAACTCCTATGGAAAGTAAACTCAAGTTACACTAAAAATAACTTTTACCAATGCTCTGGGTTCTCATTTGTAAATGGACCAGGGCTTTAGCACAGCCAGGTTTTGGTGCTACTTCTCAGATTGCTTTTAGGTTCATTAACGCTCCAACTTCAGGAGAAAATGGTAGCATTTGATTTATGGGTGCGCGGGAAAGAAAGGATGAAATGAGCAATAAATCTCCCACCAGTGGTGTTCCTCCAGCTCTCTGCCAGCCAGAGCAGGAGCTCCCAGATTCCAGCCCAGGATTAACACCTGGTGGCCAGGAAAAAGAATTGCCCTGTTCTGTGCCTCAGTTTCCTGATCAGAATAAGGTGATGCCAACGTGAGGCTGAATACTGTGAGCTGCTAATTACTAGGACAGTTAAATAGGACTGACGTGCTGACTGGAATGGGTTATGTGGCTTCTGAAGCAATATGACAAAATGAATGGATTTTCTGCCTTGCTTTTTGCTGCCTTTTATTGCCTTCAAGGAGCACAGAGGAATGGCCAAGAGGTTTTCTGGACTGATCAATGAAAGTAACACCCACAAATGACCTTTCCTCAGTGTCTCATAAGTACTGTCAACTTCAGGAGTGCCACCACCTTGAATGGGAGATTTAAAGCCAGACTATTCATTAGAGAGCAATACTATTATTCCAGGGTTTAAATTAATTGGCCAATGGCCAGCCTTCTCATCATGCTGGGACTACTGGAAAAGGAAAGCGCTGCTGTTGGGTTTGCAAAAAAGCAAAAAAAAAACCAGGATTTAAAGAGCAACAAGAAGCAGGCTGTGATGGTCTGACACTCTCAGAAGGTGGCACAAGGGGTAAGGAGATTTAAGCACCATCAGGGAACCACACGAAACAAGTCTGTAAATACCAGAGATGGCTCCTGTTTTATGGCATCACTAAATCAGCCAGCTGAGCTGGCTCTGAGGAATGGCATCAAACGGTGGAGAGGTGGAGAGTGCCTCAAACCCCAATTCTTGCTGCAGTAGATACCACTCACTTGCCACGTGCAGTTCTGAATTAAAGCTAAATATTCTTCTCTGCTGTAACTCAGATTTGCATTAAATCTCAAAGCAAGAGTTACAAACCTCACCTGAAGTTTTCTTACCCTGCTGAGGAGCCCTGAGTTGGTTCTGGGTTACTCTGTTCTGCAAATGCACCAGAATTTTGCAATTTATTCTCCATGAGGGCAGCAATTAAAACTTTGCAAGTGGTTTTCCATCCAAAACTTCACTACAGCAGCACCACAGGATTTTTATTTGGGTTAAATCTTGCTCCAGCGTTGCTGACAGCCCGGGGGAAATATTTTACCACAAATTCAGCCTGCAGCTTCTGCCTCACTGCTACTGGTGAGGATGGTCACCTTCATCAGGTCATGGACTCTTCCAGGAACCTTCCACTATCCCAGGGTGCTCCAAGCCCTGTCCAGCCTGGCCTTGGATATTCTGTGTGTCCAAACTTCTCTGGGCATCCTGTGCCAGGGCCTCACCCCCCTCACAGAGCAGGATTTCTTCCTGAATATCCAATCCAGCCTATGCTCTGCCAATTCTTTTGGGAAGGAGTTCCTGGAGGGTGGGGAGACCCTGGGATGGAATTCCCAGAGCAGCTGTGGCTGCCCTGGATCCCTGGAAGAGCCCAAGGCCAGGCTGGAGCACCCTGGGACATTGGGAGCTGTGGGGACCATGGTGGGACTGGTTGGGCTTTGAGGTCTCTCAAACCATTCCAAGGTTCCATGTTTAGATGGGATTTTGGGATGAAATCTTGGGAGAGGGTTAGGGTTGGGTGGGATTTTGGGAAGGGATTCCTGGCTGGGAGTGTGAGGAGGCCCTGGGATGGAATTCAGGTTTAGGGGGGAGTTTGGGAAGGAATTCCTGGCTGGGAGTGTGAGGAGGCCCTGGGATGGAATTCAGGTTAGTTGGGATTTTGGGAAGGAATTCCTGGCTGGGAGTGTGAGGAGACCCTGGGCTGGAATTCCCAGAGCAGCTGTGGCTGCCCCTGGATCCCTGGCAGTGCCCAACGTTGGAAGCTGTTCCCCCTCTCCTGTCCCCACCTGCCCTTGCAGATAATGTGAGTCTAACACACAAAATCACACACAAAATCCTCAGGCCTTCGGATGACCGTTCCACACCCTCAAAAGTGTTTTTGTTTTTGTTTTTTTAATAGAATAACCTCTTTTGCAAGGTTTGAAAGATGAAGAAGCCTCATCACAACATCCCCACAGACTTTCCCAGACACTCAGCCTCACCACAGCACAAATCTCCTAAAATACCAAGATGATTTTGCCACTCCACATTTAATTTTAATTAAAACACCAATACCGAGAGCTCCCCACCTTTCCATGCCCCATTCCCTTGCCAGTGACACACCAGGCAGATGTTCCTGCTGCAGGGATTTTGCACACACAAACCAAAATGTTTTTTCAGGTGTGAGAGCCTCAAACCCTGCCCTCCACATTCCCCGTGGTTGCTTCAGCTGATTTTGGGCTCTGTACCTCAGCACAGCTGTGCCACCAGCTCAGCTGCCTGGGGAATCTTCTTTTTCTGGTTTCCCAGGAGGTTTCTACCCCATCCCACCACTCCAATTTCTCTTGAATCTGTTTAAAAACTCCTCTGCAGCCCCTTGGAGGAAACTCGTGGTGAGTGGTGGTTCCCCAAAAGGAAGGTTGGATATGACACACAGCCAAACAGCCTCACATGGGCAAAAATAAGATTATACACAAAACTGGCCTCCAAGCACCCCAGCTTTGCCACAGATAAGGCTCAACATGCAAATCAAGCATTTTTCCTCAAAAAAAACCTCCCCAGCTGCTGGAGGTGCAAAAAGCAGAATTTTAGGACAAGTTTTTTGTTTCCATCACACTCTGCTTATGATGATTTAGCTGAGTGAGTGGATCCAGAATCTCTCCGAGTAAAACAGGTCAGGGTGGGAATGGGAAAAGATATTTCCATTCTTCAAAAGCAGAAAAACAATTTTTTCATCTTCTTTTCTGACTGGATACAGTTAAAGAAGATTACAAGTGGTATGATTGCTTTTGGCAGCCTAGTGTTTGACCTATCATTCTGTAAAAATATAACTAACCCTCCATATATTGACTGTCAGGAATTTTCCCCCATGTGCTTTTTGTTCTCCTCCACCTATTTTATATGGAAAATTCACGGTATAGATCTGCATTTAAAGCTCCCTTGGCCTATTTCACCCACAGACAGAACAGATTAAAGGGAAGAGAACATAAGCACAGCTCAGAGCTCTGTCTGCTCCCAGGATCCTGGGATGGTTTGGGTTGGAAAGGACCATAAAGCTCATCTCAAGCCTTGGGCAGGGACGTCTTCCAGCAGGCCAGGTTGTCCAAGCCCTGTCCAACGTGGCCTTGACACTTAGACTAGCTCAAATTCAACATTAAAGTCCAGCTTAGCTGCTCCAGAATCTTTAGGAAGCCCCTAAACCCCAGTTTGCCAAGAGCTGGGAGGGCATAAAAACCACATTTATCAAGAGTTGTTGCCTCTCCCCCCTGCCAGTGAGTTTTTCCCTTTCCTTGGCTGCCATCACACCCAGCGTGCCACCCTGAGCATCTCAGCTCCACCAGGGCCCTGGCTGTCCATCACCAGGGGAAAACCCCTCCAAATTCCCTCCAAATCTCCTCCACAGGCCTCTCCTCTCACGCAGAGCATCCCCAGCTCTTGCCCACACAGGGATTTCCTCGGGGTTTTTGTTATGACCAAGATCTTGGCCCAGGATAGAAAATCCTGAATGAACGCAGCCAAGCCCCGTGCAGCTCCCTCCTGGCAGCTTTAAGTTTAACTTTCCCTGTTTACCTTTTAATTTAATGTATTCTTTTGATCTCTCTTCCTCTCCTTTCTCTTGTCTCCCCGAGTTTGCTGACACAGGAGAAGCGTGACAAGCTCAGACAGGCCTAACCTACTTTTTCCCTTTTCTCTGCTACATGTGAACGCTCCCACTCTCCTTCCCAGCATATGAAAGCACATCCCAAGGATCATTATAATGATATTTCCAGTCCCCTGTGAAGTAATTCCCCCACTGACAGGTGAGGAAACTGAGACACACAGAGCTCTTTAAATTACCTGCCCCCCAAAAGGGGAAATAAAACCCACCAGGCTCCTGCTTTTCTTGGTCCCAAATCTCTACAAAATTCCCATTTCTCAACCCATCACAGGTTTGGGAAGTGCCTCCACTCCTAAACAGAGGAACAGCAGAATTTTAGGTGTCCATCACGGGGGTTTGCCCATTTCTGGGGTTTGATGGCAGCTGAGGAGCTCGGGTGACCCTGCAGGGAGCTGCAGGCTGTGCTGGCACCTGGGGGCTGCACAGGGACTGGGGACAAGGCATGGAGGGACAGCACACAGGGAATGGCTTCAAACTGACAGACAGGAGGTTTAGGGGGGAGGAATTCCTGGCTGGGAGGGTGAGGAGGTCCTGGGATGGAATTCCCAGAGCAGCTGTGGCTGACCCGGGTTCCCTGGCAGTGCCCAAGGCCAGGCTGGAACACCCTGGGACATTGGGAGCTGTAGGACCCATGGTGGGACTGGTTGGGCTTTGAGGTCCCTCCAACCCAAACCATTCCAGGATTCCATGTTTAGATGGGATTTTGGGAAGAAATACTGGGAGAGGGTTAGGGTTGGGTGGGAGTTTGGGAAGGAATTCCTGGCTGGGAGTGTGAGGAGGCCCTGGGATGGAATTCAGGTTTAGGGGGGAGTTTGGGAAGGAATTCCTGGCTGGGAGTGTGAGGAGGCCCTGGGATGGAATTCAGGTTTAGTTGGGATTTTGGGAAGGAATTCCTGGCTGGGAGTGTGAGGAGGCCCTGGCATGGAATTCCCAGAGCAGCTGTGGCTGCCCCTGGTTCCCTGGCAGTGCCCAAGGCCAGGCTGGAGCACCCTGGGACAGTGGGAGGTGAGGGACCCATGATGGGTCCCTCCAACCCAAACCATTCCAGGATTCCATGTGCTGGTTTAGATGGGATTTTGGGAAGAAATCCTGAGAGAGGGTCTGGGATGGAATTCCCAGAGCAGCTGTGGCTGCCCCTGCACCCCTGGCACTGCCCAAGGCCAGGCTGGAGCACCCTGGGACAGTGTGAAGGGTCCCTGCCCATGGGACTGGATGAGCTTTGAGGTCCCTCCCAACCCCTCCTGTCATTCCATGGAATTTATTTCATCCCAGCCATGGATATCCCTCAGCCAAGCTGTTTTCCCTCCTTGGATGGGATAATCAGTGCTAAACCACTTGACAGAAATCAGATTCCCAGTTATGACACCAACTAAAATCCCATCACTCCCTCCAGGGCACAGAATAAACCCCAGCATTTACAAATCTGAACTTTCAAAAGCAAAATTAAAATTAGACTAAAATGATCTGAATTCAGATATTGACACCTTTGGGGCTCATATTCTCAAAGATGTTCTCTGCAACACCTTTTTTTTTTTCTTGTGAAAGCTGAAATTAGCACATTATCTTGGAGTCTGCATGGCAAAAAAACCCCAAGTACTGCAAGGAGAGAATGAGAAAATCAAAAGTGGACTTTGAGCATCTGCAGCAGAGCACTCAAGATAACCAAAATATATTAATTAATTTTTGAGGTGAGTTAGTTGAGAAGTGTTAAAACCCTGTTTAGACTTCACAATCAGAGTGGCTTGAATTTGGTTTCACTGCATTTAGTTTGGAACCAAATCAAGTTTACACAAAATCTCTTCCACCAAGAACAAGAGTGACCACAAAGGGCTCAGTGCATTTCAATGCACTTTATCTGTGCATCCCCACTTTGATAAAAATTAACTTCTGCCCACCCCAGTGCAGACAACCCCACAGTTCTTTCCACCTAGAGGTGCAATAATGCTCCTTTTCCAGCTCAGTTTTGCTTCTGCTCTGATGTTTAATTATCTCCAGCACAGCAACAGCCACAGCACTCCAGAAAGAAATCAATTCTCCCTTTGCTCCCAGCTCTAAATGCATGTATTCCATAATCAGCCTCCCAGAGCAGACATTTGGGACTGCACATCTGGGCAGCACATGAGAGGCCACCTCAGCTATTAAATTATTTTGCAACCATCCCTCTCAGACCCAGCTTTGGGTATTTTTTTTCCCCCCTTCGTTTTGCTATCAAAAGAAAAAAAAGAAAAGAGAGTGATGTTTTTAGTTGATAAATTAATTTAATAATAAATTTAGTTAATTTTATTCATTAATAAAATCTCAGCTGCATCAATGGATGCTTCTCAGTCCTAAAAATCCCCCATTACACCTCGGACATCTTATCTAGAGGGTTTTGGTGTATTCTCTGTTCCTGCTATCAGCCCTGGGACTCATTTCTCCCCTCACTGACTCCCAGCTGCCTCTGGGGTTAACCTGAGCACTCCAACACCTTTCTAGGACACCCAAAAAAAGAGGAAAAAAACCCCAAAACCTCCAGAACAGCAAGGAAACATGAACTGGATTCAGTGCTGACAGCTCTGAGGGTCTAAAGGAGGAGAATTCCCACTGCACAGCAGCTCCACTGAGGGTCTTGAGCATTTTATTCATTCAATTTTCCCTTTCTTTAATTTCCAAAGTTGCCCAGTGCATGGAGGGAGAATATCAGTGAAATAGGCCAGGATGATGTGGAGATGAAACTGAGTCTCAGAAGGAGCCAAAAAGGCCAGAGCAGAAATTTTCACCCTGTCCCACCCCAGCCTCTGCAGCGAGAGCTGAAACCTCTGCCAAAACCTGGATTTCAGGGAGGGAATCCCAAAACCACCGAGCTACAGACATCAATTCATAGCAAACATCACTCAGAAGCACAAAAGCATTTTGGTAGAGGTGGCACAAGGGAGGGAGAAACACTGAGAACCTCAGGTTCCCTCCAGCTTCTGAGCTGCCCTTTGTTTCTACTTCAACTAAAAAATTTCCTCGAGGAAAAAATCAGGGAAATAACATTTGGGGCAACTTTTCTCCAGTGAAATGCCCCCAAAAAAACCTCTGGGGTGGGTTCTGGCCAGAACTGGAGCCTGAGTGTTTCAGAGAGGGGCTGAACCCCAAGCCCTGGGCTGGTGCCATGCGTCAGTTCAGGATTCATATTCCTCCCTCTTTCTTTCAGGTTTTCTTTGGAAATCCAAAAAATCATTGAGAGGAGCACCCAGGGTATTTCCTGTGCTGGAGCTGCTCTCATTCCTCCCTCCCTGTGTTTTAGGAGAGCAGCAATGCTGTGCAAGGGCCGGATCTTGGCTGACTTTATTGCTCCTGGGGGCCAAGGGAAAAGGGTGAGACCCATAAACACAGAGATGCCAAGATGCCAGGAGGCTGCAGCTGGAATGCCCAGCCCTGGCTGCTTTGTTCCCTGGGAATAATCAATGTATTGCAGAGATCATATCTATTTTCAAATTAGGAGAGTGGAGGTGCAAAAAGATATAATTTTATTTTTTTTTATTATATTCCTTATAATATATATATTATATATTTGTTCCATAAATCCTAAACCTTCTTTTTATTCACATTTCTACTCTAATTTAACACCACCTGTTCTGCTTTTTCCCCTTTACCGGTGCCACCAAAATATTTCTGCACAAAATCTTTGGGCTAAGAAAACCAAACATTTCTGGCTGTGGCACATGGAGCCACTGGAACACAAATCCCACAGAAAATAACCACATTTAACTGCGAACTTTAAATTCTGTTTGGCACACAGGCTCCACAAATGGGACTCCACAGGCCAGGGTGGTTGAATTTTCCCTGAATTCAGCTATGCCAGGCTAATTTAGAGCAGCAGCTCCCAGAAAATCACCTGGAAATGAAATAAACCCAGCTCCAGAGTGCTCTGCATTGCTCTGAACCCTGACCTTCCCTGCTGGCCCCACTGCCCTGACCCACAGCAGAAACCCCAGGGCAGCTGCTCCTGCCTCAGCCCTTCTGAAGCATGAGCCCTGCATTCCCAGGCAAGGCAGTAAATTGGAATGATGCAAACTCCTGTTTTAGAAAGCCCCTCCTGTGCTGCAGAGCAGGAAATCACCCCCAAACCGTCACCCTCATCACGGGATGACCAAAAACCCAGAACCTCACCCAAAACCTCAGCCAGGTGGGAGGAGGGAGCCTGGAAATCCCTGCAGCCACCCCAGTGCTGCCTGCACTGCCAGCCCGAGGTTTCCAGAGCTCTCCTCCAGCACAGGATGCTCAGCTTTCCCCCAAGGGAACTCGGGAGCAACAAGTTTTTCTCAGGGAAGTGGATTTAGGATTTAGGATTCCCTAAATTCAGTTACGGATGAGCTGCACGGGGCAGGAGGCTGCAGGGCACAGGCAGGGCAGGAGAGAAAACCCCACTGTGAGAGGGGCCAGCAGCCTCAGCTCAGGACTTGCAGAGTTTAAACCTCATTTAAATTTATATTTAAGTTTATAAAAGCTGACCAGGAACCTAAATGTGATACAACACAAAATAAAATTAAAATTTAAAAAAATAATCCATCAGCCTGCCCACCAAAATGAGTTTTCAGCACAAAAACAAACCTTCTGCCCATCCACACACAAATTTTCAGTGTTCAGCTCCAAAAACACTCCCATGCCATCAAGGTGAGGCTTTTCCATTCAGGTTCACAAACTAAGATGTCATTGTAAGCGGTTTAGAAGCCCAGCAAATTTTAATATCCATGCCAGCGTGTGTGACCAAAGGGATTACCCACAATGGCTCACCTGATTAGTTATACAAATGCCTGCCTTTTATTTTTGTTGGGTTTTTTTTCTTTTTCCTCTCTTTTTTTTTTTTTTTTCTTTCCCTCCTTTTTAATCCAAGAGCGTGCAGAATGCCAGGCAGGAGAATGGGCTGTGTGCTGGAATGTCTGAGGGCCGCAGCCTCGGGATTTATATCCCATGCTGAATTCATTGTTCTCCCTCCCAGCCCTGCTGCCCTCTAAACCACGCTGCAGCCATGACAGAAATAAATTAGCCCGAGGTACAGGTCACACCTTCAAGGGCAGGCAGAACTCTGGGTAAAATCAATAGAGAAGATGGGAGTCTCTAACAGCTGAAGCAGAAAGAATGACACATTGAGGGCTTTACACGTCCCCAGACAAAGGCACTTTGCAGAAACCCGGTCCCTGCTGCCTGGGGAACACAAAGCTCGTTTTTTCAGCCACCTGAACCCCGAGAGCAGCTCAGAAAAGCCCCATTTCTATGGAGAATTTGCATCTCGATGCACAAAGTTCCATTTCTTTGCACCTCAGCCCGGGAAAGGGGATTCAGATGCTGAACTCTGGCCCAGGTTGTAACGCTAAAAAACTTTTTTATGCAGAGAGCAGAATCTGCACTGAACTTCAGCTTAAATATTGCAGCACTCCCCAACCCTCAAACAAAAATAAAAAAAACCTCCCCTGAACTTTGGTGAACTCCACAAGGCACCAACAGACGCTGAAATATGCCTTGCATTCATTATTTTAATTTGTGATTTGGAAGCAACGGGTAATACATCCAAAATTATTGAGAGGCTCAAACTCAGGCTTCAGAATTTCTGCATGCCAGCTCCTCTGAAACCAGGAGATAGAAGATTTATAAGGATTTGGATATGGGAAGATTGATGCAGGAGTCAAGTGGGTTTTGCTAATGTCCCTCTGGTGAGTTAAGTATTAACTCTCAGAGTGAGGCTCACAACCTGCTCAGACACTTCCCACATCCCACGGGGTTCCCACCTGCCTTGCCAGGTTCCTAAAAGCTTTAAAGGCTGATTTAAGCTCCCACAATACTTCTAAAAATAGGAGTTAAACTTCTGAGTCCCGCAGGAGTTTCTCAAATTGCTGCCCAGGAGGTTTCTCAACAGACAGAGCTAAAAGCTTTTCTCCTCTCGTGTCCCTCCTAGACTTCTCAAGAGACAACTTTGGCCCAAATGCAGCTGCATCTAAATCCAAATGAACCCTGATTTTCTGCAAAGCCAGCAGGAAAATGTCAAAGAAATAACTTTCCCCTGACCTCCTTGTTTGTTTGGTTTTTTTTTAAAAAAAGCCCCACACAACATCAACACGTGTCTTGTGCTTTGATCTTGTGTTAGACTCACACTTCCAGCAAAAGAAGTGGCAAAAGAAATTCTGTTTGTACTTACATTTGTGGAACCTGTGTGGCCGAACAGAATTGCTTTCATTTCCACTGCTACCTGCAAAAATGAAGGGAGGAATTCACCATTAACACCAGGAATTGTTTTTTTGCTCACAGTCACTGCCCCATGTCTCAAACACCTCTCTGCCTTTTAGGAGAAACTGGGGTAAATTCAGCAGCTTGAGGGAAAAGGTTTCATTTTGAACTTGCAAAGAGATTTATTTTGAACTTTTCCAACTCCTCCATGGCTCATTCCCTGCAGCAATTTCCATGTGCTCGTCCTGGGGACAGGGAAGGTGGGGAAAGAACATTCTGGATGTTCCCTGGGGTGTTTCAGGGCACCGATCCTGGGCAAACATCAGGCACAGGAGCCTCCAGTGCCCTGCCCTGCTGTTCCTTGGTTCTTCTCAAGGACAAGAGGGTGATGGTAATGCACATTTCTGCCTGAGACACCTCAAACACTGCCTGAGGCACCATTTGCAGTTTTCCCCTTACACTTCTGCTCCAGACAGGAAAAAATCCAGTTTTTAATGCCTCCTCCAAAGAGATTCCACGTCCTCATCTAGTGCAGCTTCCTCCAAAATAAATCATCCCTGCTCCTCCACCTCCCTGAGCGCTCCCAAATGGAGATTCCTGCTCTTGGGAGAGCATCCCAACAACCACGGGGTCCTCTGCCTGCACAGATCACATTTAGGAATGTGATTGTTCCTAAATCCCATTTAGGAGGCAGGAATGACCCATCAGAGACACCCCCTTGTGGGGCTGTTTCCCTCATCCCCCCTGCCCCTCTTTCCCAGGCTGTTTCAGATGGATTTTGACATCCGGATCCTCAAAATGCTCTGAGAAATCCCCATCTTCAAAAAAAAAAAAAAAAAAAGATGTGTGAGCACTGGGAGGTGCCTGAAGGGCTCCAGAATTCCAAGAGCAGCCCCACAGCTAAAGGAGATGGGATCCAGCCCCTTCCTCTCCTCCAAATTTCACCTCTGCCTCTTGGTTGTGGCTGGATTCAGATGGAGACATCTCCATTTCAAAGAGCAAAACCATCCATGGAACTTTGGAGGGACACATTAAGTTTTTTTTCCCCTATTTAAATAGTTTAAAGAAACAGGATTCGGCACAAAAAATGAGGACAGAAAATGAGGTTAAGCACATTTGCAATGGTTTGCTCCACTCTGGAGGTAAATGAAAGCTTAGAAATGGTAAATGAAACCTTAGAAAGACCTGGGCCTTTCCAGGAACTGTGGAATTCCCCTCCCTTGGTTTAGAAATAAAGAAGGATTTAAATGCAACACACAAACAGGAGCAGACTTGCCTTGGGAATACCTGGGGAGGTGGAGGAAGAAATATATTTCTATTTAAGGATGAAAACAAAGGAGGACAGGAGACTAAATGGATTCTTGGCCAAAACCTGGCTGATCCTCATTTAATGGACCTGAGTAGTTCACATCACAGGTGAAAGTCTTGGCTCTGTGGGCCAAAATTTGTTTTCCACTTGCAACTTTTGCAAACCTACAAATTGCAAAATCTCAGCCCTAGGAATGGAAATTAAATAATTACAAAATATTTCCTGTCCTGAATTATAATCTTGCGCGTGAACAGGGTTTGGACAAAGCTGGATTTGTAGAATTTGGGTACCTGCAAAGGAACAATGGGGACCTGAATATCCCACATCACAGGTTAAAGTCTGGCCTCTGTGGACCAAGAGTTGTTTTCACTTCCAACTTTCGCACCAATTCCAGAATTTCCACCCTGGGGAGGGAAATTAAATAAACACAAAATACTTCCTGTCCTGAACTATAATTTCCACATGAAGTGGGTCTGTACAAAGCTGGATTTGTGCAATTTGGGTACCTGCAAAGGAACAATGGGGGCCTGAGTATCCCACAGGTGAAAGTCTGGCCTCTGTGAACCAAAAGTTGTTTTCCACTTGCAACTTTTGCAAACCTACAAATTGCAAAATCTCAATCCTGGGGAGGGAAATTAAATAATCACAAAACATTTCCTGTCCTGAATTATAATTTCCACATGAAATTGGTTTGTACAAATCTGGATTAGTGCAATTTGGGTACCTGCAAAGGAACAATGGGGGCCTGAGTATCCCACAGGTGAAAGTCTGGCCTCTGTGGACCAAAAGTTGTTTTCCACTTGCAACTTTTGCAAACCAACAAATTGCAAAATCTCAATCCTGGGGAGGGAAATTAAATAATCACAAAATATTTTCCTGTCCTGAATTATAATTTCCACATGAAATTGGTTTATACAAAGCTGGATCTGTGTAATTTGGGTACCTGCAAAGGAACAATGGGGACCTGAGTATCCCACAGGTGAAAGTCTGGCCTCTGTGGACCAAGAATTTTTTCTAATTCCAACTTTTGCAAACCTACAAATTGCAAAATCTCAACCCTAAGGAGGGAAATTAAATAATCACAAAATATTTTTCTGTCCTGAATTATAATTTCCACATGAAATTGGTTTATACAAAGCTGGATCTGTGCAATTTGGGTACCTGCAAAGGAACAATGGGGGCCACGTTGTTTGTGCCTGGATGTGGACAATGGATCTGGGATCAATCTCAGGCACCAAAAGTCTGCGTTCAACACTCAGACAAGGATGTGCAGCTTTGCAGCCTGGGTTTATTCACCTCTCAAAGCACAAGGCTTTTTTTTTTTTTTTTTTTTGTCCATAAATATGCAAAGTGCCTCACAAAGGACCCTCCCCATTTCCCAGGAAATGGAGGGCTGGAATGTCCAGGGGGAGAGAGCCCCGTGGCCACACCGTGTCCATCTGCAGCACCACCATCCCCAGCAGGCCCCCAAATCAAAAGGCAGAGACGTTTCCCCAGCCTTCCCTCATCAAAAACTCCCTTGGATCTCAGGGGGTGCCCGTGGGGAAAGATCAGAGAGCTCCAGCTTTGGGTTTTTGCAGATTCCTTCTGCCTGGCCTGGCTGCCCCCATCCCTGCCCAGGCTCCAGGCAGGTAATCCCAGTGGGAATCCCCCAGGAGATCCAGCAAAAAACCCAATCCTCCTCTCCCCCTCTGCACACAGGTTTTTTTGCAAAATTCTTGGAGTTTGCAAAGGTATTTTCCACTCCTAATGCTCCAGCTAGGAGTTATTCATCATACCTGCTATCCCTTTTTTTCCTACTGAGATCCTCTGCGTGGCATAACTCCCAGTTTACAACAACCAAATAATAAATATACAGCTTTTAAACACAAGGATTTCAGGTTTGCATGTGTTTAAGTCATTTCTTCAGTTTCTAAAACAAATATCCAAGTCTGTGCCCACTCCTCAAACACACAAACTTAAATCCCAACTTTTGATAAAGCACAGAACTATTCCCAAGTATATCCCAGGACAAAATTTAACACCAGGAGCTGCCAAATGTTTCTGACCCACTTCAAACAATCATTAACTACAGGCAGTTTCTAATTATTTACGTCCATTTCATTTCTTATTCAGTGGTCATTTTGTTTCTTGGCCATTTGGCCTATGTTCGGAAAAATCTCCATTAGGCAACACAAAGTCTCACAAAAAAGAAGAAAAATTCTCTTTTCCCATTCTAAGGTTGGGAATATTTTGAATCCTCGAGAAACAGGAGTTCTAAATATGCTTTTAAAAGCAAAAAGTAGAGAGCACTTAAAAATTAAAAAACTCAAAAATTCAGCCACCGAGTAAAATTCAGTTATCAACTAAAATTGCTCTCTCTCACCTCTCTGCTAAAAGTTTTGCAATTCCTTTTTCCAGAAAGAACTGGAAAGTGTATTAAAAGGCAAAAGCCATCGATGCTGGGACTGGGAGCAATCACATGAACAAGCCACAAGATTTGCTTGATAACACAGAGTTTATTATTCAAGAACGAGTCTCATTTTCAGCTCTAAGGCAGAGGGCGGGGAGAGAAAAGGGGGGAACAGCTTTTAAAGCACACGCTGGAAGCCCAGGGTTGCATTTAGAGGAAAAAGAAGAAAGAGAAGAAAAAGTAAAGAAAACAAAACCTCTGTTCTATCAGCAAGTCAACTTTGCAAAAATTAAGCTCAGCTCCCAGCAAATTCGGGCTGTTTTCACTTAAACCAAGTTTACCTTCAGCAGAGAGAATGAGCAAGCAGAAAACTGCTGAACAACTGCTGAACTTTTTTTTTTTTTTTTTTTAGTTTTTTTTTCCCCAAAAAGTTCAGCTCTGCTGGAGATGGGAAGGGATAGAGGAGAGCAGAAACAGGGCAGTTCAAAAGTCACAAAAGCTGCTCGCAAAGTTCCTCTGCGCCCCCTCGTACTGACCTAAGCAGTCTTCGTTTCACAGGTAGCAAAGTTTTGTCTCCTTCTCCAGGGCGAGATTCCCACTCGCAGGAAAGCATCAAAAGAACATTGTTTGCACTCCTCTGAGGAGGAGCGAAGGGAAAAGGAAAAAAAAAAAAAAAAAAAAAAAAAAGCAGCCCAGGCAGGTAGGGTTTCTTCCTGAAAAGTAAATCCGGCGTTCTGGACCGAGTTCAAACCTCGGGCTTGACAGGCGGGGCAGCGAAGCTTTTTGCACTGAGCATGCTTGGTCCTGCACTGCCTGCACACTTAATGAACATTACTTCCTTCCCAGTGGTTGCTCCTAGCAGAAATCCACACCCCCTCTTTGAGAAGTGAGGAATGCAGCTGAAACCAAAGTCCAGAAAACATGCCCGGCACCCAGACAAGGCCCCACGGATCAATAAACTCAGGTTGTGACCCGCAGGTCAGTTTGTCAAACAGGACATCAGGGTGAGTTTTCTCTACACTTGGTGGAGTTTGCTTTATGCCTCAGCTAATGCTGCTCGCTCCCCAGAGAAAATAAAAACTGTGCTGCCTTTTAGAGAATGATTAAATGCTCCAATAACAGATGGGAATTCTCTTTCAAATCTTGTCTTTCCAAACCTGCTGGAAAGTGAGGAAAGAAGTTGTGCTGGTTTTATTTTTTCCAGACTAAACTGGGTTCTTGGACTCCTGAACAAAAGCTGTTTGAATTTGTCATGGGGAAGGAGTATCTGGTGACTGAAAAAAAAAAAAAAA